>MU400382.1:0-475696 GCA_022578955.1 Hypoxylon sp. FL1857
GCAATTTATTTACTAGCCTTTTTTTCATTTCTATATACCCGTATTTTTTTTTTTTTCCGGCAAAATGCAACCCTTTTTTTTTTTTTTTTTTTTTTCGTTTTTTTTTTTTTTTTTTTTTTTTTTTTTTTTTTTTTTTTTTTGCAAAGCTTCTAGCTAGAGTCGTAATACATTCTTTGGTTATTACTAACAATTGGGATGCTAGTGAGCGGCGACCAACTCTCGCCCTATGCCTTCTCGCCCTTTTCAAACGGCCCACGTATCTGTATTGGACGCCAATTCGCGTTATTTGAGATCAAGACCATCCTAGCTGAGATTGTCCGCAACTATCGATTTGTGAGTGTCGATCAGGGATTCACCGTCGAGAATCCTGGCTTCACCCTTCGGCCTCATGGTTTGAGGGTTCGGCTTGAGGCAATTAGCAAGCAATAGAGGGATGGGGGTACTCTTATACGGAGCTTTAATGTTAATAATGTCGAGGTAGTGAGGCTAAGCCGCGAAGGACGTGGCTTCTTAAATGTTGGGCGGCAATCTTAGAGCAGTCTTCGGCAAATTGATTACTATAATGAATAGGCACCAAGTGAATATTATAATTAAATTGAACTTCATTTAACCACCAGCGTTGTGCTTCTGCCACAAACTATAGTTGACTTTTGGTATCAAACATGTCAAGTTAATACGTTCCTTGCAGCATACGACATGTCACGATGCGAACCTGCAAGGGAGGAATAGGAACGACATTGTTAGGCAAGGAACCCAAACATATCTGCCTACAGATTGCGGTATATATGCTGCCCTTTGTCCATGTTGTCTCGGATCTCGTCCGACCAACAGGTCCAGACCTCCAGTCATCCAGACTTTCTCGAATCGAGCCTCCGACGGGTCTCTTCACCCCTGTAGAACCATCTCTTGATATGATGTGTCCCATAGGACTGTGTGCTTATTTATCAATTAGGTAATTCTCCTACGCAACCACAAATATGTAGGTTTCGTTACATGGTAGCGGGATTTCGGCATTGTAGACGGTAAGGAGATAATTGTCAATCATATTACCTTAGTATAAAGTTACTCGAACGTAATCTAAGCTAGCAGCTAGTCTTCGTCTCTAAAGCTTAAAACTAAAGGTGGCATCTATCTCAAAAAGGCGGATCTGGTGAAAGAAGAGTCCAAAGGGATTCTACTGTATGTTGGTAGCTATGATATATAGAGATGTAGTTAGGAGATCATAATTACCTGATTCTGTCATCTTAAACAATGTTCTTTTAAGGCGAGACCCCTGAGGTCTGAGGGTTGAACTAACAAAGCATAACAATGTAGCATGCTGGTCACCTAACCAAGAAAATGGCCTTGCCATCTACCATAGGTACCTGTTTCTAATGCTACTAGTCCGTCTGATTTTCTAGGTTAGGTAATCTTATGGAAAGGAGCTGTTTGAATTTTTTCACATAACCAAGGCACTATAAAAGGAGACATGCCCATAGTTGGTCCAGAAGTCATGCAATAAAACTGGAAGGGGAACCCGGATAGCAAGGCTTTATCTAAATGAGCACGTTTTGATCCCCCAATAAGACCATCCCAACCAAAACGTGACACAGGAACACCACATCCCCTTGTAGGGGGACGACGAGTATTCCCACATTGTCCTAGAGCCGTTAGCTGTAGGTATGAATAGATGTTAGACACACTCCCTTTTTTTCTCTTCCTTTTCATCGCCCCATTAGCTTGGTTGGCAAAGTGATCTAAAACACCATCCCTTACATTGACTAAGTTTTTTAACATTTCATATCACACTCCATCGATTAACTGCTGGTCTATGCTCCTTTGGATAGCACAATATCGGTTTGAATGGAGACTTGGAGGGCAAAATTTTACTTGCCTTACGTGTTACTGCTAACATTACAGATGCCGAAAGCGTGAGTTGTGCTTGTAGCGAGAACTTGCCAATTTCTAAGAGAGGGGAAGAACGATCACCCTGAGGGCCAACAATTGAGTTTTGTTCGTTATCGTTCTCTAATAGGGCCACAGGGGCTTTTGATTCAATATATATACACGATATCATTGGGTGTTGTCTGATTGGTGACATCTAAATGTTGTTCATTCAGACCGGAGCTTTTCTACAGCAGCATCTTCCCCGTGAATCACACCGGTCTCCTGCTGGAACCTAAGGACATGTCGTACCACAACTTACGAGGATCGCGATTGTAGATGTTCGGAGGAAATCTCTACAGAGATATTATTACTACCGCCTCACCATGATTAAAATGTACCTGTCTCACTATACGCCGTCCGGGTACATTTAATTAAGCCTTGAACCAATGGATGGGACGAGGTTACAGTTCCATGGTACGATATAGACTGGTACGGAAGGGCAGTTAATTCTTCGTCATTGGTGCCCAATAGGAGAGTTCTACATACCTAATACACACATATTGGACGTTATTAGCTCCCATTTGTCGGAAACTTAACGCATGTGCTTATCTATATCCCTCTTTCAACGACATCGTTCTGGACTCCTCGCATTCACAACAGTTGGGAGTAGCATTCAACTCTTGCACCTAATTAGAGCCATCGAACATAGGCTCATCCTATCTATGGTTGTCGTACAAGAGAATGAGGAGAACGAATCTGCGGTTGTAATTAGAATATATTGACTTCGAACGATCGTATTATTGCCATGAACTCATCCTCTTATCTATAACTCTTTTAGTCCGAGGAGACATTTGGCACGATTGCCTCTTGCCACTCAATAGCATATACTTGAGACTAGCAATTACTTCTCGTGGTAGGCTCTCTGCAACCCAACAGCTTCCGACCACTCGGCAAGTGAAGCGTTTTTAACATATATTTGGAACCAAATGCACACTCTTCGAGTCTCAACCGTGGAATTGTCCAGTAGCATTGGTTATCGATCCGACCCTGCTGTCCAATGAAGGTTATCTCTCTCGCCGGACTGCACGTAAAGGTCTTGAAAAAGACATGTAGTGGCAAACTAACATATACGTGGCAAGATGATCTTGCATAGAGATCTTCAGGTAAATACTACGGTGATAGCCACCGCATCCAGTTTCCCATTTCATTTGTTGTTAGTCAGCACCCGTGTTGCTCATGGAGGGTAACGTTAAGTACAGGTTTCATGTCTGTGCTGGCAATATTCGCTTCGAGATGCATCAGGTACGGCAACCGAGAACCATAACGGGCAGGAAACCTCTCGCCGGGAATTACATTTGCCATAAGAGGCCAAGGATGACTTGCAGCTCGCCTAGAATTGCGTTTGAGGAGGGGTGTATTTTGCGTACCTTATTCATACACCTAGTGTAACTACATTGCTACGTTCCGTCACTTGATATCCCCCTCTGGATCTGACGCCTGGGCTCTCTAGATAGCTGTGTATTGCCCGAACCTCGCGTATGATGTCGATCCGCGAAACATTAAAGTGACCTCGTCTAAAACTAGCGGAAAGTGTCCTTCCTTCAATATTGTAGGTTGGGTATAATCACTTGCAGCTGGATAGGCGATTATTGTAAGTGTTGATCGTGGGCGATAAAAGCGCCAGGAAGACTGTGGCTACGTCTTAACGTCCCCCCATTAACTTCATACCAGTCTTATTGGGTGGGGTCCTTAAAACGAGGGGTTGATGGTCTGCTGTGCCATGAAAGCTTGCTCCCTTGCTGGAAGCATTGACACTCATCCCACCTGTTTGGCTTTATGGGCTGGTAGCTAAACTCCATCTCGGCAACGGGAAAGGCAATGCCAAGTCTAGCGCCGTGAGACTGCTCAGCGCCGGTGCGGAAGGCATGGTGAGGTATTTCCTCGTCACGGAGGGCTTGATCCGACAGAAATGCGTCGGGATCGAAAAGGTTGGCTGTGATCAGGTCCGCTCGGGGTTTGATGCGATATTGGACACTGGCGACGCGGAAGCCAAGTTCTGCAACAGACTCACTTCCATATTATATCAATTACCGCAGATTGAAGGGGCGATGGGACCAGAAGGCGGCTACAAACCCAGCGTCGACGAACTGCTGGTGGTTACGTGGCAATGCAATACGGGCCCAACAACTAAGATGGTCAGTTGGAATTTGTTCCCCATCCGGTGAATTTTGTGATATCTGGCAATGTTGTGGTCCCGTGGGTTTGATAACGGGAAGGCCTTCGATAGGCAATCTAGGCCACGTTTTAGATCCCAGTGGTCTGGCGCCGTGGGAATACATGAGGACCTGATTGACCCAATGGCGGGAAATGGATGGCGGCGGTCTACACTAAAAACAGTAGCACGAGATTCGAGTGACAACCTTGAGTCTGAGGAAATGTTCTAGACAGTGGAGCTGGGCCGCACGGGTACCGCAAGGCGCGGTGGTGCCAGCGTGCTAGACCTTATCGTGACCGAAACTAGGAGATGATGCTAAACTCTAGGGAGAGAGCACATGAGACTAGAGAGCTAGTGCCCATCGAGCAAGGTTGTGTGACTCGTCCGGATCTGACTATTGCGCTACACCCGCCGGTAGCAGTCGGCCGTAACCTGCCGTTGCTCAATTGGGTGTCACCGACTGAGCGGTGCAAGGCGATAGCATTCCATTGTATTCCCCATTTAGTCATCCATATAGCACGACGTTGCGATGTTGCGCAGGTTGCGATGCATTCTGGATAAGCAACAGCGGCTGATCAACAGCGCAGGCTGCGGAACCGGGTGTTGTGTACTGTAGGCATGTATGTAAGGTGATCTATGTAGGTGTCGTGTCTAATATATCATTCCACGGCTAGGACTGCTGGGGAAATGATCGGAGCCCGGTATCACCATGGGTGAGTGGCATGGTCGAACAAACTCGATAACCGTTTGTCATGGTTATAGGACCACAAAGCTGTATACCACCACACTCGAGGCGATCAACAGAGCACTCGGCCATGTATCACCTACGATCGCGGAATACGAGAGGCAGAAGACGAGTTGGGGCAGTGCCGCAGTGGTAACAATGGGAACATGGGGTTGGAATGATGCTCGAGTGTGATATCATCGTGCTTGGGAATTGAGGGTCAATTGACGATATGCGCTGCGGTGCGCTGCTATGCACAGCGGACTAGCGCTTCCTTAGCTGCGGGACAGCTGAGGACGGCCGCGGGCAACTGGGAAGCTCCTAGTAAGCTCCATGGAAGCTGCCGCGGAAGCTGCTGCGAAAGCTGCGAAGGAAGTGGGAAAAGAAAAATGGGAAGTGTGCGCGTCGAAAAAGCGATCGGCACTAACCCTGATGTAGTATCCCGAGTATCTAGCCGTGGCCTACCGAATGGAAAGGCAGTGCAGGAGGTACTTATGTATCTTATGTACAGGGGGGAGTAGGCAAGGTACATGTAGGCAAGGTAGGCGCAATGCAAAATACATACATGTAGAAGCAGGCACCACACACGCACGCAAAACCCAACTCGGCAGCGTCGACAGGGTAGCAAATGCAAAAAATTCATCCCGCTGCAGCCGCTGGCAGCCGCAGGCGTCATTTTCGTTTCTTTTTCTTCTTCTCGAAATTTCCTAAACGGATTCTGCGGTGGCCACCCACGAATCATGAGCCGCTCCAATCAACAAAACCGGCATTTGAAGCCATCCCGCGCATGTGAAATTTCAAGCAAATTCCCCTCCCTTCTGCAGAGCCACTGCAGACATGCCCCTGCGGCTCTGCCGTGCCCTGTTTCACTACCGGGAGGTTGTCTATTCTTAATCTATACGTACAGAAGCCAAGGTGCCGGATCGACCAATCCGTCTGCATGATTTTAAACATGGCTAGCGAGCTCATCCTTGGCCACTTTAAAGAGGAAGCAGATTTGATCCACTGATCCACAACGCAGCTGAGATGCCCACGATGACAAGGTGATTGATAAATGGGCAAAAATGATATGCGTGGAAACACAGCAGCTACAACACAACCACGACGCGACCACAACCACAACGCTGTCCATCTGCATATTTTTTTTTTCTCCTAAAGTTCTTACGGCATGATCTGTCCCACTTTACACCCAGGTACATTCACTTGGGCTCTTCCTTGCTGTACCATGTTCTCTCTACCAACGTCTACGTCAGAACACAACATTACGAGCCATTAGCAGCTCTCACCGCTCCACCCAACCAGATTTGGAGGACCCATCGCAATTGAGGTCTGGATCGCCCAAATCGCCAGGTCCTTCTTTTTTTTCTTCAAACGGTGGAGTCTCAACGAGATAAGGAAGGGGGCTACCTTTACTCGCTCCCTCCTGGCTCTTGGCTCCTGGCTCCTTGGCCCGGGCTCGGCTGGCCACCGAATGGTCGCACTTCATCAGCAACGTTGTTGTTCATTGCACGTTATCCATATGAATGCCGTCTGCCGGTAGTTTTGCCAACGTCCAATCTAAAGCGACATGGCAGGAAATAGCAAGCCCTCTTCATCGGCCCGTTATCACCCTCGCCCTCCTTCATACCTAGTATGGTTGGGTGTGTGCCTGAGCGAGTGTGGCCCACATCCGGTTGTCGCCATTCGCACCAATTTGCACCATTTGTGAATCTCTAACATATTCCGGTATCCATTCTGTACATACGGCATTGTACATGTTGCGCGTCACGATACTAGCTAAAGTACAAGCTCCGTTCAAACCCACCACACCCCCCGAAGGTTTGAAGATCCGTCTGAACCTGTCCCCAGTTTATTAAATTCTGGACCGCCCTTCTCGTTCCTTCGTTCTGTCCAAAAGAGAGAGGCCTGTACCAACCCTTTTGTCGTGATTCCAAGTTGTGGTTCGACTCCTTTATCCATCACCCTTCATCGTTCGCTTCTTTTTGTCGTTGTAGCATCCCACCCGATTGTACAGCCAGGGACTTGCATCGGATACTCGAACTGCCATCAATTCCATTCTAACGTTATCTAAAGTTACCGAAATACCTATTGCTCTACTTCGCCATACACCCGTCCACACCCCATACTCCATGCTCCATACGCACTGAATAAAACGTAGAGTTTCTCTAGGACCAGCCGCCGTATTCGTTGCCAATACCCAGTGGATACACACGATTTGCATTACCTTTAACTTCTAACTCCATTTTCTACGTCTGGTCTCTCATTAGTTCTACATATTTTTTCAAACGCCACATCTGGGCGATATGGACAAAGTCCCAGGGTCGCCTCGTAATGACGCCAGTGCGACCTCAACTCCTCCCCCGGAGGAACCTCAAAGCCCGGCATCGCCCGACCTAAATACAGTGACGAGAAAAGAGAAAGGTCGAGTGCGCTTCAACAGTGTTGCCGGAGTTGAGCCCCCACCATTCTTAGATTTATCAGGTCTCTCAGCATCACACGCATCGCTTCCTCCGCGGCCGCGGCCTTCTGTCTTGCGCGGGAATTCCTATAATTCAGTGACAAGTATTCCTGAATCTGTCGATAACGATGATCCCGCCTCCGAGAAAGTGCTATCGGCGCATGCAGCGCAGGAACGTGCCCAGCAAGTGGCCGCTACTTTGTTGGGTTCGCAATCAGCTCCCGGATCAACAAGGACCTCTCTGGATTCGGATGCCGAAACAGTGAACAGTGGAGGTGTTAATGATATGTTGCCCGGGTTCTCCAGCATACCACTTGAGGAGTTCTCTATGCAAGTTCCGGATATCGGCGACGGGAATGGAGAACCAGGGCAGAAAAGTCCTTCTGAAGAGCAACGTGCTCTAAAGAAGGAGGCATACAATCTTGTTCGATCTCACACACAGAGGCATAATCACGGAGTGTACCGCGCGGCGACAGCTAGTACCACCTTAAGTTCCGGCCAGCTCACCCCAATCGATGGACCAAAGCACGAGCTCTATGTTCCACCACCATCAGAGTACCGGCCTAGTGTTTTATCAAATCTCCTCAAGCTTTACAAACCACCCGAAGCAAGTCACACTCATTCTCCTAGTTATCCACACAGCCGGAAGTCTGAGCATGGGAGTGAATTTACCACACCGGGCTCTTCCGGTGTTACGACGCCGAACCGACGGAAATGGTATGAGAAGAACCGTTCCCAGGATACTCTGGCAAACCTCGTGGAAGCGTCTGCGCGCCTCGCTAGTGCTGGGGTCAGTGGGCCAACAGCGACCAACACAAAACCAAAGCGACCTAAGCACCGGCGAAGCCCTAGTGGACGGATCTTGAGTTTTGGTCGACCACGGATGGAGGACGAAATCCGCATCACTATGCATATTGCGGAAACGTTGACTCGTCAGAAGTACATCATTAAGATGTGCAAGGCACTTATGCTGTTTGGGGCCCCGACCCACCGCCTTGAGGAATATTTGAGAATGACAGCGAGGGTACTTGAGATTGACGGCCAGTTTCTTTACTTACCGGGTTGCATGATCATTTCTTTCGATGACCGTTCGACCCATACCACCGAAGTGAAGATTGTCCGTACAAATCAGGGGATCGACCTTGGGAAGCTCAGAGATGTTCACGAGATATATAAGCTGGTTCTCCACGACAAGATAGACTTGGAAGAAGCCATTGAATCCTTAACGAGGGTAATGGAGGAAAAAGACAAGTTCCACGCGTGGCTGAGGGTCCTGGTGTTTGGCTTGGCAAGTGCTACGGTCGCCCCCTTTGCCTTCGAAGGACAGCTCATCGATCTACCCATCTGCTTCTTCCTTGGCTGTCTCGTTGGCACCTTGCAGATTATCGTCGCCCCAAGGTCCGATCTTTACAACAACGTTTTTGAGATTACCGCTGCCGTTTTGACGAGTTTCTTGAGTAGAGCGTTTGGCAGCATCAAAGGGGGAAGGCTGTTTTGTTTCTCGTCGTTAGCCCAGAGCTCTATCGCACTGATCCTCCCTGGGTGGTTTGTCCGTAAGTACATGACCCCGATATGTTTCTACGTCCATCGTTACTAACCGAACTTCTAGTGTGTTCTGCTCTCGAACTTCAATCACGTGCTTTGGTTCCCGGTTCCATCCGAATGGTATACGCCATTATCTACTCGTTGTTCCTTGGTTTCGGCATCACAGTCGGAACGGCATTGTATGGACTGATGGACCCTAAAGCCACCTCGGCAACGACTTGCCCGAACCCAATACCGACATACTACCGATTTTTCTTTGTACCACTCTTCACTATGTGCCTTGCCTTCGTCAACCAGGCAAAATGGAAACAGATGCCTGTTATGGTGGTGATCTCCTTTGCCGGTTACATTGTGAACTTCTTCAGCGGCCCCAAATTTGCAGCTAGCCCGCAAATAGCCAACACTCTAGGTGCTTTCACCGTCGGGGTCTTAGCCAACCTATATTCGAGAATTAGGCACGGCGTGGCTGCTGCTGCTCTCTTGCCTGCCATCTTTGTACAGGTCCCCAGTGGCCTGGCAGCAACAGGGAGCTTGCTGAGTGGACTGAGCACGGCAAACGAGTTGAATAATGCGACAGAAGTCGTAAATGGCACTAGCACCGTGAGTTATATTGTATGCCCCCTGTAAATTTATTTTGACAATAGCTAACACCTCGGCTAGGTCACGATCACACAAGGCCAACCTTTCGACACGATAGTATTCAATGTTGCCGCATCGATGATACAAATAGCTATTGGCATTACCGTGGGCTTATTCCTTAGTGCGTTAATTGTGTACCCACTCGGAAAACGACGAAGCGGTTTATGGACGCTCTAAAGTTTTGCATTTTCGCCCTCCTTTGTCACCAAGTTCGTGCTCGGACGTCGTGTCATGGGAAAAGTTGATTTCTATTAGCAAGCGAGTTTTGATACAAGGTCATTCAACTATAAAGGATAGAATTACAGGCGCTGTGGACAGCATATAGAGGTATATTATAGAGGTAATGAGGAGGAAAATAGCCTCACGGCCGGGGATGATACGGGACTTCGAAGGAAGCTTTCGTTATGACACGTGATATGAGGTTTTCAGCATATGCGACGGCGTCGAGGCTCATTTGTTGCACAAATAGGAGTTTTTTTTATTCTAACGACCTCATTTTTCTGCTCCACCCAACACTCCCTCGATAAGTTTCATAGTTGTCACCTCCGGATCACTGTCCTCAGATAAGAAAGTAGATGTCTGACTAGAATATAGTCATATGGGCAGGCTCATATTAACTGTTTACATCTTCGCCTAATGTTGAACGTGATGTTAAGTAATTCAAAGTGAGAGCACCTAACATGACTAAAATTCATCAACGTTAACCCTAGGTACATGAGACCCAACGTCCCTTCGCCCTTCTTATGGCTTTAGCAGCTTGAGGTTAGTTACATGTTTTAAGTTAGACCCCCTAAGTCGTTGAGGAAATTGGAAGGGTCGATGATGGGTATCTTTGTTGTGGCAGAGTTGATTGCTCAGGAGAGGGTAGCTGTTACAATTACTCGATACATACGCGCACTAGACACTTTCAACGATCGCCTACCTACCAGGGACGTGACGTTGCTTGGGTTGGACATTCTATCAAAGATATCAAAATCTTGAACTTGAGACTCATTGATACCGATATTTCCAAAAATCGCCCCTTTTACCTAACACCGCCACTTGTGACATCCTGATTCCCACTTTCTCCTCCCATCAATGTCCGGACTTCATAGCATAATGATTTTAGAATTACCTATTTAAATCAACCTAACCTAGATTCTGAATTACTGTTGGGGGTAGTTACCGAAGTATTCGAGAACAAACTAATATACCGAGGAAAAGAGAGAAGAAAAGGGGTCACGGAAGAAGGGTGATCCTTCCTATCTCGATATTAGAGGTTACGATAAGCTTCATGCTAGAGTCTAAGGGCTCTACCTGACTATTATATAAATCCCTGTGTGATAGCAAGCATTCATAGTTGGAGGTAAGTCAAGTACTCGCTCTCTTATACTAAAATAAGCTCTACAAATTGCTCTTATTTTTCCCGTAATTCCCCGCCTAACACAACTTGTTGGAAATAATTCATCGCCGTTATTTATATCTACGTCCTACCACTAATGAACATACCGGCCCATATTCAGTTGTAAATGGGTGAATGAAACATAAGCCATGCTATCATTAAAACAGAACTACCTATCTAATTGTTCTTCTTAATAAGGTATCCTTCCTTCCTTTAGAAGTTCCTTAAGCCTCTCCCAGGTCTCTCGCTTAGTATAGCCCCAAGGTAATTTAGATGAGTAGCTCGTGATGCTTAGGTGCTGATTATAACCTTTGCACTCGTTTCGTTTCATACTTTAATAAGAAATATATCTGAATGGTTAGAATAGGGGATAACTGAATGCATTTCTATAATTCCTATAAGCTGATTTGAAGCGTGTTAATAGTTCTTTATACTATGTCTTAAGTATATATGACGTGGCGGCCTAGCCCAAGTCAAACTTCTAATTACCTAGGTGTACACGAGCTCAAGTGACTGGGTTCCGACCAAGTAGTCGCTTTAGAGGATTAGTTTGGGGGAGGAGACAATACGATGCCGTAATGTGACGCCTCCTGAAACGCAGAGGTGAGGGAACGCTGCTCCAACAATTGCTGATGAGATCCTTAAAGATCTTAGTATACTTCCTTCATTACGATTCCAGCAACACATTATGGGTATGTATGAAGTTTCATGGTCTAAGTTAGGTATCTTTGCTTACACTCTTCTCCGTATCATGTTCTTGAAATACGAAACTCGACTATACTCATGACAGAGAAATCACCTTCAGTTAGGGCAAGGCTAGCTTATCTAAAGTCCCCCCAATGAAAGCATAACTATCACTGCCAAACCGTCCTATTGGCCCAGCCGCCTAGGGTAGGAGCCTTGCAGCAAGCACAGGTGCTCTACTATATGCCGGGGGATATTATAACGTCAGAATACTACGATCTACGGCATGGAATATTCCTTTAATATACCGTCGAACATATATACGTAACATTTCAATATTGCAGATGGGAGCCTCCCCCTATTAGACATCAACGGAGCAATACCGAGGTCGCTTCAACGCCGGCTAAGACGACCGCTATCGGGAAGTATGGGTTGAGACCGATCTCGCTGGCGCCGATCACATCCCCCCAAGCCGCCCTGTCTCAGGCTAAAAGGGAGAAGATTTCCCTTACGTGGCTCGGTACCCGTACTATTTAGAGAAGCCTTGATGTGACTTCAAGCTGGACGAATCAGCCGCACGCTATTGGATCGAGTTTGGTGATAAGCTAGAATTACACAATACTGAACATATGGCGGAGTCAGAATATTAGGTATCGTTATTGTTAATCCGAGTTGCCTGTCCTCTTATAGAGTCCACAATTAAGCGCTGTATGATATTTCCAGATGCTATAGCCGGTCGCGGCGAGTGTTTCTTAAGTTTCTCGTTGGCACGGAGTATACTCCTAAGCTCCAATTAGAATAGGCTAGAGTTGAGATGTTAACTTGATCGACATGTAACCTTCACTTTTGTTTGCAGCAATCGAGTACATAGGATTCGTGAATATAATGGGCCCGCTAGGCGGTAGGTTTGTCTTTCTGAGCTGCTTTCTTTGTAGCTTGTATGATATGAAACAAGTGTAACTCGAAGGCTATTTGCCTTTCTGGCCGTAAGCTCTTATGTATGTCTCTTGAAATAGTAATCGGTGACAATGGCGATCCTACGATGATCTTTCGTACGTTGAAATGCTATTCGGTGGCGAGAATAGACGTTTTCATGGGTTGTGATGCAAGTGTGGCCCGCGTGCTCGTTACATCAGAAGGGTAGTGGCATATATACCTCAAAGTGATGGATATAATGCATACATGAAAATGAAGAAATCACCATGTATGAAGCGTCTCGGGCTCCCGGGGATCCTTTTTCTAGATATTTCTCTCTCTCTCTCTCTCTCTCTCTCTCTGCCTTTTAATGGCTTCTGCGAATGCCGTCACATACATACATGCTCCGGTTCCATCGGACCTCCATCTCCGCATGTCCCATACCAGCCTGCCATGCAACTACCTCTACGCCCAGAACCGCAAATGCAGGTTACGTGTAACGGGCGTTCCCGGTCTCACGCTCCTGTACCCCGCGTATTGTTCTGCTGTCCGCCGTCGTACAAGGGCCAGCTACTCCCTCGAACTCCCCTCTGATTGAACCTCAGGGTATAAAATATGCAATAACATAATGTGTCCGACACCATTACCGTATTCGTCATGCGATAGGACTGCAACGGTTACGCCCCCCTTAATGCTGAGGTTTTAATCGGGAAGGTACTTGCTAGCCTGTCTGTATAGGTCCTTAGAATAGTCGTCAAGAGCTGCATAGGTACCTTGGTATGTAGCCATTACGAAGACGATAGTCATATCGATGAAATCTTCAGATAAGATAGAGCAGACTGCCATTACGAATTGATGGCGGGCTTTTACTAATGCACAATGTAAATGGCAAACATCCGGTTCAATCGTCCCGGGCGTGACTACTCGCGAATACGCCCGGAGAGAACCCAGTGCCAATGAAAGCGACATTGCAGGCGAAAAGTGTTACTCTCATGTACGCAGACCGTGCATTAGCAGGAACAAGTCAGAGGGCGCAGAGCGCTGATGGCGTCATGTTGTGCGACTATCCATTGGCCCTAGCGCTGGAATCATGAGGTCTGCACGGGAGGGATGGTACTAGTTTGCTGATGCGGGTTTGCAAGCATTCACCAGCGTCGAGCCGTATCCGGTCGTCGTGCAGGCAGCATATACTCAATTCGGGGGGTTCCTCTCTCTCCAGAAGAAGCGGCTCAAGTTGCTAGCCGCCGTATGAATAATCTGGGAACGTCTGGGAAACCGACAACGGCCACCTCTGGATCGCTTAACCCGATCTTGCATCGATGGCGATTCTGTCTTACGCCGACCACGAACACGTTACAGCCAAGTCCAGGGCGATCCAGTTGTAAATCCGAAACAATGGAGTCCCGACGCTGTGAAACCTCGCAGCTCAGGCTCCGTGTGGATTGAGGAACAATCTCATCCTTACATTGATATGGATGCGATCGTGACTTTAGGACTTCAATTTTGGGAAAATTGAAGGCGGTGAGATGGAAATCGTGGATTGAATCCCGGAGCTCTCATCCGTTAACGTAAGGGTCCTGCTTGATGATGGTAAGCTCTCTTGATAGCCGTACCGACGGGATGGTTCGCGCTAGAGTAAGTCGCCGGGTGGTGACGTCTCCTGACGTTGACGGCCTCTCGTTAGAACGGGACTCCGTCCGGTAGCCTCTGATATCCTATAGGTTCCGTCAACTCGATAAGCCATTACATTCCAATCTACATGTATGTAGGAATGAAAATGAGAATCAAAGTATATATTCGCCAGAAGAGCGGGGTGCTAAAGATTTAGATGGGAATTGATAGTGCTTGTAACAGGTATAGATAACGCATCCTGGCATATAGGCGATGCTGCTTTTAACGCAAGGAACTTTTAGACCTTGAATTATACCAAATCCACTCTTGGGAGCACTGTTTGCTTGACGGTATTGCTTTTTTCATTGATGCGAGGATTTCGGATAATTGCGCAACGTTGACAATGAGATTTGTTAGCGCCTACGTTAGTGTCTCCCGCATTCGCTAATGAAAAAGGGTTCACAGCAACGTTGGACGTTATGGATACCTCAAAAAGTAAAAATAGACATCATGGTATACAAGTCGTCGAGCTCGATTTGCCTAGGACCTAGGTTACTAGCAACACTAAGTTAGGGTGACCAAACTCTTTTTATTTTTATTCCCTTTTTTTCGGCGAATTGTCCCAGGAGCATGGGTATTCCGCCGCATACTCTTGGCATGGGTTTGCTGAATGTGGCAATGTAATAGAAGAGGACCCAATTTGTTCATTTGCTGGGTCGTGGATTTTTGAACCACGAGTAGCCTCACGGGTTTGACATGTGAAAGGCGGCAGAGACCGTGGGATTGTACCTAGTTCAGCATAATGAAGTGGGGCTGGTAAGAGACGCATCATCGAATGAGTCCACCGTGGAAGAGACAAGGGAGCCGGGCAGTAGAACGTGCAGAATCGGAATCGAAATAACCCTTGAGGTTTCATCGATATCTGACTAGTTCCTTGATCGCCCGATAGCCCCCAGCGAACACATATGGCCCCATTGTGCGGTGATATTTGCAAATGAAGTCCTCGGTCTTTAGGAGTTCAGGCAATAGTGGCGAACATTCTGAGAATCATTTCGTAGTCTTAGACCGAGGCTGTTTGACTGTTATGAGGGGAACTCACGGACATTGCCCGGCGCATTAGATGGATCTGGATTCGATAGTTATGGGAAACCGCTCATTGTCTAGGAGGAATACATATGGATGCGTCCGGAAGCCCAGCCCAGGCTCCATAGGACGTATCCATATTGGATACCAATATGCCTAATGATCCGAATATATTACCTAAGTAAGCAGGCGCTGTGAGATGGCTGTTGGATACGACTTCTAATTCGTAAGCCGGAAGTAGATTTAAGCCAGGACATTCATGGTGGAAGGATTTGCCGGCTCATCCAGAACGATGACAGATGTTGCACTTCCAATTGCCGACTCCCATCCGGTCTCGAACATGCAGCACAGACAAGGCAGGATTGCGCGCAGCCTCGACTTATATCCCAACTAACAAGCTAATAACATTGAAGTCAGTTCATCTCACAAGAGGACGCATTCGAATTGGCCAAGTGACCCGTGGGATTCATTTAGATGCCGCATTTGCAAGGTCGTCACCGTCTGCAGGCGACCAGTCTCGCTACCTATGAGAGATAAGCTAGGGTTTGGTAGGAAGCTCATTGCATATGACGATAGCTTGATGTCAACCAGTCTTGGCTTTACTGTATGCAGCTCGTGTCCCCTAGTGTGCTTGAAGCAAAAGCCCAGACTGCATCGAATATGTGATAACGACACATAGAAACTGACTTCGAGTCCGCAGGCGTAAGTCAAAGCATCATCATTATGAGCATTTCCGACGTCTGGTTTGTTCACGAGGATAAAGAGGAACGAGGAGGAGGCCGTAGCCAAAGGAATGGGAATAAGATAGCGTATTAGGCCTGGGAAGGTCAGATAGGCGAGCCGGAGACGGATAGATAGGAAGCAAAGATGGCAGCGTTTACTAGGTATGGTTTGGGGAGCTCGAACTTTCACATGCCAGCGACAGGGATCGAGATAGGCTGAGAGCATGGGGCTTTACGCGTACCGTACTGGTACTTCCAAGGTTGTGTAGTGCTTTCAGTTCCCCCTGTCAGCCCACCGGGAATTAGTGGCTTCAGTGGCACATTGTACAATTTGATGCGCTAATCACATACTTTATGTACATACCACAGAGGCACATGTAATTCAATGTCGGTACCTATTGCGACAGTACTGTAATAGGTACATACCTCACCTACCTACATGTATCAATACTGATGTATGTACCTGGGCGAGCACTGGAATGTGGTTGCCGCTCGGCTTGCCCTGTGCCTGGTTGCCGACACACATGTTATCGCCCCTCCAATGTGTACCTACCCGGCCAGCAGATCTGCTGCAGTCATCCATGTACCCGTACCCGAAAGCTGCTGTGGGGCTCGATAGCAAAACGGACCCACTAGAGCATAGCGGCTTTCGAGGAGCTCGGCACCGGTGACTTCATTGGCCCAGCAGAAGGCCGTGGAATGCGTCAATATGGGCCAAAAGAATGGCTGTGATTCTGCAACTAACACGAACATGCGATGCGACTCTACCACATATGTACCTAGCGATCTTGTTGTGCGATATGGCGCCAGGTACATGACAGGGTTGAGGCAAGCCAAGGTTCCAATTCTGCACAATGTACACTACCTACTAGCAAGCCTACCTATGTAGACCTAAGCTGATGTCCACGATGTACCGGGGCGAGAACGGCGCTAGAGGAGGGATGGACGATGGAGACTGGGGACTGGAGGGAAAGGAAAGAAATGGCAAAAGCACATGCCAAAAGGAATGCTCACGCCGGGCATCAAGATTTCCTATTTATTATTTTAGAGCACCCGTTTCGCCCGTTTCACCCTTTTTCACCTGACGCTATGCCTTATGACTGTTTCATTCCACCTTTTTGCCTTTAGCTGCTGACTTCTTCAACCTTAATCGGCCAAAACAGTTCCCTCCATCTAACATTCTCTCACCCTTCCAATTCCACCACACCCCAATCCTACGACGAATCAGCCTTGATTGAGCTTCCTCGTTCCCCCCTCATCCACCTTCCCCCAAATCATTATCGGGACCCAACAACTTACCTACACTCCCGCTCGCTCTCGGGCTCTCTCTGCTCACCTTTCTCCCTCCTCGACATTGCTATTTTAGCATCCTCTTGCCAGCCCGGTAACAAAGCCCTACGATGGCTGCCCAAGTGAACGGCGAGGTCCACCCCTCATCCGCGACATTGTCGGTAAGTTGGCGATGCCCCCAGCCTTATCTTGCCATATCGCTTCGAGACTCCTCAGACAACTAACATCGCAATAGCACATCACAGGATACCCGGTCGTCAGCGATGGCATCGCTTATATCAAAGGAAACCCTTACGGCCAGAAGTCGATAGAGTTGGGCGATTCTGCCTACAAGACCTTCGCGAAGCCGGTGATCCCTTACATTGCCAAGCCGTACCAATATATCTCGCCCTACGTTAAGAAGGCCGACCTGATCGGTGACAACACCCTGAGCAAGATCGACGAACGCCTCCCCGTTCTGAAGAAGCCGACCGGTGAACTGTGGGCTGATGGAAAGAACTTCGTTTTCTTCCCCGTCCGAAAAGGCGTCGAGACCAAGGACCACGTCTTCGATGTTTACAGCTCCGAATACAAGAAGGTTGGCGGCGATGGCTTAGTAACGTCCAGCAAGGCACTTGTCTCGACCGGTCTGGTGGTCACCAGCGAGGCGCTAGCCTGGATCGGCGACCTCCTAAGGGCCGGCAAGGTGCAAGCCAAGGAAGCCGGCAACGATTTAGCTCGACAAGCCAACCACTAAGAGGCAGAAAAACGTATTTGGGAGATTCGGGTTGATTCTTAACACATTTTCTTCTTTCATTTGATACCATGCATCATTCCTCTTTATTTTCATCGACCTCTCAAAACTGCAGTTTCGGAAATTCGTATTGGGTGGTATGGTCTGCCGGGCAATTTCGAAGGAGGCTGTATTATGGGGAACACAGGGCCTGGCTTCTAGGTATTCACTTTCGCTTCTCCTTGCCATTGGGAAGAAATTCTACGCCGAACGAGGCACATTTGCCGGAAATCGGTAGAGTTTCGATCCAGTCATCTCATTGACTCGCGATTATAATCCGTCCTAACCTAACCGTCGACATGCCCGCAGAACGAGATGGGGTGCAGAGTGTACACGTAGGGGCAAGGGGAAAAACGGCGCGGGGCAAAGTCGTGTAAAGCCGAGTTGCATGTGCTTAATGACCTGTACGAAAAGATAATAGATTTCGATTCTGTCACGTCATCCTGCTTCCAGTTATTGAGTCGCCCTAACTTCTCATCAGTAATAGTAGAGCCAAGTTGCCACTTCATGTGAAAGTACAATTAAGCCGACCAAACAAACGGTATTCCAAGGTTATATGCACGTAGTCCATACCACCATGTTAAATCAGATCTGTAGACCAATTGGGATAGAGGAATTATCCGAATTCAATTGACTCTGACCGACATGTAGCGAGATAAGAATTAGTTTGTACCATCGTCGTTACTTAGGTTGGCGAACGAAATCTTCTGGAATGATAACATTATTGGTAAAGGCATAGATACATGTATGTATGTAGACTTTGGTTGGAATTGATTCGGACCAATACGTGTACTCCTTGATACTGCTGCTATTATTGTGGGTCTCCAACGGCTGTCTAGAGACTTTTCGGGCCGCCAAGCCTTTTTAACTACATCACGTGGCTTCGTACTCATTGACCTGGCAACGAGCTCCTGCAAGATAAACATAGCAATCCGCCTATCACCGCAATTTGCAGCTGCCTCCACCCATTACTAAACAGTAATTTGCAAGACATTTTCGCAACTCCAAGGTGCTTCATGCTGCTGCATTTGCAGGTATTCCAACTCATGCCAATAAAATATTTCTCTGTCCTTTCCCTGCGCTTTGAATACTGCGAGCAAGAAAACAAATGATTGAGCTTGAACAACCATCCAGCCTGCCAGGCTCGCCCGGTTCGGCGCCACTCCAACCGATATCACCGGATCGGGTCAACCAGCAGCGCGACGCTTCGGTGTTCTCCCCCATGCGAACAGACCAGATTCGTGACAGCGACGTACACGATAAGATCCGCCAATTTAACAACATGGCGCACACTGGCCCCGGGGCATCCATGTCTAGGCAGCTTGAGCGAAAAACAGCAGATGCCGCCTTGAAGCGAGCTATGCTGGGACGCGAGGAAGCAGAGACCGAGATGCGCCGCTATCGAGACGAGGCGCGCCAACTACGCCGGCAAGTCGAGGAGAGCCGTGGTAGAGAGCGCAAAGTGGGAGAGAGATTAGAGGATGTCATGGTGAGTAAAATATAATCTAACCTCCCTCCTTTTCCTCTCTCGAGTCACTAACAACGCATTTGCAGGAGAAATATGGACAAGCGAAAGAAACACTCCAGCACAGCAAAGCGATATGGGAGAAGGAAATCCGACAAGCACGAAAGGAGGTTTTCAAGACGCAATCATCTATCGTCAAAATACAAGAAGAGCTTAAAACCGTACGAAGCGCTGCCAAGACTGCAGAAGAATCCTTAGCGAGGGAGAAGGAGCGTAGCAAAGCTAGAGAGCAAGAAGCCTTTGCATCGCGCTACCAACTTGTCGAGATACAAGAACAATTACAAAAAGCTCTCGAACGCATCACGTTCATCGAGCAGGAGCGCGATGCCTACAAGGCTGCTGCCAAGAGCGAGGAAATTGCCAGAATCGCTGCCGAGGGCCGCTTACCGCTACCGCCGGAAGAGCCGGATAGCGAGTTCGCATCCCCATCTAAGAACGGGCGTGTCTCTCTGTCGACAGCCGATGTAATATCTTCTGCTACGAGTGAAGCAGAAATTGAAGAATTGACACGCTTGTGGCAGTGGGAGAAGCAAAGAGCTGACCGCACCCAAGAACACCTCGAGTTCGTGCAGGCTGAATGCCAGCTGCGATGCTGCTCCTGCGCCAGATCTCGCCCGCGGAGAAGCACCGTAAACTCACTGCGTCAATCGGTGAGGATCGTGGATCCAGCGGACCTTATGATTTTGGGTCAGAAGCCCGAATCCTCAGAGAAACCCACACTCGTGGAACCCGAGCGTCCCGAGGAGAAGCAAGACGAGGAGCAGACACAAGAACATTCGCAAGTAGAACGCACAGAGTCACCCGTAGAAGAAGTTGTGCAAAAGAGGATATCGAGGGGACCTAGGCGGAGCACAATTTTCATCCCATCTGAGGGTATCTTCAGGACCATCTCTCAACAAGACCTCCAGGCGAGGTACAAATCCGACGATTCCGCATCCGAGCCACCCACACCAATAGAAGAACCTCAACCAGACCCTGCTCACTATTCCCGAACTCCCTCCGTCGAGCCTCCCACATACGCCTTACTAGCGCAAGAGCGCACCTCCCTCCTCTCCCTCCTCAACGCCCCGCACGAGAGAGACTCATCCGACTGCATAAGCATGAACATCCCCACTACGTCAGCAGGACCCCATCCTAGCCGCATGGGCTCTTCGCAAGACGAACTAGACGAGGAAGAAGAAGAAGCCGCGCGCCCGGACACAGCCATGGACGTGGACGCGGAACGAGAAGCAGAGGATGACGACGGCACACGGCCCCACACCTCAGCCGCGTTCTACACGGTGACGACCACCACGACGGTCCCCGTCCGCGACGGCTTCAAGAAGACCAGCTTCCACGACGAGATCCGCAAGCCCTCCTTCGACGTCAACAACCCGGCCCTGACGCCGACCATGACGCGCGAGCAGGCCCTGGCCCAGATCAAGGAGAGGCGCGGCAGAGCTAGGAGCGCGGCTCAGGGCCTCGCTACGCCTAGGCGCCAGATGGTCGCGGGCACCGGCGATCGGAGGGATGCGAGCGCGCCGGCGGCCAGGGCGGCTAAGGGCCGCTCTGCGTGAGAGCCCTAAGACTGACTAGGGTTGTCGGCTTTACCTTAGGCACGCACTTACTGCCGGTCTATCTGCACTACACTATACCCTACAGTGGGGAGAGCAGGCCGGTGTTAATTAATGGACGATTGGAATAGGCATTTGTCCCGGGGGTAGGCGTTCAGCGTTCAGTGGCTCTACCTTGCTATCATCTGAGATACCTCTACTCACAACCTGCGACTGCATTTCCATCGGCGTTCATTATTTTTTTTTTTCCTGGAAAAAGCGGGAGGGAAACAGTACCTACAATGATCTGATTAGGTTAGGTTAGGCACCTACAGAGATACCTACGGATTGATTGATTAGGACATCATGATGAGGCGTTGGATTTTCTTTTCTCTCTCTCTCAGACTACTACTACTACTACTACCCTGGCTCACCCCGTTACCCTCTCTTGCATTCCCGTGTTTCATTGTATACCTCTACCTCCTACCTGACCTACCTAGGTACTTATACTTACCTTAAGTTACGATGAAGATGATCGGTGGAGTCGGAGTTGGTGGCTTGTTTGATAGGTAGATTCGTTTTAAGACGGTAATGGAAGACTATTACTACTACTGCTACTGCTACTACTACTACTAATTTAATTGGTCATATCATTCGGATAATAGTGCATCTGATGTGCAAGGACCGTTCTTGAGTGAGGCTAAAGTCGCCGGATTATTCGTCGTAAGTCAAGTAAACCATCGCATCAAAAATCCACTTCTAGGCCTCTACTTTCGGGCCTTGAAGCTGAATGGTTGGTAGAGAGGTCTGAGTATGTGCTCTATGGCTGCTTGTCTCACCGCTTCGAGTGCTTGAACAGCCATGGTACCTACCGATGCTCGGAGGTGATCTACCTCAACACATTTAGTTCCAACATGCTGAGTATTCAACGTTATAGGGATTAATGGCGAGCATTATAGTTTGCCAGCATACCCAGCTTGGTTTGAAAGATCTTCCCAACTATGCCCAATCTTAGCTTGCTGTTCTAAGAGTCCTACCGAAGTGGCCTTTGGTCGTGGAGAAGGACAGCTTACCAGACTATGAGAATAATTACTACGGCAAACTTCGACGATGGCTATCATATACATATACTTAGCCACTGTAGAGTTATCTAGGCTTTGATATCAGAACCTAGTAGAGCGTGGGTATGGATCAGTATACCTATAGAAGGCACATCCTGTAGATATCTGTCAAAGTACAAACATATTAAATAACCAGGGCCATGGACAATAAAATAATACCGCCTTATATAAGTCTCCCCTCTTAACCTTGGTGAGGAAATCGCAGTTCAGCGATAGTCAAACTAGTTGAAGCATACAGTCACCTATCTACATTCACTCAAGACGAACCTCCAACCCAGCAGGCGGTATAGGGACCCTCCCCTCCAGAATTTTCACAGCGTTCCCAGAGAGCAGGATCTCCCTAATACTCTTCCGATCATCATTAAGCGTCACCCGAACGCGAATATCGCTCTTCCGACCCATCTCGACCCCCTGAAGAACCTCATATCTGCGCGTCAGCGGTCCCTCGCCCGCCTCAGTCAAGCTACGGTACGCGCACAGCCCGGACGCCGCAGACCCAGTCGCAGGATCCTCCCGCGCCCCCAAATTCCGCGTGCGCAGCTTCCGCACCCCGTCCGTCCCCGGGCGCCCCAGGTCCACGTAGAAGTAACTCACGACAGGCCCGTTGCGCCACCCCTCGTCCAGCGCCTCCTTCGCCGTGTACGTGTTCTCCGCGCCGAGCAGACTCGCCGTCTGCCGGCCCAGGGCCTCCAGGTCCGGCAGCCGCACGAACATCGCCGTCATCCCGTTCACGATGCTGACCACGGGGTGGTGTTCGTAGCTCGTGCCCGCGAACGGCCGGTCGTGGATGTGCACGTTATGCGCGACGGCGAGCACGGCGCCGGGGTCGCCGTCCAGATCCAGGGCTTCGAACGGGACTAACCCGGCCTTGGTGGCGAGGATCCGCGGGCAGCTCATGCACAGGTGGTGCAGCAGGAAGTTGGCCGTGCCGATCGTCGGGTGGCCGGCGAAGGGCACCTCGGCGATGGCGGTGAAGATGTCGATGCGTGCGGCGCGCTCCTCGACGTCCTGAGGGGTCTGCTCGTGCAGGAAGACAGTCTCGGAGAGGTTGAATTCGCGCGCGATGAGCTGCTTCTGGTCCTGCGATAGCGAGGTGCCTAGGGGGACTTGGACTATGGCTAGGGGGTTGCCGCGGAAAGGCGTGGTGGTGAAGACGTCGAAGGTGGTGAAGTTCAAGGCCATGATTGCGGGTTTTAGAAAGGGGATGGCTTATGCTTCTGAAGTTAGGCCTTGGATGGCCTTGGAGTTCCCTCTTATAAAAGTCTACGAAGGGCGGGTTGGTCCTTTCTGCAACGACGAATATGTTCCAATGTTGTCGGGTGTGACTCATTGATTTTAAAGTGCCCATCTACTATCTCAGCTAGATCGTATTCGTATCTATCTTCATGTAGACAATAGAGGATATCAGATTCTGAAATTGGTAAGTACGGGAGAATATTCAGTTACCATGAGCCTCAATGTGCCTACCTACATGTAAGTATACGGTTCGTATTCGTGTTCCTGTTGTCAGAGTGGTAGGAAGTGGTTAATATCCATTTATATTTTCCCATTGACCAATCACATGAGACGATTTTACAACGTTGGTTGATGACTCTAAGTCTTTCACTACGGTGAAGGACCGGACAGCCATTACTCTCAGGATTACGCTTATTATAAACTGTTCCAAAGAAGCGAGCTGTTGGGATTCTGCTTTGGTATCGTTTCCTCCCGAGTATTGCTTGACATGAAACGAGAGGTTATATCCCGGGGTACGGCAATACCTCGCTATTCATGAGCCAGGGAGTTAAGAGAAAGTACCTAGATAGGATGTAGGATTCAAAGTGTCTTTTTGGAGGCTTAATTAGTGACATGGCACATTGAAGTCGTATGATACAAGGTCGCGTCAGTCCCATGCGTGCGCCCTTTTCAACCCGTCATCACTCCGTAGGTATCTGCTCTCCAAATACCCGTCCCTGCTGCATTGCATTCCAAGCATGTCGCCTTCGTAGACCATCGTGTGACGCCTTTCATGATACACGTTCATATACCGACATTTCATCTAACCACTAGGTTGAACCAGGTCAAGAGTCGACGGCAAATATGATAGGAGCTTGCTGGTTTATTGGCCAGTCAATCTGCTCAAGATGCCGCCGCTGGTCTTAGGGGTCTTGTTCTCATCGAAGATTTTTAATAAGCTATTCCAGACCTGACCAGGCTCTTGACTAGCATCAATGCCCTTCCAGATACCAGTCTTCTTGTAGTATCCGACGACCGGAGCGGTCTGGTTGTGGTAGGTAACCAGACGCTTCTTTAACGCATCGGCGTTGTCGTCGGATCGCTGGATCAAGGGCTCGCCAGTGATATCGTCCTTCATAGGAACCTTGGGAGGGTTGAAAATGCTATGATAACTTCGACCGGAAGCGGGGTGGATCAGGCGACCGGTGATACGCGCAACCAGTAGAGCATCGTCGATCTGTAATTCAACAGCGTGCTGCAGCTTCTGGTTCTTATCGGCAAGCATCTTGTCGAGCGACTCGGCCTGGGCGACAGTACGAGGGAAACCGTCAAGGATGAATCTGGAATATGGTTAGTTCACACATTAAATCCGAATCTTATGTATAAAACTGGTCGCAGACTACAGGGCGTAGCTACGAAGCAACACAGAACATACCCGCCCTTGCATTCTTTGTTGTTTTCAAGTTCCTCCTTGATCATGCCAATGACGATGTCATCGCTGACCAAGCCACCGGCGTCCATAATCTTCTTAGCTTCTCGGCCAAGAGGGGTCTTCTTAGCGACTTGGGATCGAAGCATGTCACCGGTGGCCTTGCCACGATCGTTAGCAATTAAATTCTAGACCCAATGCGGTTTTCGCTTTGGGATAAGCTGGCTTACTAAATGGCAACAAGAGAACTTCTCCTTGATCTTTGGCGCCTGCGTTCCCTTTCCTGAAAATCGCAAAGTAACAATCAGCGCAATTCTCGACTTGGATCAGTCGCGGCTCAACAGCCCTGGTCCCAATAACTATTTTTTCGGCGACATACCAGCTCCCGGAGGACCGATGAGAATCATGCGCACGCCCTCGGTGCTGCCGCCGGATTGGCGCTGTTCCAGACGTCTTACACGCTCCTCCAGCCCGGACACTACGTCCTGCAGTCGCTTCATCTCATCGTCGATTATACCCATTTTGAAAAGCTCGGACGAATCAATTGAGCCTGACCGAGGCGAGGAAGAAAGAGCGACAGACCAGGTCACAAGGAAAAGAAAAATATAGCAGCAAGGGGAGAGAAGTACGGAGGTGACGGGACTCGAAGGTGGAAGAGCGTAGTAAGTTGTAAATTGTTGAAAGGCTGGAAACTCCGCGGTTTGTCTGCGAGGTCGGGGATCGGGGAATTCTTTTTTCGAAATTTGAGCTCCAAACCACTTTCGGCAAGGAACAGGTTGCCAAGTTTCGATTGCGACTGCAGGACAGGAAAAATAACGCTCGTAGGCCCCTAGCAGTTTCCGCCAGAACGGAGCTTGGATTTGGGGCAATTGGGGGGGCTCCCCAGCGGCTTTGGGGCACATGGGCAGGTGGGTTGGTGGGCTACAGCCGTTACAGCCTAGGTACAGCAGTACAGAAGGTGGGGAACCTCCATCCATGGATGCTTTTTAGCGGCATGCCACCCAAGCAGCCAAGCTACCTGCCTGTAATCCCCTTAGCTACAGCACCGAGGTAACTACACGAAGCTTGCCCAGGTGAGACATCCCACGGCGTTGCCTCCTTGGGCCAAGCGTCAATCCGAGACTCGGCTATTTTTCTACGAACTGAAAGCCAGATTGCTACTTTTTTTCCGTTTGACCGCCGAGGTCACGGCGACAATATGCGAACGACTTGCAGCATTTGATTTTGAGAAACTCATTAATATATTAGGTATCTGAGCAAACTAGATGTAGTATATTGTTGCTGCAAGCTCTTTCTACCTTGTCTCGATCTTGTTTGCCAATACCTAGTTCCCACTCGTCACAATTGAACATAACGGTTCCATCGACTTTATACGTCTGTACCTAGGTAGGCATGTAACAAATGATAGCCAAGATCAGCTTACGATATCCTACATATACTCGGTCAAGCGGATAGAGCGGGATGCACTCTTCCCTGGCCGTAAGGATATGATAAATAATATACCTCAGTTAGGCAGGGTAGTTGACCGACTCGTCGAGTTCCCCCAGTTCATCTAACCTTGTCACGTTTCGTTGGCTCGCACAAGTTCCCTACTGTTGAGGCGAGGGACCTGTAAGTGGAACTAGAAATTGAAGCCACAGCCACCAGCCACATGCTGTTATGTAATCCGGGTAGTGGAATTAAGAATTACATCAGCCTCTCCCAGTTGCGGGTCCGTGCATAATGCATCCTAAGCTAACCCCAATCAAGAACTGAGCTTGCTGGGATTTCGTGCGAAGGCAGCCTCACATACGTACAGCCTTCTCTATCTGTTTGTCAACTTCCATCAAGCTCCGTTCTCTTTCCCTAGCAAGCTTCCTCGTTTCATCGCATTCCCCCATTTCCACATTTCTATTCTTCACGATGCCAGCCACCACCGCCGAGACCCTTTCGTTCGTAAATAAGAATGTCACCGTCGCTCCGCTTGTTCTTCTGTCCGTCGTAGATCACTACAACCGCGTGGCCAAGGGTACGAGGAAGCGAGTAGTTGGTGTGCTGCTGGGTCAGAACGATGGCAAGAATGTGCGGGTGTCTAACAGCTTTGCGGGTTGGTCGCCTTTCCTGTTAGCCTCGAGGGGGCTATCTGTGCCAGCTCAACTAACCTTAATCCACGTCATACAGTTCCCTTCGAGGAGGATAACGATGACCCGTCCGTCTGGTTCTTAGATCACAACTATGTCGAGAACATGAACGACATGTTCAAGAAAGTCAACGCAAGAGAGAAGTTAATAGGCTGGTACCACTCCGGACCCAAGCTGCGCGCATCCGATCTCGAAATCAACGAGCTATTCAAGCGATACACACCAAACCCGCTATTAGTCATTATTGACGTCCAACCGAAGGAGTCCGGTGTCCCAACAGATGCGTACTTTGCAGTAGAAGAGATCAAGGACGTGGGTTGCTCCACACTAGGACCACAGATGGACTGATTAGCTGACATAACGAACAGGATGGCACAACCACAACCAAGACCTTCGTACACACCCCCTCCACAATCGAGGCCGAGGAAGCGGAAGAGATCGGTGTTGAGCACTTGCTCCGAGATATTCGCGATGTAGCTATCGGTACTCTATCGACACGCATCACAAACCAACTTCAGTCCCTACAAGGACTGCACCTCCGGTTACGGGAGATCCAGGCTTATCTTCAGAAGGTTCAGGATGGCAAGCTGCCAGTAAACCATGCGGTTCTAGGCAATCTCCAAGATATCTTCAACCTCCTACCCAACCTCTCAACGCCCAACAAGCCTGGTCTTGATGGAAAGAGTGGAAACGTTGGTGAACTGTCGTACGCCCTGAGCGTCAAGACGAACGACCAGCTCCTCGCCATCTACCTCAGCAGCTTAATCCGTGCCATCACAGCATTCCACGATCTCATTGAGAACAAGATTCAAAACCGGCAACAGCAAGAAGAGAAGGAGGCCAAGGAAGAGGCCGCCGCAACAGGGAAGGATGACAAGGACAAGAAGGACGGCGTCAACGGCGTGAACGGCGAGCCATCAGACAAGAGTAGCGACAAGGAAAAGAAGAAATAGCAGAGATTTTACGATGATGCGGGATAATAAATAACTGCAACCCTTGTACATTATCCTGACCAGGGAGGAAAGGTCAATTCCGAGGTCGGAGGTTACCTCGTGCATGCATGCTAATCTATAGACGTTTGACGAGAGGTAATGATCCTCTGATGAAAAATGATTTAACCCCGTAAACGCCTTGCCTCTCGTGCTTGGGTTGCTGGGTTGCCCCCAATGTCTACATAATCTTACACTCAATGCCACGACGTACGAGCTCTCCCTTAAGCTGGAATAGTGGGCAAACGTAAATACTCATCACATCATAAATCATTAATCACGCCGCACACCTCACCTTCCATTCACTCAAACATCAGCAAGAAGTGCCGCGCCCTCTTCCCTCCCAACAACCCTCTCATCCACATATCCACCAAGCAAGCCACTCCACCTCTCAGCCAGCACGCACGCAAGCAAGTGCTTGCAGCAAGGCACTCCCGCAATACCGCTTCCTTCCACGCCATCGGAGCTCAGAGCGCCAAACTGCCATTCCACCTCCCCCTTCCCCTCCCCATCGTTTTCCGATTTGCTTCCCTCCCCAACTCCGGGAGCACAGGCAGGCGCAGATGGAAGCGAAAATGAAGGGGGTTCAATAGCGTAAGAATGCCCCTCACGCTCCTCCCGCGGGAACGCAGCGAAGGCGAAAGCCGCACAGGTGCAGTTCCAGGCCTCAAGACGCACCACGTATGAGGGGCCCGATGAGACGTCGCTGCTGGCGTGGCCGCGGCGCGGGTGCTGCGGTCGCGCGGAGCGGACTAGGTAGAAGGAGCTGTTTCCTAGCGCTGCTTTCTCTTTCTCTTGCTTTGCTTTGTCGTGGCTTGGTGCTGTCTCTGCCCCTGTTTCGATTTCGGTTTCTGGCGCGGTGTCTGACTGCAGATGAGGCGGTCTGATGATAATGCGCGTTGCGAGACGCCTGTCTAGAAGGTCTAGGGCAGGCAGGAGAGTCAATGGGTATAAAGCGTGCAGAGTGGTGAGGAGGGGGCGGTATGCCGGCGGGATGAGCTTCAGTGGGTTTGCTCCGGCCGGCGCTATGAGTGGTGAAGAGGAGTCGCCTGGAGTGGGGATTGAGGTGAGACTGTCTATGAGAGAGGTTATGAACTGTCGCGGCGTGGGCACTAGTGAGGTCATTCTTGCTTTGTTTGCTGGTCTCAGAGTTCGGATGCTGATGGTGATGTTTGATGTGAGTTTGAGACGTTGATGAAAGAAAGGTCGAGTGAGTGAAAGGGCACAGTATAATACTGTGCTATGGACTGTGGAGTAGTTGCGCAAATAGGGGGTAAGAAGCGCATATGATCGGCAGCTGAAAACTAACGTCCTTACCTAGTTCTATTAGGTAGGTATATATAGGTGTCACTTTCCCTTCTCTAACGGTATTATCTAAAATTCCTCTTCACTCTCAATGAGAAAATCCATACACCACCAAAGACTCGTCACGAAGACGATGTCCCTTCGGAGGTTGGCCCCGTTCTAAGTACTTGGCTCGGCAACAACTATCAGACTCAAGTACATTATATATACTGATAACTCATCGACTCGTTCATGGCATTGCCATGCGTATTTCCTTGCTTCGTTTCCAGTTCTAGTTCCATGTCACACCGTCTATCTTGTCACAATGACCCGGAATGAGTTCTGATATAATCGCCTCGGCCGCCAATAATCAACTCGATCTGGGAAAGTTGGGTTGATACTCGGAGCACAAGGACCCCGACATGAAGCCAATTCGCGACGAACGCGGACCCCTCATCGTCTCTAAAAGGATGCCAGTTCCCACGCATCAGGTGGACGTCCAGTATGCAACTTCGCGAAGCTGTACTGGAAGAGATAGGCTGAGAAAGAAGTATGCTTGGCCTCGGCACAACTACCGCCCGAAGCCGCCTACCGGGTACTTTACAAGACACCTTCCAAAGGGGTAGTAGTATGCTTTTAAGATACTGCGATATCTGTCAAGCGTTGCGGTATACATAAAAGCAACAATCTGTTGACGCATTAAGCGCCCCGAGATTCTCAAGGTAGCACGAGGCGTCTGTTGGGTTTGTTAGTGGCCTGTCTCTTCTTGTCCGAATGTTGCAGTTGCCAGCACGGTTCTTCCCAATGGACTCCTTGCTGTTCTGTGATTGACGTTGTCGGATATATTGTGTTTCTAATGATGGCAAATATGGGTGTGAGAATGGAAATACACGGCCAATGGATTTTGTTCTTACGCACAGGATCCGAATATCTGGAAATATCAAGGTTGGCTGGTAGTAGGAAACTCATGGAAGGGGGCTGTTCTTATTTGGATTATATTATTAATCACTTGGTGTTCTTCGTGTCTGCTGTGATAGGGGGCAAGGAAACGTATTGACGGCAATCTACTTGTGGTGCATGAACCTATCACTTAATGAAAATGGGGATTGTCTCAGGGCATCGGATTTACCTGCTATTGTCTAACTACGGAGTAATATATCGTGATGTAATACCTTCCACCATTGTTAGTCCCATCAGTGATGGCCAACGAAATTTGGAACTTAAGGAAAACACAAATAGGCCAATGAAGGACAACGTGCTGCTAGTCAGTGTTCAAAGTCACGGAGGTCAAGAGAAATAGTGAATCGCTGGAAAATGTACAGATAGCCACGAGGCCACTAGTATTGAGAGCAAGTAATTTTATACTTAAACCCTCTTCCCACCTCTTCCATGTATTTTTCTCCATTGTCGATACAGCCGAACATTCTCTTCGCATAACACGCCTTAAACATACCATTAAGAAAACCAACGAAGGGAGCCTCCTAGGTTGACTTGATTCATATTACACCCAAGACCAAACCATCCAGCTATCGTCAAATATTCACGCCCCCGATGTCTTCGACAGAAAGCCCAGCTAATATATGGCACTGTAGCTGCGGACGCTGGAACACTGCATTGGAAAGAGTCTGTAAATGTGGCCGCCCAGAGTCTGCCGATCGCTCTCTGCCAGCGCCTGTTAGCCCCAAGTGTAGTTGCTCAGTCTGCGGGACCAAATGTCAGACGATAGTACGCACTGAAGGTTCCCAATGCGACGATTGCGCCAAATTTCATAGCGACTCGCGCAAAACATAGAAACACCGAGAGAAACATGGACGGAGGGAGGGAAGGAGATGCGGGGCGCGCATAGACACGAAGTGCCACAAGGCAGATTATCATAGGGCTCGATGTTTCTGTCTCGGGATGCTACAATGCTTGGTAATGAGTGGCGGTATTCTTTGTGGTTGGAAATGGAGCGGGAATCGATGGGTTAGTGTAGGGTTGTTAATTTGACGTTTTACTCGAGTCTTGGCTTATCATTACCTTGCTGTGAACACGGTCTGCTTCCATGAGCCACTCAAAGAATGCATATAGGTAATATACATACCCGCTAACCTGGACGACACGGTGACATGGAAAGACTGAGCTGTTATTGGATGGGGCGAGAACACTAGGTTAAGTGACTCAGTGCCTAGTCATTTTATCAGTCTGAATTGACTCCTGGATTAGTCTATCTCTATGCCCCAACTCATTAAGCGTGACTACAGAGCAGTCTATTACCTATGATATTGAATCGCCTGCGTCAAGCAGAAGTCAAGTTTCCGGTACTTTCAAATGGGATTGGAATCGGCCACTCGAATCAACCAGTAGTCACTACCTAGGTAGCATAACCAATCTTATTCATAGCTAAATTGTTTGCTGTAGATTCGAGTCCTATATATAATACACCGAGAGATCTTCAAAATTCAACATTTGTTGAATATATCATTAATTCACGGTTCAAACCCTGATTTCAAACCGTAAAGTTAGTCAAAGATACTTAAATCTGTCTTACGAATACACCTATACTAGAAAACACGAGCGCAGAAACGGATCAACATGCAGTTACCCTCTAGTGTTCGCTTTGCCGTGGCTGCCATAGCCACCTCACTGGCTCTGATGGCCGGTGCCGAGCCAATCCCTGCGACCGGACTCAGAACACGAGAGTACCCGAGCAGGTGCTGCGTCCCCGGGTGCACCGAATGCTCTATCCGAGATTGCGATGAGCAGCTTTGTAATGCCTATCTGCTGGTAAGCAAGTCTCTAACCTCTAAACTTCGTCCATCAATACATCTGTCTATCATATGTTGTCATAGAGAAATTCATTGCTAATCCTTTCGTTTGCCTAGTATAACACGTGTTGTGCTGAAGGTTATCGCGAGATGGGAGAGGATGGAAAGATCCAAGTCTTTAACCAGGACGGCCAGAAAATGGAATTTGTCAGTTAGATTTATAGTTGGAATGAGGTTCCTGATGTTAGAGAGGAAATGAGACTTGAGCGTTGAAATATCTGCTTTAGCTCAATGATGAACAAGATAACTTGTTTACCATCGTAACTACAAGGTGCTCATATGACGTAGGTACTCTGAGTACTTGACCTGGGTCCTTCAAACCATATCTACAGGTACCATGATATAACAGATCTGGGTTCGCCGATTAGGTAGCGGGCTCTGTTCAGGCGGTCTGTTATGCAGACGTACAAGGTAGATAATTAAAGATTAAGCTTCGCTGCCTTCCAGGTTAGGCTACGTACCAGGGTAGAGTTGAAGTTGATTTGGGCATGTGACCCCCAATTAGATCTACCCCCATTTTGCCTCGACAGTTAGAAGCCGCAAGTCAATCAGGTGTGGATATGTGGCCCAAGCTCCCGAGATACGTACCCGCCGGTACTTCCCAACTTGGGTAGCGGCAATAACCGATGCCGCTAAGTGGGGTAATTACCAGGGTACCTAGCTGCCATTTTCAAAGTCAACAAACGAAACTCGCCATTCATTCATCATCTTAACAAGCTCCGAGTCAAGAAACAGCACCACGATCTGATATCAATTGCCTTGCGTTATAAGCTAAGCTACTTTGGCCAAACTCCCAAGATGGCACCCGGGCAGAAGATGTACCCGAGGGCGACGGTGAAGAAGATTGTGAAGGCGCATTCCAAGTGCAATGTCAGCAAGAACGTCGATGTCATGGTAAGGCTTTTATAAGATTTAGTCTCTCGACTCGCGTTCGTGACGCGTTCTAACTAGACACAGATATTCCTAGACTACGTGCTCTTCATGCAAACGTATGTGCAACGTCGAAATGGACATCACAACTATGCAATATATATATGTACTCTTAGTGACTGACGATATGAAACAGACTCATGAAGGAGGCAGCCATTGACGCGAAACAAGCCGGAGAAAGGGGAATAAGTGCAAGGAGTGTCAAGAAAGCCACTGCGGTGAGTTTCCCATGCTACCCCCTTTTTTCAAATTATTGACTGATGTGAATGTAGGACACTCTAGCCAAGTTCAAGGGATGAGATAGAATAAGGCTATCGAGTAGGCTGAAATTACAGCGACAAACTTCGTATACTATAAGTCGACTAGCGAAAGCCGTCGGGTATTCCACGCGTTGTCGTTGTCGTTGTAATGTGCGTGGTTGCCTGGTCGCATGCAGATCAAGCGCGACAAGCGCCGTGTCACGCGCAAACCTTGGAAGTCGCATATATACCTGATGTGAATATCTTGTCCGGTGGGAGTATACCGGTACGCATACCTTAGGTACATGTATCTCACCTTGCTGCCTCACCATGGAGGTACCTAGCACGCCTATATAGATAGATACATGAGCACTTCTGACATGGTGCTTGTCGTAAAGAAGCACCAAATCGCACGTCGGGTACGATTGCAATAAATTAATTATACATAATAGATGAATACATGCATACCTTAAGTACCTACAATATGGATGCGCTCTTGCCCCGACAATAGGTGTCACGGAAGTATCCATCTGCGCAAAAATCCACTTTGTTATTCCTAGGGTTTCTGCAGGTTTCGCCGGTGGGTTCAGCTTACAGGTGTCAGACTGGGGCTGGTGCATGTGCCTTGGGGGCCGTTAGAGGGGTCGCATTGGGGCCTAAGCGCCTAAGCAGCTCCATGTTAACCCTGAAAAAAAAATCCGATCTCGAATTTGGGACCTAAAACTCGCACTTGCAGAAACACAACAATCCACTTTCGTCAAGACCAACCAAAAAACGCTGCATCATCTTTCTCGATTTGCCTCTACCACATAACCCGCTGACACCTATCCACCACCATAACACGATTACCTACGTAACTACCTAACAGTCCTACCTAATTTATCCCATTACTTCGACCCTCAAGAAGATATTCTTGCCCTCAAGTCTCTGTATTGACTTACACCCTTCTCGCTCTTCATTACGCATCCGGAATTGTACATTTCGCCAAGTCGAGCAAACGAGCTCCGAAAAAAACCCACCACCAACTTCCCCTCGCACACGACCAGACGGTTCCCTTCACAATGCCTTCCTCTGCCGTTCAGAACCCTCCTGTCCAGACCGAATCCAAGTCTGCGAAGAAGAAGAAGGCTAAGGCCGAGCGAACCGAGTCCCCTGCCCCTTCTGCCTTGTCCGTTCCCGAGAAGCCCGCTTCCGTCGCTGGCCAAGAAGGCCAAGAGGAGAGCTCGAACCCGTACATCCGCGAACTTCAGAAGTCAGTATAGCCTCGCCGCCCTTTCGTGCTTTGTTTTTTTTTTTTTTTTTTTTTTTTTTTTTTTTTCGCTAACCTGGTCACTAGGAGCATCCGCAATGTGAACAAGAAGATTGTAAGCATGAATGCGTCATATCAACCCCCCAGTAACGAGTCGAGTCTGTACCTAACCGTTTCCCCCTCTAGGCCAATGCCTCCAAGACCGATGCCATAATCGAGCAGCACAAAGGCAAGTCCCTTGATGACCTCGTCAACGAGAAGATCATCAATGCCGACCAGCGTGCCCAGCGCCTCAAGAAGCCCCAGTTGGAATCCCAACTTGCTCAGCTCGAGGAACAGCTCGCCCAATATAAGAAGGTGGACGAGGAGTACCGAGCCCGTGTCGCTACCGAGAAGGCCAGCCTAGAGAAGTCCCTTACCGAGAAGTTCGAGAAGGAGAAGACCGAGGTGATCAGCGAGCTCAAGGAGCAAACTGCTGCTGAGTCCAAGAAGACCCAGCACGATGGCCTGCTCGTTCTGTCGCAGTTCCTTCGACTGGCTGCGGCTCGAAGAACGGAGGAAGCTGATGCTGGCCTGGATGAAAACATGGCTCTAGAGGGTGTCCTTCTCAACGTCTACTCGGGAGATGAGAATGCTGTCTCTACTATGATCAAGCTGATCGAAGGCTCAGAAGAGAAGACCCACAGCGTCACCGGAGAGGAGCTTCAGACTACCTGTGCGTGCTAAGTATTTACGATATATTACTCTTACTCTTACTGACTCTTCCATAGTCGCCCAAGTTAAGGCTGTAGCCGAAGCACACGCGGCCCAATTTGCAGCCGCCGAAGCAGCTGCCGCAGCCGAGCTGGCTGAAGCGTCCCTCGAGACTACGGCAGTCAATGGCACCGACCCGACTGTTGCCCATGCCGGCCTTACTGAGATCGACACCACTGGCGCTACCGTCCAACTGACCAATGGCCACACCGAGTCAACACCCGTCTCTGGTGTCCCCGAGAACGCTGATGTTGGTGACAATGCTGCTAATGCCGCGGCGGAATCACAATGGGATGCTAACAACGACCTGAGCGCCTCTGGTTCACAAGACTGGGTTCAGGTGCCTCGGGATCCTACCGAAACCGAGAATGGTCTTTCAGCGACCCCTGCGACCACCGGAAACGTCCAATCCTGGGCTGAAGACGCTCAGAACCACGCCGAGACCCAGCCCGAGGTAAGTAACTACCCAATTGTCCTTAATACACATTTGCACTAAAAAAAGGTGCATTCCAAATAATACTAATACTAACTACTATCTAGCCCCGTGCTCCCACGGAAGCGAACGATGGATTCCACCAAGTCCAGCGCAACCGACCACGCGGCGACCGTGAAGGAGGCTGGAGAGGACGAGGCCGAGGAGACTACCGCGGCGGCTACCGAGGACACGGTGAGGGTCGGGGACGTGGCCGTGGACGCGGTCGCGGTGGAAACCGTGGCGGAAGACCCCGAAACGAGGAATCGTAGAGGATTCGATCCCGTGTCTGCACCCGTCGGCCCTATTGTCGCATCTCTCGGGATCGACTGCTGGCTCGACAGTCGTGGCGCTGATCCACCCCTGCTTTCTCTCGACTATCTAGTCGCGTAGGGATAAAGGGATGAAAGGAAAAAAAAAGAGAAAAGAAAACTTTGATATAACGGCACTGGCTACCGCTAGTGTGCGTGTGTACTCATGAGGGATTGTAAAGGCAAAGGATATTTGGCGGGTTGTCTGCATGCATCGCATGGGCATTGGCTGACTGGCTCGGCTCTTTTCTGATTTTGACAAGGAAGGGCGGGAAATGTAAACGAGGTTGGCATGGCCATCACGAACTGCCTGTCTACCTTGTATGTATGTACAGTAGGCACGGTTAGTTGGCTGGTTGGCCGTGATGGCGGGAAACGGGAATCTTCCCCGTTTGTTTGTACCAAAAGTCTGCTGCATAGCATTTACGAGACGCGAAAAAGTCGGCCGGGGGTCAAATGGTAATGACGTTAAGATTATGATGATTGCGAGGACATGCATTTGCATTGCGTTTTTGCGTTTTGCGTTTTGCTCTTTGATATCCATTTTGATTTGAGTTGCGATGTCCGTGGTGCATGGTGCCGTTAGTAGGGCTGTGTGCTACGTGAGATATCTATTGAGATGTGATGCGGTTCGAGGCTACCTACCTGCTTACTGCGCCTCCTTTTTGAGTGGATGGTAAAGGGAGGCATCTATTGCTCTCTGCCTGGCTATAGTTAAGATACCGAATCAAATCACTTTGACGAATCAATATTCTTAATTTAAGAGTTAACCGGGATGAATAGATCCTCGATTCTCTATTCATCCCATAAGTGACATGGGATAGGATAGTTCATTACATAACCACCATTTTCAGTGAGGCTCCGAGGGGCGAAGATAGGGTTGGTCAAGTTGTAGGTAGCACAGAGAATCACATGAGCATCCAATAATATCCTGATGCGTAAAGTGCATTATTTGAGACGCTTGCCCGATTTGAGAGGCGCGCTCCTGGTCCCATGTCGTGTAGCCGTAGGACTTTGTGGGAAAAAGAAGTGCCAATAAACCGTCGCCCTTCCCGTCACAAGTCCCCCCTCCCGCTAGTCCGTCCTACCTAACTAGCACTACCTATCATTTGATGAAAGGCTAAGTCTTATACCCCCTAGGTTATAGGATAGGGGAAGTGGTGGTGGAAGTGAGTTGTCACATTATGAGTACTGCAGATTAGGTATGTATTGACCTACTAGGTATTTACACCATGGCCTCTCTTCTGCCTCGAGCCTGCTCTCCGCCATTCTTAATCAATGCCACACCTACAATCCCACAACTTTTTCCATGGGATCCTCAAACATACTCCTTGCTCAACCACTGACTGAACCGACATACATCTATTCCCCCCTTCACTGGATATAACCATTAGCGCTTAACCAGTCCTTGATGACCTTAGCATCCCGCTCGCGGTAGGCAGCGCGGCCACGCACAGCATCCTTGACCTGCTCCAACGTGCGGTCGAAGGCGCTCGTATCCTTGTCCTTGAAGAAGGCATCGATCTCGTCGATATACTTGGCGTCCGTGAACTTCTGGAGCGTGAGCTTGACGAAGCGGTCCAGGACGACGGGGTTTGCCATCTTGGTCGTCAGCTTCTCCCAGTTCTCCTGGATGTACTTCCACTGGATCGGACGCGCGACCGAGTTGGCCGCCAGGGAACTGCCGAGCGAGTGCATATCGCCTGACGGCACGGACTCATACGGAGGCGCAGGCGGCGACAAGTCGCAGTTGAAAGGCAGAATGCTCTTCTCGATGATCTCGGGATCGCGAACGTGGCCTAACGAGGCGAGGCAAACCTCTTTGCCGTCAATGGATGCACCAGTAAACCATTCTTTCTTGAGGACTGGGACTGCTCTTGCCGGGTCGGTCTTCACAGCGGTGCGGTAGACCACAGTTCTCAAGTTCGGATGTAGAGGTGTTCCCTTATCAGCCCAAGAGTCGAATAGCGACTTTGCCTTCTCAGTTACCCTGTATTGTTGATTAGCTGACTGAGTACAGTGACGGTCAAATGAAAATCGCAGAACGTGTGATGCTTGCCAGAGCAGGTTAGGGTAAGAATATTGCGAAAATGGGCTACTTACTCTTTATGGCCGTTTGCTGCGGCACTCAGCAGAAGTCTCTTGCGCAGCAAGCCCGTGAGGTATTCCTCGCCCTCTGGGAACTCCCATCCCACCTTCTCTACGGCATTGCTAACAAGTTTCAGAGTGAACTGCTCCAAGCCGCGTTTAATTTCATCATCGTCGCCAAAAATGGTCTTAACCAGGCCTAGAGAATCCAGGACCTGGGCCCAAACAAGTTGGTTGGTCTCCCTGCCGAAGCCCTCGAGGAAAGACAGAAGAGCAGGGGTAGTTCCATAGCCAGAAAAGGCCAAGTCAGCCGCGGAACCAATGATGGAAATCTTGTCTTCGTTACTCAAGCGGTCGAGTTGCTTACTAAGCTTCGCAAGACGCGCCGGAGGGTAGTTCGTTCGGTAGAAGCCGGTGGCGTTGCTATTGATCTTATAAAATTCGTCATCGATGTCACGGATCGTCGTGGTCTTCTCGGTAAGGGCCAGCTTCTGGATGTCCTGCTGTCCGACTTTGCCTTGCAGGGAGAGCGGTACCCACCACACTGTCTGGTCCTCTTCCGGTTTTACATCGCCAGTTGACAGATATCGGTTCTGTTTGACAGAAATCTGTCCGGGTTCCTCGGCGACGGTTAATAACGGATGGCCAATCATCTCTATCCAGTTGCTCATCAGACCGCTAACGTCAGTTCCGGAAGCCTCAGTCAAGGCCTGCCAGAGATACTCGGTCTTGGCGTTACCATAAGCGTGCTTCCTCAGATACGCACCAACGCCCTGGAGGAAGGTCTTCTCTCCGAGCTGACTGACAAGCATTCTTAATGTAGAGCATCCTTTCAGGTAACTGATGTGGTCAAAGATTTGGTTCACATCGAGAGCATCCTTGACTGGGACGTGGACAGGGTGGGATGCACGCATTCCATCTAGCTTGAAGGCCATTTCCATTCCCTCGTTCACAAATTGAGCCCATACCTGCCAGTCGGGATGGAATTCGTTGACGGCATACCAACCAGCCCATGTGGCAAACGATTCATTTAGCCAAAGTTCGTCCCACCAATCCATGGTAACAAGGTTGCCGAACCATTGGTGAGCTAGTTCGTGGGCAACGACATATGCGACTCGATTTTTGTATCTAGCATCCGAAGTCTTCTCGTCGAAAAGGACGGCTGTCGTACGGTAAGTCACCAGACCCCAATTCTCCATAGCTCCATGCGTAAACTCGTGAACGGCGAGCAAATCGGACTTGGGAAGAGGATAATCGATGCCAAAGCTCTCTGAGAATAAGTCAATGGTCTTTGGCGCGTGCTCCAAAGCAAAGCGACCCTGCTCCTTCAGTCCTCGAGTGGTATACACACGCACGGGGATCTGCTTTCCGTTATACCGTCGCTCGGTAAAGGCCTCGACATACTCGAAATCGCCAACAGCCCAAGCCAGAAGGTAGGTGCTCATGACGGGGGTCCGTTCGAAAGAAACCGTCTTGAAACCATCCCTGGACTTTGACGAGTCCTTGACGGGCATGTTGGACAAAGCAACCTGGTCTTCTGGAATCTCGATTTGGAAGTCAAAAGTCGCCTTCAATCGAGGTTCGTCGAAGCAAGGGAAAGCTCGGCGAGCATCGCAGGCTTCGAATTGGGTGCTCAACATGTAATGAAAGGTGTCGTCTCTAGGCACCGAGTCTGCAGCAGGGACGACAGGCTTGTATTTGCTTCGGTAGAAGCCCGCCATATCGTTATTCATGACTCCCTGGAAGGTGATCTGGAGAGCGGCCTTCTGCGAGGCCGGGACCTCGTCGGTGAAGACGAGGGTTGCACGCTGCTTCTTTTCGTCATAGTTGAAGGTGGTGGTTTCTAGGGACTGGGAGGCTTTGGTATGGTCGAGTGTAACCTTGGCGGTGAGTAGCTTGAGTTCGATGGAGTTGATAACAATCTCTTTGACAGGCTCGGCAATCGAAATGTCGATGGTCACGTTTCCTTGATAGGACCAGTCCTTGAAGTTTAGGGAGGAGATGGAGAGATCATAGTGAGATGGGGCGACGGTAGAGGGGAGGACGTCTCGGTCTGCCATGATGGACGAAGGGATGATGGCTGAACAAGAGACTCTGGACGACGAGGAGAAGGGCCGGTTGCTCGATACACGTGCCGACGTATTTAAACCTAGGGAAACCGAAACAGGAAGCGCCCCACGCTGCAAATACTTGTTGTACACAGAAGTATTACGGTATGAGCTCAGGTGGGGTCTGGATGTGCTGTGTTTAGATTGATGCTGCGAATCGAGACCTAGGCTGGTGACGAAATCGGCAGGTGTTGAAGCAAACGAACGACAGGGGATACGAGAGGGGATAAATGTCTTGTGACTCTTATCCAATGACTTAAAGAAGCAATCACCTCGTGCGGCGGTTATTGTCGAGACGGTATATTGTCTTGCTGTTTGCTTCGAGAGAGGTGTTCTGCAAGTCGAAATCGCACAGGTACTGGAAACGCCTGATTTCATACTGCCCCTCAGTGCATTCCCGCCCTTGGTGGCCCCCGATAGAGGGGCAAGTCGGCAGAATTGGCCAATGACATCCGCCAACGGGGCAGCCATGGTCAGATCTGGTCGGACAGACCGGGTACCCAAGGTACAATGGATTGACTTTAGCTATAAAATACTAACACAACAGGGCGCGCCCATGAAGCACTGATGAAGTAAGACTCTGGGAATAAGGGAGAGCAAGGCTTAGAATTACATTCAATGGAATTCCTACTAACCTAAGGTAAAAGCAACGACTTCCGCCTAGTAACGCTAACAGCTTTCAACCCTATGCAACGCAAATGATCTTAGGGAAGAGGGCATTGTATTATTAGCGATATGGATGTGCCTCTCAACGAACGACCCTTAGCAGCGGCTCGTAAGGAGGTATGAATATATGTGGGTAAATACTTGGCAGCTAAGTTGGATGTAAGCTGCTTCTAACAGGAGTATAGACAGCTTCCTATCTCAGCTAGAGGCCGGACGAGGAGCTGTGGTATCTAGCACAAAAGGGACACAGGTGATCAATTGAGGGCTATAGCTTTTGCATTGCAAGCCTCCATCGTGACGAGCGGCGAGGAAGAAGGTTAAACGTAGTAGAGTGAGAGGTTCGAATAAAATAAGTCGCTTGCATGTGGTTAAGGAATTGAAATTTCAAAAGTGATAACGAGTAAGATAGGCAATACGTATAAATGCAATTATATTAGTATATGCATGCTCATGCTGCTCAGTAGCTTTGCGCTAGTCGCGTAACCGAAGAATTGTAATTTAGGTAGTTTTGGATGATTCTTTAGGTGCATTTTCCGTCGCCGCATCTCAAGAAACAGGTACATGTATCCATCTCTTTACACGGACACCGATACACGTCTATATACCCACCTACAAATGTTGGTTTGAATGAGCGAAACGATTTCACTCAGGTTAGCTTGGATGAGTATATAGTTTTTGGTACCTACCTCTCAATGGAGCCCCAAGATGTTGGTAACGGTGGTGGTGGTTCCGGGCGGAACTATGCCAGTCTCCGCCAGCAGCAGGAAGAGTTCCGACGACGACTGATGAGGCCGAATCGTGTCGCCCGGACCCCCCAAAGCCGCAGCGGAGACCCTCTCCGGAGTGAAGGTGCAGAGACTGCTGAGCCGTTTACAACCCTAAATGAAGACACAAGGCCTGATTTACGATATGCTTTTCAGACACCTCAAGGTCAGTTTCCATTTCATGTTTTTACGACTCATCTCCTCCATCCCCCTTCAATAATCATTTGCCCTGGTTTACATGGCCTTACACAACTACCATGGAGCCTCGCGACTTAGGAAGGGAGCGCTCGCCTACGCCCGCGACTGGTGCTGGACGCTTTGAATTTGAAATCTATGATGAAGATAGTCAGTCTGATTCCATACCAGCTCCTGGTGACAACCCCGAAGACGACGTGGGCCATATTGAGGACGAGGACATCGAGGGTGAAGAGGGTCATGACGCCGATGGTGGTGAAGCGAATGAAGAGGGCCAAGATGAAGAAGACGAGGAAGGACAGGATGAAGATGTTCCGTTCGACGCCTCCGCAGTCGGCTTGAAGGAAATCAGCAACCTTGCTAGCTTCACGGTCAGCAGCTACAAGCCTGGCTGTGGCGTGAAGGAGCTACGGGACGACGATGTCAATCAATTCTGGCAGTAAGCATTGGCTTCCTTCGGCTTATCGCACAGTGCGTTGCCACTGACATAATCTTATCTAGATCTGACGGACCGCAGCCTCATCGCTTGAATATTCACTTTATCAAGCGCGTAGAGATCCGTGCACTAAGGCTCTATCTGGATTACGAGCTTGATGAGAGTTACACGCCTACCAAGATCCAGATCACCGCCGGCTTCAGCCCCAACTTTACTATCCCGTTCACTATCATGGAGCTGAGTATGCCAAAGGGGTGGATTGACGTACCCATCGCCGGAGCTGGGGGCGGCCCGGATGGCAACTCTCTCTGCTGCTGGTTCGTCCGAATCATTGTTATCGAGAACCATCAGAACGGCAAGGACACGCATATCCGCGGCATCAAGGTGTATGCCTTGGATGACACCGCTGATACTGCGGAAAACAATCCCGTTGAAGATATGGTTGAGGCGTTTAATGATTACGAGGACAGATTGGAACTGATGGACATTCACGACCATGATGAGGAGGCCATTCTGAGACTTGAAGAGAAGAAGAAGGAGCGCAAGGCGAATGCCAAGAAGTACGCCCCTGGAGATGGTGGACTGAGCATCCCTGATTTCATGAGAGAGCCGGAGATTCGTTAGGAGTGTTAAGAATGTGCGTAGCAGGTCCGCGTACTGACATATTGAGGCATTGAGGCGTTCTGGAAAATTGGCTGGTCATTACGATACCCCCATTGCAGTTATTTCATTTTCTTACGATGAAGGAATCCATTCTGCATGTGACTCGCGTCTCTACAGGGGGAGATACATTGTACTTATGTACGTCGCCCGACCATCAGACGATTTTGTTAGCAAAAACATGAGAAAATCGGAGCTACCTAGTAGCTTGGCTTTAAGTACGATTTCATCAATGGAAAATTGCCTCACGCTAGATGACTCTATCTAATATGATGCTGCAAGCGAGCCATTGTCATCTCACTGCCCACTTGAGCCTCTTCAATCAGTTGATGTTAAGAAACAGGCCCCGGCGAGCCAAGTTATTAGAAGGCCCCCTCTCCCCCCACCAGCCCTACAACGCGTTGGACTTAACTGCGGGGCACCACACACCCTAGAATCTGAGCCGTCCGCTAGGATTCCCGCCCCTCCATCTCCATCCTTGTTCATCTCTTCGACCAACTTACAACCTACCAACATCTACTATTGTGTCCAACATCGATATACGTGATGTTAGTATCTTGACCTGTGTTACCTATGTTTCGAGTTGCTTTATCCGTAGTAGAGAAGGCGCATGTCTTTTATAGCCTCAAATACATGTTTAGACACTTTGTGAACAAAAGAAATGACATCATTACAATCTGACAGTTCTTCAATGGCTCGACCGCTAGCACCGAGTCTCTCCTCCTTCTTCACTTCGGCTCTCCGTCATTACGAGCTTTCCAATACGACCTTCCGCGTCCTGTGTTCCCTAAATCCGTCCTCGCTACCCTCTCCACCTCCCGAAGAACTACCTGCTCCCCAACCGCCCAGTACCTCTCTAAAGGAGCTCCTCGTCCTCGACTCGTCCTTCAATCCACCAACCCTTGCTCACCAGCGCATGGCGTTGTCCGCCCTCTCCGATCACAGCCAGTCCGGAAATGAAGGTAGCTACAAATCGCGCGTCTTACTCCTGCTCGCCATCAACAACGCAGACAAGCCGCCCAAGCCCGTCGGCTTCCCGCAGCGGCTCGCCATGATGTACATCTTCGCGCGGGACATCCTGCGTTCCGCCTCGCGGACCCCAGAGAGTAAGAGAGGGTGCGAAGGGGTCGATATCGCAGTTACAACGGAACCATATTTCCATGCGAAGAGCAGCGCCGTCGCGGAGTCTGAATTCTACCGGGGTGCGGCGCCGGTAGAGCAGGTCTACCTCACGGGCTTCGACACCCTGATCCGCATCTTCAACCCGAAGTACTACCCGAACGATTCGATGGCCAGGGTGCTGGACCCCTTTTTCGCGCACTCGCGGCTCAGGGTCACGATGCGCCCTGATGCGGAGTGGGGTGGCGCTGCGGAGCAATTGGCGTATTTAGAGGGGTTGCGGCGCGGCGAGCTCGAGCGCGTTGGCGGAAGGACTGAGTGGGTTCGTAGGATAGAGATGGTGGAGGGGGCCAAGGACGGCGAGGAAGTCGTCAGCAGCACCAAGGTTCGCAACGCGGTACTCAGAGAGGACTGGGATGCGTTGAAGAAGCTCGTTAGCGAAGACGTTGCGAGTTATATTCGAGAGAAGGGCCTGTACACCCAGCCCGAGGGCGCGTCGTGACGCAGGTAGACTAGGCCAATATATGGCCACCGTCCTCCCGATACTGACTATGGGTAAGATACGGTTAGAGCTGCAACCGAAGTTACGCATCCGGCTTCAATGGCTGGCAGTGTTGGTATCAAATGCACTCTGGCACTCATCAAAACTTGCGATCGCTTGTCAAGCCATGAGGCGTGAGTCCTGATCTTACGCCAACCATGCGCGTAAAGTCCTTTGTCGCGGAATGATACCTAGGGCATGGTACGGTGTGGGCTCACCACTAGGTTCTAGGTAGAGGGAAAATCGGCTTAAGCGCCTATTATGCAGGACTTCCAGTTCTGGATTTGAGACTACGAAATCAACCTTGGTATAGAGCACTCCAGGTTAAAGACTTATCTAAAACATTAGGTACTATCTTGTAAGTATGGTCTATATTAGTATTCGAAAGCCGTCCGCTTACAGCCGCCTCATAGGCCAGTATAGAGCGGGGAATCATGAAAGCCAGCTCTCCTCTAACTATCTCAGTAGGTGGTGTGTTCACTGCATTAGTTTGCCTTGCAATGGCTCCAAACATCGTGACAAATTCTATTCCACGTCGCTTCCATTCAGAGTTATCATAACCTATAATTAGAATATAGTCGATGCTAATTGCCAAGCATCAGAGACCCATTGCCGAGTTTCGGGCGCGGCAGTATGGAGGCTAGTATACGATAAACCCTGCGGAGTATACCCATAAGCTTGTGGGGCCCGCCTATAGAACCCAGATCTATAGGGCTTTAGTGGGACATGGGGCTCATTGGAGTGTCTATTAACAGCATAGCGCGACATTCAGCTCAATGCTGCCTTGTCGAATGGCGTGAGTGAATGGTTAATGGGATGTTCGCCGTTGCTGGAAATGTAGGTAAATATCTATATCAACCTTTGCGGCGTCGCACTCCCTCAGCATGGCTTCTCGCGGCCCCAACAACCATAATCCATACCAAGCCTTGCCGGACACATCGGAAGCAGTCGACGTTGGGCATTCTTATGAACTAGGGCGCCTTTCAACCCCTGTCAGGAACGGTCCTGGCCATTATTCTCAACTGCCACACGCAGATGATGGTTTCCAGCCCCAAATGAGGGAATACAGCGGGAAACCAATAGAGGAAGCGAAACTCAGCAGGACGACTGTCAAAGAATATACTCCTGGTTCTACAGAACATCACAACACCGCTGCGCCATCATGGCTTCCTTACACTCTGCGCTGGCACATCATATCGTCGATTCTGGGCTTAACAGTAGTGTTGGAGCTGCTGGTGGTAGTCTTTCACGTCATTTCATCCCGCGACTCAGGACTAGTCGATGATGACGGCTCTGGAGGCATCGTTGTCGCTTCTAAATTCGTCCCAACGGTACTAGCTGTCACTCACGTACTCCTGATATCAATCTTGCTCAACGATGTCAAACGAACTCAAGCATTCGCGCACCTTGCATCCCCACAGGGTGCTCTGGGAAACAGATCCCTAACGTGGACCGCCGATGCCTGGTGGGATGCCCTATTCAAAGGATTCCCCACTCGCCAGAGGAAAACAAACTGGGCTTTACTATGCGCAGCTCTAGCTTTCATGTTCGGGTTCCTTATAGTGTCCCCCTTCTCTTCTAGTTTATTCGTGACACAGGACATCATTTTCACGTATGAGGTACCGTTCAGGAAATTAGACCTCTCTTCAGCATTGCCCCTTCAAGCCGTTCCGCTAGGCGCTACATACTTCCGGACGGTTGGCAATATCCTTCAAAATGTTACGACCTCGGCTTGGATCACAGAGAAATATGCTATACAGCCTGTCTGGCCGGCCAGACTAGACAGTGTACCGCTAGGACCGCAGTTCTCTGACTCGATGCAAACTTGGTCAGCGAGAACTACGGTATTTAACGTGGAAGAAAACTGCGAACGGATGAACCTTGTAGGACTCTATTCTCAGCCCTACAGCAATAATCGAGCCATTACAAATTGGACCTCAGTCACACTCTCCACTCCATCGGGTTGTACTCTAAACGTCACTACCAAGGATGCATTCAATAGTTACGGAGGTTCAGTCTGGTCTTCGCTATTCAATATTACAACCACGCCTAACAGCCTAAGCTTCGATGGGGACGGGCTGAGCTACTCAAAGGATAACTGCGCACAAGACGAGTTCATCGTGGTTACTACAAAATGGTCCACTAACATGACAGCGTCCAACTTCACTATTGTAGGGCAAGCTTGCGATACCCGTTATTATACAGGTGACACCGATGTCACTGTGGTCTTTAACGAGGGCAGTTCCGTTGTTCGAGTCAATATTGATGAGCCGCAGTACTCGCATAACCGTATACAGATTCCTACTGGCACAGCGAATCTATCTACTTTCCAGGATGCCTTCGTTAGCCAGAATTGGTCTGTCCATTTGAGACAGCCATCACAGAATCTCAGTCCTTTCTCCTCAGGCCCTGCGACTCTTCTATCCGCCTTATACAACTTCTCGCCGCAACAGATGATCGACAACCCTTCGTTTGTACAGAATGCAGGAAAGTTGAAACAGCGATTTTTCGGAGAGCTCATTCGAGATAAGTTCGATGAGACCTCCCTCAACAACCCAACCGATACCACTGGCACTACGACAGAAAACAGGCGGCGAGTTGTTGTAGTACCCGCTGTGGCCATCGTTCTCGAAGCCATTCTCGGTATACAGCTAGTGTTGCTAGCTGTCGTCTTCTTAAAGACTAGGTTATCTAGGCGCCCACTCGGTCTATTTACGGACCCGGCGCCTGCAATGAGCATAGCTAAACTTATTGCGCAGGATCCCGGAACATTACGGTCGCTTGAGGGTCTTCATAGTAGCACACTGGAAGAAATACGTTCTGTAGTAGCAGAGCAAAGGTATCAATTAATAGGTGGGCAAGTTCGCCTGATAGACCTCGAGGACGACTCGCATCTGTCCACGCCACCGGAGATCGACGCACGGCAGACGATGTCGACTATCCCAACGAGGCCTCAATCATTCACATTTGGCCTTTGGTTACTCATTACGTTGACTCTCTTGCTTTCAGTTACCTTGACAGCTATCGCATATCTTTATTGGTATTCCAGGATGTACGGGCTATACCAGACAGCTTTCGTATATGCATTTAATATCACAATTGGCGGTGTCGACCTGAGTAACATTAATCCCGCCTCAATTCTTACCACGCTTCTCGCTGTCTCTATTGGACTATGGTGGAGATCGCTTGAGACCACTCTGCGAAGGATTCAGCCCTTTCTGTCTCTCGCTAAGAAGCCAGTCACTGGGGACGAAGGCCTATCGGTTTCCTACATTTCGTCGTATCTCTTAAGAGCTGTTTGGAAAGCTTCTCGGCGAAGGCACTGGGTGCTCGCAGCGGTTTGTACTGGTGCATTTCTGTCCGAAATATGTAAGTGCTCTAGCTATCGTCCCGTAGTTAGCCCTAACACAAGCAGTTACAATTGCAATGTCCTCAATTTGGCGAAGGGGGCCGGGAAGTTTACCTTTTCAAGTTGATATCCAGCGGCAACTCGAATTACGCCGCGTCCCGCGTTTATCGGATGCTACACTTCAATTCACGAGTCACGCGGGCAACTATAAACAGACTGCCCTCGCATCCCTGTTTAGCAACATGAGAACCTCCTGGATATATGGTGCCGCTGTACAGATCTCCTTAAATGGATCGGAACCACCTTGGAGCTCAGATGGTTGGAGCTTTGTTCCATACAACTTTGCTACGGTGCCTCAGACAGACGTCCAGAATACAGGCAATGTAACCATGGCCCCTATGACCACGATGAACGTCACGGTAGAGACTTCAGGAATTAGAGCACGGCTCGAATGCTCCCCATACGAACATTTAAACCTTGTGGACAGCAAAAATTGGTTGACTGAGTGGGACTTGACCAATACATCGCAATGGAACCATACACTCAGTTCCAACACCTTGAAACGTGGCTTTGAACTCGGGCTGTCTGATCCAGGAGACAACACCTTACTCTTTTTAGATAATAACGCAAGCATGACGGGGAATTACACCACGTTCTTTGTCAACAATAAACGGTTTCAATGTTGTCAAAATATCACCGATGGACAGATCGGGTCGAGTTCGGTAGGATACTGGTCGCCGAACCTAAGAAATGGCTCCTATTATCCGGATTTCGCGACATCTTGGCCCGCTAACTTTACAGTGAAGTGGATTCGCGGTCGTCCTGTAGAAGGCTACAGTGAGAAATACTCCTCGGAATCTGAACATACTGGTTCGGGCCCGCACCGTCTGATGTTCGCAGAGAAGCCTCAGATGGCTGCCTTGAACTGCATGCCTATCATTGAGACAGCGAACGCAAGCGTTACCGTAAGCACGGACGATAGCCATGTCATCAGCTTTGATCTCATCGACGAACCGCAGTCAGATCCATATGCATGGTCCGATGACTTTAAGCAACATAAATCGTATGAGGGACTATGCGAGGGTCCGCAATGCGGCAATATCTACAGCATCAACATTACTACTAGCCACGGCATCCTATTCGTTACAGGCCTCCTTGGTGCCGCGGACCTCAACGATTTCGTGGGAACCAACATCGACACTTACGACATTCAATCGGAGAATATCGGAGACCAAACCTTTAATATTCGGGAACCCGGCTTGAACGTCGACTTAATGACTTATTCCATGTTATCCCTCGTCAACTACGACCACGACGCCCTATTGGATTTGAACACCTTAGAACGTACCGCTCAACAGACGTTCACGGCCTTATTCCAAAACTTCGCGAGCAACAACGTCTCATTTGAAACCGGTGGTTACGTATTCCAGCCGCTCAACGAGGCGCTTCCGGCCGACCTCGACACACCCAGAAAAAGGGCCGATACGCCACCCGCCGACCACACGGTCACTTTAAAAGTATCGCGCCCCGTCGAATTGCTACAGATGTCCCAGCCCGCGGCGTGGGTTTGCATGATCATCCTGGCGTATCTAATCGTTGCATCCGTGATTTTGGCCTTCGCGTCTCGACGATACACGAAGATGCTTCTGAGAAAGGTCGACAGCATTGCCGACGTGGCGGTTCTCATGGCGGGAAGCGAACGGCTCTTGAATTTGGCACGAGAGAAGTCTATGAAGGACCTGAAGAAAGACCACGTCACGAAGGCGCGATTAGGCTGGTTTACGGGGGCTGATGGGACTCGGAGATGGGGCATTGAGATTGTGGGTGATGGGGGTCAACGCTTTGAAACGGACATCCCACCCTACAAGGTTTATAAGTCGGAAACTTTCAGCGACGTACCAGGTGGCCTGGGTATTACGATGGGAGACATTGCGCCGGAGTACAATGGGGACGGCGTGTCACAATTGCCCCCTGCTAGTCCTCGTGACCACGGGACCGACATGTACGGGTATAGCCAGACTCACTACGACGAACATAATTCCGGGCACGGAAGCGGAGATCTCGGCGTCGAAAGGATGCCACTAACACCTTCACCTATCTCCCAGGGGCATGGAAGTCAAATGTACGAACCTTCGCAGGTATCCCACGAGGAGTACTATCCCATATCTCCTCCCTATCTTGAGGAGCGTCGTGCTCCTTCTGTAGATATAAACGTGGACAATACTCCATTCTCGTCATATTTTACGCACGAGGAAGAGGCTGCCTCGAACCCAGTTGGCTCTAGGCGGTCCTTATTACGGAGATTTTCACGGCAACGCTGATAATGGATAGAATATAGATATCAATAGAATTATAATCTCAAAGCGTTAGATTAGGTTCAAAATATGGTTCTGAAACCAGTCGATTATGATATTGCTCTCATAGGAGGAGCGGAGTTTGCTGCAATCATGATGCTGCGAACTAGGAGGAACACCCCCTTTCTTGGCGCACGGGCCACTAACAGATCGACATCTGCCTATTTGACAGGTACCCTCAAAGCCCTTACATTCGTCTTATATTTTCTAATACTAGTCGCAACTAGAATATCACGTGGCATGGGCCGAGGAAAGCGCTGGGATTCTCAGATTGATGGATCCGTGAAGAAACTCCACCAGGCAGAAACCACCCGGGATGTTGCCAGAGGTGGGAATGTCCTGATGATAAGAATGATCACGCCTGGATTGTCGACCTTGGAGGTATTTTAGGAGGCATACAACTGGATGAATTGACAAGAGCAAAGCGGGAAAGTTGAAAGGCGACATGCAAGTATTAGGGAAAATCATGGCCATGCTTCGTCAATAAAGGCCAGAGTATATGCGTGAAGGCCCCCGCAACCTCGAACCATTCTGCTTGTTAGGTATTTAGGTATTAGTTTTCAAACTTCGACCCTGCCTTAGGTAAGTATGCGCAATGACACCCTTAGGTCTGAGAAGGCGAGAACTCTATCCATATTAATCGACCATCCTCAAGTCCTAGAACAAGCAGGTTGTCATATAGTGCTGTACATTTAGGGCGGTAATCGGGGGGGAGCCAGAGGACCTTTTGGCCGTGTCGAGCGATCCAGTGGCCTTGAACGAATATCTCCTCCTCCCAATGCATATGTATGCCATCGGGAGTATAAAAGAGGGACCCCCAATCCATATACTCGCGAGGTGAATACACACTGCTGATCAGAGTGGGGAACTTGTTTCCGAGTCTAGGTTTAACGATACGCTCGTGAGGTATGTAGGGCATGTTGAAGAGAAAGTCCCCGCGAATTTCAAAAGTTTTTATACACTTCTCCTCAGCAATATCCCAGATCGTAGCGTTCCGAAACTCCTCCAAAACCGCTAAACATGCGCAGTCCGGAGAGAACAGTAAGCTTGAAGGAGCGTTCAATTTTAGTCGGGCAATTACCTCATACTTTGGCTTACTCCAGACATGTACCTCGTCGTCTATTGCTGCGGCCAACATGCGGCCGTCGGGCGAAAAGACGACGAATCCGCTGCTCAATCTGTCGAAGATTGGCTTACCGGGGTTAGACAGAATACGAAGTACTTCTTTTGTTTTAGTGTCCCAGATCTTCACCATAGCCCCTGTGCTTATCGATGCTAGCATGCTCCCATCTGGCGAGAAGGCAAGGCAGGAGATACTCGCGTAGGGGAGGGGCTTTGGAGAGTTCATTTTCGCGTTCCAGATGTGGATCCGTTTATCATTATCATTTCTCACACATGCCAGAAACTTGCCGCTCGCCGAAAGGGACATAGCCAAGTGTCGGTTATAGTCGCCGATGAGATAACTATACGGTTTTGCGCTAGCGCTAGGCTTCAGGAGAGCAAGTTGATTCCCGCCGACTGCGAGAATACTAGCGTCAGCTGACATCGTCCGCAGAAAGCGTATTTTGCCTTCCCTCAGGCAAGCCCTTGTATCGATATCCCACTCTTGCATGACATGTGAACATAGCGATATCACCGTCTTTTCAGAAGTAAAGACAAGCTGAGATAAAAATGGGAATAGACCTTCCACGGAATAATGTATTGTCTGGATGAGAGTGCCAGTGCCCTGGTGAAAGTTCCAAATTTTAATGGACGTATTTGCACCTGTGGCGAGCTTCTTACCATCAGGCCGAGAAAAGGCTGAGCATAGGATTTCTGAGTGATGTCCTCTAAGTATCTCGTGTTTCCCCGTAGATAGAGCCCAAATACGCACGGTTTCGTCTCTTGAGCCCGAGACAAGAAATTCGCCGTTTGGTGAGAAAGTGAGCGTGGTAACCTTGTGAGTGTGGCCCGTAAAGCTCTGATCATGGTTCCCGCTTGAGACATCCCAAAGGCAAATTTTGTTTTCGTCCGAGGCCCATGCCACTAGGTTGCCATTGGGGGAGAAGGTTAATGCTTGGATATTCACAGTCTTATAGCTTTTGCTATTAAGCAAGTGGATACAAGCCCCCGTCGAGATCTTCCATACACGCAGCGTGCCGTCCCACGATGTTGATGCGAGCAGTTTGTCATCGGGGGAGAAGGCAACGGCTAACACACAATCTGTGTGGCCCTTGAGAACCTGTATATAAGGATTTGACCTCTCATCCACTCCCTGAATGTTTTCAACGGGTTTCAGCCGCTCAGTCGAGAATAATCTCCAGATATGGCTTTTTCTTGGATGGAAGACGAGGGCGCCGCCGTATATTTGGAGGGGGGCTGCCTCCATGATGGAGCAGTTCTTGACGAAACTGTGAGCGTCCTCGAGGAATTGACGAAGCCGGTCATCCTCATGGCCATTAGACTAGTAGAAAGTTAGCTAGGCGAGCGCCTTACATTAATGAGACCTACCTAGAGGCAACTCTGGGAAGTAGTACTCGGCAATATGGAAGAGCCTACCTGGACACTCTCTAGAAGCTCCTCCATGAACAAAACACCCTCGGCGACCGTGCGCAGGAGACTAAGGCTTTCGAGCCAATGGAGGAAATGTCGCGAGAGGAAGCTAAAGACGCACCCATCGCCTGTTAGCTCTATGTGGAGCTCCGAATTAGACGCATGCTTTATCCAGTAAGTGCACGAGTATCGCATGGCGGCCAAGACGCTATCCTTTGGCTCAACGACATCGTGAATTAACGTCCCCGGATGTGGTATGCCGTACATATTGTACTTCAGCTTGTCGTCCATCAGTTGCAACGCTTTCAACAAGATGGAGCGGTGTACTGCGGTGCTGCCGTCGGGCGAGATGCGCCGCAGAGAGTCCGGTAACAGCAAAAAGTCTTTGGCGGATTGATGTACGAAGAAGATGGCTCCATCACGCTCCGATCTACCCTCCAGATTCTCCACGAGATAGGTCAACTCGCAGAGCCTAGGTGGCCCGTAGGCGTGCGCCATAAAGGACAGGACGGGAATGCATAACTTCGAGTCATCCGAATTAGCCACTTTATTAAGCATGACCTGGAACAATCCGTCCAGTTTATTTGGCAATTTCAATAGCTTCGTCATAGCGTTGAAACGTGATGTCTGAGACAGCTCCTCATAAACCAAGGCCACCCACAGGAAAGTACCGTCCGCATTATCAACCAGGTGGTTCCGAATCGTCCTCTCCATTACTTCGTCATACCCCTTTAGCCGCAGTAGCTCATCAACTTTTCGTTCGATGTAACTTTCTACGGCCGATCGGACATATACTGCGTTCTGTTCCTCTTCCAGTGACAACTCTGTCAAGTTAGTGGCTTGATGGAGCCTCTCACCGATCTCAGGCCAAGGGCGGCTTGAGAAGATCCACTTAACTCCTGAGAAGGCCGGTGTCTTGGCGACGAGGAAAGTAAGCAGTTTCTCAAGCCCAGTGAGGCACTCGTCGAGCCCATCGATAATAATATATACAGGACCTAAATCTGGGTCCTGGAGAAGTTCAACTAGGATCTCAGATAGGGGAACCCAGGCATCGACATTAGTGAGAAGGTCACGGTTCGTGGTCTGGCACTTATTGTGCAGCTTTGGGATGATGTGTTGTTTGGCCTTGAGCAGCAGATAGATGAGGCCACGCAGGACTGCCGTGGCGTTGTTAATCTGCGAGATGGTACCCTGGCAGAAAAAGTATGACACAGTGATAGAGGGATGGGCTTGCTTCTGTAGCTCATAGATGATGCCGCAGAGCAGCATTGTTTTGCCTTTACCCGGTTCACCATGGATCCAGAGAAGCTGTTTCTGTTCTGCGGCCTTGTACCACTTATTGACGTGTTCTAGGATCCAGTCGCAAGAGCCCTCGAGTAAGCCTCCCTTGTCAGCTAAGATGCGCTCCATCTCGAAGTAGGGTTCGATCGTGTTGAAAATCTCAAGAAATTTTAGGTGCTCTTTATTAAGTTCAATGCTTTGAACCCGTGTACTATTTAGAAGACAGGTGTTTTAGTACCTCTAATCACACAGAGGCTTAGGGTGAGTACCTAATATTGCCCATCCAGCGTTCCAGCTCTCCATGCACACGCTGAAAGCCGTTATCGTCCTCCGAGGCAAATTTGGCCATGCCACTATGGTTGGCGTGGATGGAAATGGCCTGGAATGACTCGACCGTCGCCGACTCCTTCGGAACGACAAAGCCGACGACGGGCATGCCAAGCTCCTCGTAGAAGCATGTCGCCTCTACTTTACGGCCAGACTCACGCAGCCCACGTAACATGGACCAGAACCGCATCTGTGACGACTTGAGCAGTTCATTATCGGCCCGGAGTATGTCGAGCAGGTTGCGGTTAGTCGACTTGACGAGACCAAGGGCTTTGGCGGGGATCTTAGCCCAGCGAGCCATCCACGAGCCTTCATGCGGCGTACCCATGAAGACAATGCCCTTGAATGAATCAAAAACGTCGCGCAGGTGCTCCTCTGGGTGATCGCGCGACAAGAGGATGGCTTCCTTACACACTAAGCCGCCGAGGCTGTGTGCGACGAAAATGAGTGGGCGACCTTTGGCGTTGGCCTTCCTCCGGTCCCTGACTAAGTCACCAAGGAAGTTTACCGCATGGTTGGTGAGCCCACTCGTAGCTGCTACGGCTTTCTTGACCACGTATGCGTCGTAGCCGTAGGTCAACAGACGGGTTCCGGGCAGCTGAGGCGCCAGCAGAAGCGGGGGCCACGGCTCATTCTGTCCGTCGGCTGTCCAGGTACTGTCGCGATTTCCCGTCAATCCATGGACGAAGCAGACGTCGACTTTGGCATCAGTGCAGTTGTGCCACACTTTCACGCCATCCGGAAACGAGACAGTAGGTTCCACTACGTCCGAAGAGGCAGGTACAGGGGCAGTAACAGTGTCTGATGTATTTGTTACGAGAGATTGTTGGACTGGCGGTTGCTCTGCAGAGCCTAGGGCGTTAGGCGAGCAGCCGCGAGTTTGCGACTTTTTCTTAATATGCGTGCATTTGGAAAATACATTTCCCATCATGGACGGGCCTTGTTGCCGGGCTGCCTTGATCGTTCCTTAAAGTTAGATTTCGATAGTATAGTAGCTCACGAACCATATATAGGTAAGTATGCTAAGCTAGAGGAATATGGGATAAATAGAGAGGCTAGAGGCAGGAATTCGACATCGGACCCTGAAGAGACAGGGCTGACATGCATGTATACCTCATAGCTGTCTCCTCGTGGGGGCCCAAAATCTACCGGCACACTTGACTCGGTGATTGTCAGTGACGATACGGCTCGATGTCCTTACAGCAGTCGAGGCCCCCACGAACTCCATCTGAACCAACTATCGTCAAATTTCAAGCCGGATACCCAGGTACCTGCATACCTTGGTAGGTGGTCATAGGAGGAGCTCTCAAGAGGTAGGTGAGCCAATACGATTTTCAAGCGCCACCCTCGCCCTACCGGGGCTTGAATTATGCAGAGTCTGTATGAAAGTGGCCATTGGCGGGCCATACATTAGGTACTCCAAGTGATATAAGCCACTATTGAAACTTATGTTGTACAGTGTTACACTTCTCAAATCATGGGACATCGCTACCAAGTATAAGAAAATGAAAATACAGTATATAACATACTGTATTTATACACATCGTTATTATTGGCTGCCTTGCTTTTAGTCACTAGGTACCTAGTTACCTTATGCAGTAAAAGCACTGCACCAAGCAGGTATTACTTAGGACAATGAAGTACCTCGTGTTGATACCTACTAGAGGTACCTATCCTGCCGGTATTCTCTGCAACATAGGTGTATTTCAAAAACCCCATGTACTCTCTAGAGATAGCCGTGTTGCCCGGTTTCTTTGAATATTTCTGTCGTAGTATGCTCCTACTTCTCGGCCCCCAGGGAAATTCACTGGGCCTTCAGCAGAAACCCAGGACCACTATGAAGGTAAAAGTTAGCAAGCATTTTTCATGAAATCCTCTGAGAAATAACTACTTAGGTATTTAACTCGACTGAGGAATTCTCGTTTCTGGGATTTTTTCGAAATGGAAAAGGGTGTACGTATTAAAGGCCCTCGTCGCATAGTCCAAGAACAGTGCGATTTTCGTGAGTTTCCATTATGAGAAATACGCCTCCAGAGAAGCCGTGCTTTTAGTTGCTTCTTCCACAGCCCCGCAGCGCATATCTCTCCTACGTCCGTAGCTTGGATGAAGTCTACGATGCCTTGGATTGCCACTAGCCTATCTGACCTTCTAGTTAATGAGGTAAAGCTGTACTTCTTAACAACATCGATCAAATAAGTATAGAGCAGCTTCGCTTCGACCTTGGGCTATATTGAAGAGCCTAACCGAGGAAGACAACGCTCGAATAATGATTCCCAGAGCGTGCATTCTCGGTAGCTCTAAGATAGCTTTAACGATCCAAGCGAGGATATGCGGGTTGCAAGGATAGATAATTCGGCAGGAGCAGAAGCTTCACGTCGGGGCAGTGTACAACTATGAACTCCTTGCGCAAGGCGTACCTTGTTGCTTTCAGTATGTTGTATAACTTTTTTTTTTTTCCTTTCAGACCAACTCCATAAATCGTGAAGACAAAATGACACGAACCACCTTCCATGTGGTGGTGGTTGGCCATTGCCATCGCATCTCCAATCCCATTTTGCCAGCTACTATGTACAGGGACCCGAAAGTCCACAGATGACCCTTTCCACAACCAGGTGCAAATCGGATCTAGCTAGATATATCCAATCCTCGCACTGCCTCCATTGCCAAGGTTATGGAACCTACCTAGGTAGGCAGACAAGCAGGCAGGGGAGCCGACAACTCTACCACCCACCCGGGCCTGAAGTCTCAATGCAATCATCAGTTCTTGTCCAACCAACTCCGCAGATCTAGCACAAGCAGGCGTTCTAAACATTGTCCCCCCCCTCTCTTCTCTTCTCTTCTCTTCCGGGCTTCCAGCGATCAAGCCGTCTTAGCAAGCTCAGCCTTAACCCAAGCCTCGAGCCCTCCCGCGGCAATAATCTCCTGCACATTGGCCGGCAGCTCGCCGACCTGCTCGGACCAGGTCTCGCCGGCAGGGCCCTCCGTGACCTCGACGAGGCTGCGTCTGACGTCCCACGTGAGGGTCCAGCCGGTCCTGCGGGTGAGGACGCGGTCCTTAGCGCCCGGCGGCGGCGGGGGAAAGCTCGCGCGCAGGCGCTCGACGAGGCGCGGGACCTCGAGCCCCATCAGCGCGTTGTTGATGCTGTTGCGGGAGAAGATGTTGCCGAAGCTGGCGGCGACGACCAGCCGGATGTCCCGGGCGAGGATCGCGGTCGCGGCCTGCTCCCGCGACGAGCCGCACCCGAAGTTCGACCCCGACACGATGATGTCGTTCGGCTTGGCGATGCCGTTGAACTCGGGGTCGTAGTTGGAGAAGCACGCCCGCGCCATGTCCTCCCTGGACACGTTGTCCTGATACGTCAGCCGCCCGGGGTAGATGGCGTCGGTGTCGAGGTTGTCGGCGTCGCAGAATACGATCTCGCCGCTGATTTTCTCGGGGAATCCGGGGAGAATTTCGGTCGCGGGCTTATCGGAAGCGCCCGCGGCGGACTCTACTCTATCGATGAATGAGTCGAGCTGCTGCACGAGTCCAGAAAGCTCGCTCTCGGTGGTCCGTGGCAGGCCGGTGCCGTACCCTGCGTCCACGCCGGACCAACCTTCAGGCACCTTGTAGATGCCCGGGCCGGTGATGATGCCGCTGAGAGCGCTGGCAGCCACAACCTCAGGGCTCGCGAGGTATGCCTTTGCGTCGCGCGACCCCATGCGCCCTTTGAAGTTGCGATTGCTGGCGCTGATGCCGACCTCGCCGGGCTCGAGCAGACCCCTGCCAAGGCCGATGCACGGCCCGCAGCCGGCGGGGAGGGGCTGAGCACCGGCCTCGACCAAGACCTGCCAATCGCCCGCGGCCTCAGCGGCCTCCTGTTCCGGGGCCGAGGCTGCCGCAATATAGAGCTGGACACCGTCGGCGATCTTGGGAATGACACCACCGTTAGCCTCGGCAGCGTCCCTGAAAACCTTGGCGGCAGCAGCGATATCGGAGGCTCGGCTGTTGGTGCAGGACACAATATACGCGCGATCGACCTTGATCTTCTGCGGCGCCAGCTCGTGGAGGGGCGTCGCAACCTTAACTGAGTTGGGGCCGGAGACGTAGGGCGAGAGTGAAGAGAGGTTGAGATAGAGCTGCTTAGCGTATACGGCGTCGGGGTCTGCCGTGATGGGGTTAGCGAAGAGCTCATCCACCCTCTCGTGCGTGATACGCTCCCGTGTGTTTCGATCCTCGAGCATCGCCGCTTCGGTCGCCTTATACCGCAACCAGCGCTCCAGAGTGCGGTCGATAGGGAACAGGCCAGCAAGGGCACCCCATTCGCAGGCCATGTTAGCGATCGTCACGCGAGTATCGACTGGTAGGGTCTCCATCGTCTCCTCGGGTCCCGTAAACTCGACCACATGGTTAAGAACGTCGCTCTTAAATATGCCGCATAGAGCGACAATGACATCTTTGCCAGTCACACCCGGTGGCAGTCTTCCTGTGAAGGTAACACGCGCGACCGGCGCAACATTCCACCATGTCCGGCCAGTGGCCCATATGCTGGCAGCATCTGTTCGCACGACGGGTGTCCCGAGACAGCCAATTCCGCCGTAATGGGTACTGTGGCTGTCCGAGGCAACGGCCATAGTCCCTGGCCAGGCGTGCCCTTCCTCGACCATGATCTGGTGACCGATTCCTCGGCCGGCGGGGTAGAAAGCAACTCCATGCTTCTTGGCGAACGCCTCGATGCTCTGGTATTTCTTCAAATTGGCTTCGCTAGTGTTCTGAACGTCGTGGTCCAGGGCCATAACGAGTCGCTCGGGGCTGTGTATTTTCGTAGCTCCCATCGACATGAACTTGGTTGCGACGGGGAACGAGTTGTCATGGGTAAGTATTGCAGCCGGCGCGATGCTGATGTAGTCGCCGCTCCGGACACGCTTGCCTGGGGACAATCCAACAGCGTAGCGCTGGACAATCTTTTCGGTGAGGGTCTGGGGCAATCGGTGCCCGGTTGGCGTCGTCTTAGGAGACTCGTCATGTTGTGCGCGAAGGCATCGTGATGTTGAGACTGGCCGCACTAAGCGGGCGGCGGTCGCAGAACACCATCTGCTCGAGAGAAACAAGGACCGGCTTCCCCCGAAAGAGACCTCAAATTGGTTAGCTTGAATGTGCGAACAAGACGAAGCGTCGAACTTACTGCTCTACACGCCATGTCGTCTCGCGGAGGCGAGTAAGCAACTCGATGTTCTATCTTCCAGTAGGATGCAGGGTAGATGATTTTTTTTTTTGAGATCGGTTGCTGCATGTACATACATGTAGTCATTAATTAGGTACCTAGGTACCTTCCTAAGGTATGGTCCACAGCGATTGGTGCCCTGCCCAGTGCTTTCAAAAGGAAGGCCGCCTATTGGTTCATTGGGGTCCAGCTGATGGCGATGGTACACAACCTGTGCCGGAATGGCGTCAGACTTGGGTGCCCCTCGTGCTATTAACACCGTAATACACTATGCAACATTCATGCTACCTTACATAGAAAACACAACTATATCATCCATAACTTGAACGTGACCAATCGTATTATCTTTCTGTAAATTTCAAACCGATGCTAATACTTATTTTTTCCTTTTTCTATCTAACCGCACACACATCTATTCTGTTTTCATAGAAACGCCATTATCCGATGCCGGAAGCCCTATCTTTACCGGCGGGAGATGTCGCTTAGCCTCATGCCTGCCCATCTGCTGCATCAGCGCGTCCATAACCACCAGCGCAGCCATAGCCTCTACAATGGGCACCGCCCTTGGCACCACACAGGGGTCGTGCCTGCCCTTGGCTTCTAGCACGCCCTCGGATTCTCCGTCATACGTGGCCGTCGTCTGTGCCTGGCTGATGGTTGCGGGAGGCTTGAATGCGACTCGGAAGTAGATGGGTGCGCCGTTCGAGATGCCGCCCTGGATACCTCCCGAGTTGTTCGTCTTGGTTGTAAGCTTCGGCCTGGGCGTTCCGTTCCGTCCTGCGCCTGTATCCGGGCTCGCGGGTACGTCCGGCGCCTTGATGAAGGGGTCATTATGGATAGACCCCGGGACCTCGCAGCCGCCGAAACCGGAGCCGATTTCGAAACCCTTGGTCGCGGGTATGCTGAGCATGGCGTGTCCGAGCTTCGCCTCTAGTTTATCGAAGCACGGCTCTCCTAGTCCGCTCGGCACATTCTTGATGACACAAGTGACAGTTCCTCCAATGCTGTCATTGCGCTCCTTGAACTCAGCTATGTACTCCGCCATCCTGCGCGAGGACTCCTCGTCCGGACATCGCACCGGTAAGAACTTGTCCACAGTTTCGCGGTCGATGGATTGGATCAACTCCAGGAATTTGGGGTTCTGGCTTTGCGTGGGGCATTCGGGGGTGGGCGGGAACATGTGGACCGCGCCAACGGAGGTGACGAAAGCGGTGATCTCAACTCCGAAAGCAAGCTTGAGGTATTTCTCGGCGATTGCGCCGGCGGCCACTCTGCCAATGGTCTCGCGAGCCGAGCTTCTACCACCGCCGCTGCTCGCCTTGACTCCGTACTTCTCGAGGTAGGTCCAGTCGGCGTGACTGGGTCGTGGGAAGCGATCCATCGTATTGTTTCCGTAGTCCTTTGGTCGCTGGTCTTCATTGAGGACCACGAGGCCAATTGGCGTTCCTAATGTGACACCAAATTCAGTACCGGATTGTATAGCCACGCGGTCTTTCTCGTTTCGGGGAGTTGTGATGTTGCTTTGACCCGGTCGGCGTCGGTTCATCTGGGGCTGGATATCGTCTTCGGTGAGCTCCATGCCCGGGGGGCAGCCGTCGACGATACATCCGACCGATCGGCAATGGGATTCACCATAGCTATACAAGACTTGTTAGATGGGGTTGGAAAGACTAATTGGGTTGCGAAACTAACGTGGTGACCCGAAAGGCACTTCCGAAGGTCGACATTTTGATATGTAGAATATAGTAGAATAATACGCAATAAATTGGTAAAGACTAAGACTATACTAGGTAGTTACTCAGATTTGATGGGCTAGGGAGATATTCAGTCAGGATCGTCGACTAAGTAGTCGGCTTCTTTACAAGTCCTAAGAGACTCAATCGTGGTCTCTATAAGGCGATAGAAGGTTGCTTTGTTCCGATGAGTCAAGGACGGACAAACGAATTGAGTCTTGGTAGGAATTGAATTTTTTGGAGGGGTCTTACGACGGTGGTGGGGTCCTGGATCTCCGATTATGGCCCTGCGATTACTTATCGATAGGGCACCCTAGCTCCGTTCCAAAGTCGCTCCAGGGCTCTTATTACCAGGTAGTAACGCGCTGAGTGGGGACCTCAAGCACCGGACCCAGGATCCGGGGACGACAAGGATTCTAACTTCACTCATCTGCACGGCTGCCAAATCATCTCATCTCTTATGTCAGCCTTACTCACTTGAAGAGTTGAACCCTCTGATGAAGATGAGACTCGACTCATTATAATATAAGATGACATAATACGAAATGAGATGAGAAGGAAGTTTCCCCAATAACAACCTCTCACATGGCTCTCCCGCGCCGCCTTCTCAGCGCCATCACTAGGCCTCGGATAAGACCTGTAATACGCTCAGGCCCACGCCGCCTCTTCAGCGCGGACACTGTGTCGCATCCCTCAAACCGGGTCCAAGTGTACATCTCGCGGGCGAGCGACCCTTACCTCAACCTCTCCATAGAGCACTTCTTACTGCAAAAGTCACCTCCGGACTCCGTCGTGCTGTTCCTATACACGAACCGGCCTTGTGTCGTCATTGGCCGCAACCAGAACCCCTGGGTTGAGGTAAACCTGGGCCTTTTGAAGCAAAGCCATGGCATAGTCAACGAAAACGACAAAAACGGAGGGGAAGGGGGAGAAGTCCTCCTCGTGCGCCGTCGCAGCGGCGGCGGCACCGTGTTCCACGACGCCGGCAACGTGAACTACAGCGTCATCTGTCCGCCCGCGTCCTTCGACCGGAACAAGCACGCGGCCATGGTCGTGCGCGCTCTCAACTGCCTCGGGGTGTCCGGGGCGCGCGTCAACGAGCGCCACGACATCGTGCTGGACATACCGGCTTCCAACACCGAGCAGCAGAAGCAGACGTTCAAGATCTCGGGCTCCGCGTATAAGCTCACGCGCCTGCGGTCCTTGCACCACGGCACGTGCTTGCTATCGTCGCCCAATTTGCCTCTCGTAGGGCCGCTGTTGCGCTCGCCCGCTGCACCGTACATCAAGGCGCGCGGCGTTGAGAGTGTGCGGAGTCCCATCCGCAACGTTGGCGTGACTGACACCGCCGCGTTCGAGGAGGCCGTTGTCGCTGAGTTTGGCGCCATGTACGGGAACGTGGACCCCGAGGTCATTGGAATGGAGGAGGCCAATGAGATCTCGAATGATACCCCTATTGTCGCGAAAGGGTATGCTGAGCTGAAGGTACGTCTCCGCCCCCTGACATAAGAAGAGACAATTGGAAGTATCCGCTAGGAGTAATAAGAGAATGTTAAGGGTATAAACTTTCTAACTTTCTGAATAGTCTCCCGAGTGGATTTACACGCAAACGCCACAGTTCACCTTCTCCACACACTCAACTGACGAGGATCCGCGTCCTCGACCACCGCTGCCGGATGGCTTGCCATCAGACTTTCGTGCCACTATGACGGTACGCCACGGGCAGATCACAGATATCTCGGGCACGAGTCTATTAGCGTCGACATATCTCCATCACGTAACCGACTGGCGGTCCAAAGTTGGCAACGAGCCCATTGGAAAGTGGCTGAATGGATTATTCGGAGTAGGTAGCAGGGGTTGAACGATGAGGCCTCATCGTATGTGGTAGATCACGACTTGTATGGTAATCCAAGGTTCCAGGTCGGGGGCCTGGTTGTGCTGTTATGTTACTTCTGCATATATGGGGGCATATAGACTTGTAGAAATAAGCCATAGACACGCATAGACACGATACGAATCTAATAACGCGTAAAAGGTTGTCACCCCGTGGCCGCGACGTGAAAACCGCGACGCGTCTATCAGCTGCCCCGGAACCTTACACCTGCAAGCATGCCGCGACCCGCAAACACTCGCGCTAGGCACCAATCCTCTTCCTACCCAGTGTAAGGGTTATAAGGTACTTTAATGTAGAGGTTTGTAAGTCTGCCTGCCACACTCTTCGGGGTTTGGTATGGTGGCGAGTGGTCCGCCTTCCACTTCGGCAGAAGGCCCCTATCCGCTTCTGCCGGAGGTCCTGGGTTCGAATCCGGCCCAGGTCATGGAATCTTCTCCATATTGTGCTCCTTTGCGGGTCTGTCTCCCATATCCTCCTCATTGGACACCCCCAAAGACTTGTCCCCCTTAGCGGGGCCCGTTCTCGCCTCCCATGGCGGAGGCTGTTGTACCCCTTCGCGGGATCTATCTCACAAGATTCAAGAAGGCCAAAGGACAAATTTTTTGACTGGATTTCTTCGCTTCCTTTTTTTTTCTTTTCTTTTTAATTCTTATTATTCCCTACTTCTCTTCTCCTGGCTAGCTCGTGACCCCTTCACGAAATATGTACAAAAACTGTATCCATTCTCATCAATAACATTTCATCGAAGCCTTAGCACTACAATACTTCAGCTCGATAAAGACCACTACCTAACTACCTCCTACGACTCCACGGTCCCAGCCCCCATAACGCCCTGCCCAAACCACTGCGCAACAGTCTTGAAGCGATCGTCGCCCTTCTCCAGCGCATCCCTGAACAAATCATGCCTATCGGCGCGCTCGTCCTGGCTGCGCTTCATGGCGCGCACGGCCGCGTTATTGACCGCGCACACGGGACACTCGACCTCGCTGCCGTCCTCGCTCTGCTTCAGGCAGCGCTGGTGGAAGCTGTGCTTGCACAGGAAGTGCACGGCGGGCAGCTCGAGCAGGCCGCCGCAGCCGGGGCACCGCTGCGCTTGGAACACGGCCGGCTTGGCGCCCAGCTCCACGATCTCCGCGCGCTTGGCTTCCGTCTCTTTGCGGAACGAGTTGATTTGCCGCCTGTTTGATGCGATTTCGCGCCGCTCTCGCGTGATCGTCTCGCGCAGGTACGGCTTGATCATGCCCATTGTCGCGACTGCGTTGGAGCCGAGCGTCTGTATGACCTGTAGCGGCGCCATGAGGCCGTCCTGGTCGATTTTGTTAAGTACGTTCGCGAGCTCTTCCGGGCCAGCCTCTTCGAGGATCCGCGCGTCCGACGTGAAGTAAGCGAGCGCCGCAGGATACAGCTGCGGCTCCTCAGGGCCGTACTTGCGGAGAGCCTTGATGGCGCCGCGGGTATCCTTGGCGGAGGTGTAGGACCGGAAGATATCAAACAGCAGACCAGACTGCTCTTTAACTAGAGTTGTGCCGTCGCGGAAGTCGGAGAGATGGGATAGTAGTAGTACGTTTGAGTTTTCAATAGGAACTTCACGTCCTTCTATGAGGTTCTTTGCTTTAGACTCCCATTCCTCTCTTTGCATTCCCTTCCGTTCGCTAGCTTTGTGGAGATACATCTCGAATAGGGTCGTATATATATCTGCCCTATCCGACTCTTTAAGGGTATCCTCCTTGAGGCAAGCTTCAAGGAAGACGATAAACTCATCTGGATGATCGATGAAGGATGAGAATGCTGTTCGAGGAGGTGGTGGAGTGTACTTCTGCTCAGTACTCGTTTCGGGTTCTACTACGGTGCCTGCGTCGCTGACAGTCGCCTGTGAACCTTGCCCAGTGGGGGTGGGAACTGAAGATGTGTTCATATACGGAAGGGGGAGTAGGCTAGTCAGATTCTGCACGGCGCTCGCTGCTCCAGCTGCAAAGCCACCACTCGAAATGGTTTGTGTTTCTTCTAGCGGCACCTTATGAACTTTGGGCTTGTATTTCCCCGTGTAATAGTCGATGAACAGCTTTGTGGTGTCACTGGGACAGTTTTCTAGGAGAACTCTTGCGTACTTCATTAAGCATGGACATGCCTATCCAGAATTAGCTTGAGAGTAGCACCAGAACCCAGGGAACGTACCGTTTCTGCATCTAGATGCCATATAAAGTCAAGTGCCTCTGCATAGTTTTTGGAATCCTCGATCAAAATATCCACTACAAGGTCATTCTCACCATGCTTTGTAGCAAGGTAAGCAGCTTGTTCAAAATAGCCACCTTGCCTACACATGGTTATAGCTGTGTCTAAGTCGAACTTCAGATCTCCTTCAGACTTGATAAACTTCTCCAGCTTATCAACGTCCTTCAGCTTGGCATAGCAGTTTAGTAACAAAGTTGTATGGTCCGCAGTGGCTTTGTGGCGTTCATGTAATTCTTCAAGGTATTCGATCAGATTATGTATTCTTTGTGTGTCAAGGAACTGTTCTCATTAGAGGAGTCTGATTCAGTGCTGGACGCTTGCTTACCTTTCGAATCACTTGCGAGGGTTCCGTGTTATCGATGGCTTTGATGTACTGAGACATGGCACTGTCATAGTCTCCTTTCTGGTATAGATGGTCGCCATATTTCCTGTATATGACATTTTGTTGCTGTGCGTCCATGCCTGACTTCTGGGCAAGGTTGATGGCAAGTGGAAATAAATTCCGTTGATACAACAGCTCAAGCCTCTGCTGTAATGACTTCTCATGGTAACGGTTGACCTTCCCATCTTGCGTCAAGATGAATAAGTCTCCCCATATTTGAAAGAGTGCCTTCACCTCTGAGATAAGAGACTCTGAATGGGCCACTATTTGGAGGGTCGGATCCACCATCGTAAACCTAGCGGCATTGAAGAGGGACTCTGTATTTGCGCCCCCAAAGCGTCTCCTAATGCTGTCTGAGCCTCCACTTCCAGAGGTTGGAGGTGGTGAAACAAGAGCGACGTAATCCCGGAAGGTTGAGACTAGGCTTGTGGCTCCGTCGTTAGCAAAGCAGAGCCCCCTTCCCTCCGACGTGTAGTAGTAGACGGCATCTTCCCGAACTACTATGATGTCTCCAGTTTTGCTGTTTACTGTCATGCAACCAGCTGCACACCCAGCATCTTCGATCGTCCTCGGCGGCTGTCCTTGGCCTTTGCCCGATATGACCAACTTCAAGAGCTTGGAGGTAGTTGCAACGAACAGCGTCGTGAGCTTTGGATCGGCTACGAATTCGACCCCTGTGATCGGCTCTTCCGACTCGTTGACTATTCGCTGTTTCGTCCCTCGATCGTGTATTAAGTCGCCTCGTATTACCGTAACTGCCCCGTTCGCGAACCCTACGGCAAGTTGCGACAGGTCGTCAAGTGCGGTGAAGGACGAGATCTGCGGGATCCGATTAGTTGCGAGTTTCTAGATCTTGTCCTGACTAGGTACACTTACGGGAAACTGCTTCCTTCCATTATGTATGTTTAACGTGCTCAAGCAAGTAGGCAATCCCGTCTTCTTTACAGGCTTGTCCAGTGCCCAGACTTTCAATACCGGTTCGTTACTAAGGTCCTCCTACTCCTTATCAGCTCCAGTCAATAGTATAAGGCTATACCACGGGTCCTACCGAGACGGTGACCAGCAGACTCGTCCCCTCGACCTGGCGCATATGGGTAATGCGACCCGTCTCGTGCGCCTGGAAGCTCCGGACGATCTTCCAGCTGGGGCCGATGATACGCACGTAGCCATTGTCGCTTCCGAGGAATAGGCTTTCGGATCCGGAACACACACTGGATATCTCGTTATTCTCGAAGATCGAACGTGTCTCATCGTCGCCGAGCTTGACCTGGCTGACTTCGAAGAAGTCGAATGCTTTCCACTGTAATACTGTTAGCTGAGGTTGAATTCAGGGGTCAAGATATTATAACTCACCAAAAGCAAAGCCATGGTGTTTGCTCAAATTCTAGCGGCGATTAATTTGGTAACATCGGCTCTGGTTTGTTCATCATTTCATGGAAGTACGCAGTTGGTACGCCGATTGCCTAACAGCTTAGGACGTCACCGCGACACTGGGAGTTAGGAGCTGCTCTAATCGATAAGGCAATACCCACTTTTAAAGGTACCGAACGTTGTCTTACGTAAGCGTGTCTTCTCCCCCTTTTCACGCAGCACTATATACGTAGATGGTTTATACTCAGAACTATCAAAAGACACAGCTATATGAATTATATGATTTCGTTTTAAGGAGAACTTCGAGAGTTATGACATGACTTTGCCATTTGAGTTATCCGGTCATTAAGCGGTGGCTTTGATAAATGATCCTTGTAAACCAAGCTCCTAACGATAAGTACAATAAAGTATGGTATACACTTTCAGTTGCTGAACTCTCTCTCAACCGTATTATCATTAGCAGCGCTTTTATATACTATCCACCACCCATTCCGGCTTTCCACTTCTTAAACTCCTTGCCAAAACTACCCGTATGGCTCCCCACATCATCTACGCTCATGGGACTATTCCCTAGGTCGACCAATGGCACCATCGATGGCCTGCCATGCGCGCATTGAAATGGCAAGGCGCAGCCCGCTAATCTCTCTAGAAGGTCGACACATTCCTCGTGGGAAAGCTGGTCGTTGAACATAATGGAGCTGCGACAAGCTCTCGAGTTGATCATCTCCAAAATACCTTGGGGACACCCATGTAGTCTCGCTAACCAGTGCAATTCCGCTCTGTTATCGCCATCTCTTTGAAGCGCCTCAGTTCCAGTGTGTTGAGAGGCGCTAGGTACTTGCTCGTCGAGCTTCCATGCCTCCTTCCTCAGCAACTCTATAAGCAATCGGGGTTCCAAGCGACATCGTTCAGCGATGCTAGGCGGTAGCTCGAGGACTATTAGCTTTGCTGCACCCTTCCTGCCGGGCCTCGAGTTTGCTGAGCCAACTTGGAACACGACCCCCCAACGTCTAAAGTACTCAGCTGAGCGTTCAAACTGACGACTATCTTGGGTGGAGATGTCGAAAACAATAGGCTTCTCTAGTAGCACTGTTTGGGCATGGATCGATTTTCGAGGCCTTTCCATTGGCGCAGTTTGAGCGCCTTCCACAACCACGAAATAATCCTTCATCAAGGCTTCAACCCGGCAACGCTCGTCCGCAGCATGTTGGTCAATCATGACAAGTAATGAGGCCTCGGCTTCCTCGTTGGCATTTAATTCAGGCGGTGACGACGATAATGGGACTTTGACGAAGATGAATTTCCGGTCGACCTGCGCTATGACCTCGGCATTCCGTAGATTATCCTTAGACAATCGTCCTTCCACGCTGTGGACAGCTTGTATAGCATCTAACGATCCAGAATTGCATCCATGGCAGTAACCCTCTGATCCCGTGGATACCAGAGTTAATGCTTTTACTTCATCAAAAGCGACCGGAATCGGTGGTTCCGGCGACTGGAAGACAGGATTATCCCAGGATGACAAGAGACCATCCAGCCACTTGCTCCTCTCGTCTCTGGGAACCGGTTTGGTGCTTGTTCGTAATTTCTTTCTTAACGGCAGGCGGGATGCATCGCCAGATGCCTCGGGTAAGTCAGGTTTGTTTCTTAGAGGCCGAATAACTAGGCCAGTGCGATCGTCCACAACAAAACCCTCCTTAGTCGTCGGATTGGCCCATAACACCTCTTCGCCTTCTTGAAGCTGAGACTGTTCCTCGCCGAGGCTCTCTTCATCGGGCGCATGGTTCTGGTTAATCTGATGCGAATCGGTTTCTATATCAAGAAATGGAATACGTAGCAATGTGCCATCTGGAGCAACTAAAGGAGTATATTCATCATCGGCGTCAGGGAGACGTGATTTCACCGCCGCACCTTCTCGAGATAAAGAGGATTTCTCGTGTAAATGTGCGTACTGGGGTTGTCCCGATTTAATACGTGTCCATAAATCAAAAGGAGAATCAGGTCGCAGGCGAAAAGTGCTGGGAGCAAGATTAAGGCGCGTACTAGCCAAATCTCCAAGAGATGGTTGGCTTCGAGACACTCGGATTTGATCTGTCCCAGAACCTGCTTTGAGAGTGGAACTCCTGGATAAAGAGTTGCTGCGGCTGTCCTGCGAGTTTGAGTGTCTAGATGAGGCAATCCTACGAGGCCTAGAATACCTTGGACTAAAGTGGTTTGCCTTGAGAAATTCGTAGATTACCGCAGTAAGAACGTCGATAATGGCTTTCAGATTCTCATGGCGTTCATCCAGGATCTCTTCCACGTTGCATTCGGAAGCTTGCGCTGCCTGTTCGTCAAGGTTGATTTTGATATAGAACATAGGCCACCGGTCGACCCCCTTCCTGGCCCTGAGTTCTTGATTAGTGTATCCGTCCGTTTTGAATCGGCGGTCTTTAGCTCTCCTATTTCGCTCATCCTCATTGAGATCTTCGCCGTCCTCTTCTATCCCGAAGCTAGAGCTCGAAAATAGTCGATTGATTTCTTCATATAATATGTTTGAGCCGTGGTCATTAGACACGGGCCACACACCAATGCTGATAAACTGTACATGCCGAGATGCTATCGGAACTAGCGACACCGCACCTACGATTGAGACTACACCCGCCGATGCTTTGAGAGGCACCCACAACTCTCGAGAGCGGTCATCACATAGCTGAGCTTGGAATAATGTCCTTGATACACGGGTAGTGAGGCCAAGAACGGCGTATTTGCTGTCCTGAGAAGTCGAAGGTTCCTCGGGAACGCGGATTGTAATAGTTCGGTTGTCCACGGCATTACGGAGTGATATGGAGACTTGGCCCGGCCAGGCAAGGAGCAACGCCACCAGAGAACGTTTAAGTCTCTCCCAATCCTTAGCGTTGACGCCTCTTTCCGCATCAATAGCTCTCTGTTTGACCCTCACGGGCATAGATCCAAAAAGATCCCGAACCGTTGTCCTCGTCCCGTGGGGAAAGCTCAATAGCCTCTGTTCTGGCAGCGAAGGCGTATGTCGTGCCAAGACTTCGGCATTATGGATTTTAATCGAGTTATGAGAACGATAGCCATGGTGATGCGAGGTAATAGATAACAAGGATAAAGCAGCAACGGAGGCTAGAAAAGAGCCATGTCGACCGTGATTATCATTACGAACAGGAAACTTAGACGTATAATGAAGTTTGCCAAGACCTCCGGTAGGCTTGAACTCGCTAGGAGGGATACCTAAGCCGTTGTCCTCAACAGAACAATTACCTCGAACATAGTCGATAGATACCGTAATCTTAGTAGCTCCGGCGTCCAAAGAGTTATTGACCAGGCCACAGACGACGTCGTTGAGCGATGTTATGGTGGTAGACGATTTGATTTGCGCAATGACGTTCTCCGGCAGCCGCTGGATAGACATTGCTGAGCGGCTAGGTTTTCTTCCTGCCTCATGTTTATCGTTCGTCTAGTGGTCTAGCTGTTTTTATATACACCGACAATTTGCTGTAGCCATAGAGAAGCTAGAGAGCATCGCATCATTAAATATCAAAGATCAAGTGATGGGCGAGGTAACAGTCGTAAGTTGAAGTTTAAGGGTCCTCTTTGAGCCACAATGGCCAAAGGAGAAGGAAAGTAACCCGCAAGTTCAGTGGCTGATGACGTTATTCTTGCTGGTTTAGGCGCGAGTGGAGACCTGCCTCAGCCTCAATGGGAAAATTGGGGAAAAAGCAAGGGGAAGGGGTCTTACTTCGGAGGGTTTAATTGGACAGGCTTGTCGATAGCAGATTTTGGAGACGCTGGGGACGCTGGAGACGTCCCTGGCACTAGCCTGGAGGTATCTAAGCCCCCATTTGCAACCCCATCGCACCCCCATCACCGATGATGCTGTCTGGCCGTTTCTGAAAGAATCAACTTCATCCCTACATACCGTTTGCTAGCTGGGCAATTTCGGCACATTGGGCCGCATCCCTCACTGCCCGCTTCTGAAGCCTAACCTATATTAGTCTTGCTCTAAAGCCAGGAACCTCAATATTCGGTCATAAGATCGACCATCCACCTTGATAGAACAGTGTCGGACCGGATCGTCGTCGCATACCTGCCCAACTCTCTCTGCACTTGTCCAGCTTAATCATCGTCAATTGCAGCGCCGGGGCCATCGCGCCAACGCGTCGGACACGATTCTTGACCCGAGGCCCCCCCGCATCTATCGTTTAACGTCTTCATCCGGTGAAACTCAAAACCTCCGCTCGCCAATATTTACAGTTTGCTCGCCACCACTCCATCGATACCCTATACCCTATACCCTATGCATCCCCAGATGGCCATGACCGAGACATCTCCACTTTCCGGTAAATAGTCCCTTCTAGAAACGATTCATACCGTTCCCATTCCATCTTTTAGCCCAAGCGATCCATCTCTTAGATACCTCTTCTGCATTATTATCACTAAGCTCGAGCTGTGAGATTTGCCGCTCTAACAATTACCATGACAGACCGTCAAGAACGCTCAGGCCGTAGACGACCTTTCTCGACATGGGTCAAGAAGCTCGCCAACTTCAAAAATGGCTCCTCCTCCTCCGCCGAGGGCGGCCGTCATAACCATTTCAAGCGTAGTGATACCGCCCCAAAAGGCGCCAACAAGAAGCGACCATCCAAAAATAACAACCCCTACCCTCAGTCCGGTCGCGTCGGCGTCACCGTTCTCGCCCATCAGAGTGATCCATCATTTGCAGCTTCCCACAGCGCTAGACTTTCGGACCCTTCATTAGCTCGAAGAAGTCATTCCTCGACACGAACATCTGCTGATGGGGCCGCACCTCCGACCGCCGGCGGCATGTCCGTGGCACCGACGATGTCCACCGACTACGAGACTGGCCACTCTATCCACGCCCCCTCACACATGGCATCGTCGGTAACAGGCACCAGCCGCACCGCAAACGGAGGCCTCGACTCCCGAAAAGGAGGGGACAGCACTTTCTCTTCCCCCGCACCCTCAGTCCGGTCTCTGACGACTACTCTCACAACCATCCAGTCGATGGGACCCAACGGCGCAGTCAACGGCCCACCCCACGCCGGGCACTCGTCCAGCCAGGCCGCCAACTACCAGACCATCCAATTCAGCCAACCCTTCCCCACAAACTCTCCCGCATCCGCGATCCCGCCGTACCTCGCGCCGCACTCAGGCCCAGGCCACCCCACAACGTACAATACAGCGACGGCGAACAACCTCCTCACAGACAACGCCTCCATCCTCACACTCGCCTCTTCCAGTAAGCGGCATCGGCGCCGATCCATGGACACCGACGCCTCGGTGCGAGCCCTCGCCCCATCCTCGCTCTGGGGCGGCAGTCGCGAGTCTCTACCTCTGAGCGTCCTCAGCGCCAACGTCGACGGCAGCGGCGGGCTGCACCAATCGACGTCGCGCATCGCGGCGGGGCCAGGCAACGAGCAGCAGCGCACGAGCATCTACTCGACGACGGGGGTCACGCCCACTCTGCCCGGCGAGAGAAACAGTCTGTACGCGCCCGGCAAGCAGAGCCTGGCGGGCGACGGGGCAAGTGTGCGTAGCGGGCTGCTGGGCCATGGGCGCGCCGATAGCATTAGCGGGAGCGTGGCGGGCGTGAGCAGTCCGCTCGCGTCGCCCCGGGAGGCGGCGGAGAAGGGGGCTGTGGCTGAGGAGAAGGATGAGTACTTGGGGGTGGGGGTGAAGGAGAAGGAGTAGCCTACAATAAGCATGAGCACAAGCATAAGCAACAAGCAATGCGCAAAATGCAGACACAGGGTTGAGGGGGCCACAGCGCCACGGTTTAAAATGTCGAGAGATGGTGTTTAGCGATTTATTTAGAGGTTAACAGGGTATGATAATGGGTTGAATGCGATGAGACACACACACACACACACACACACACATCCCACGACACGATTCTGCGTGGACAATGAGGGAGGGGGGAAGGAGTTTTTCCTGTTACTGTCTGTCGTTGGGGATGAATTTGGCTTGATGGCTCACGGAAGGATCAGGCATGTACCGGCTGGCTGGGATTGATAGCACTATTAGATACCCGTTCACTGTACCTCAGCTGAATTTACAACGAGATTGCGATTGAGTTGCTCATGTCATGTGTGACGATTCTTGAGTAAGTAAATGGTAGGTCAATATGAGTAGAAGAGGTGACGTATACACAATTCCTCTCTTATGCTGATATCTCCTAGGTACAGTACAGTCATTCTACCCAATCCACCCTAATCCAACTCGATTTAAGGAAATTTGTACAACTGATAGATACGTAGATACATCATTCGTAATAGAATAGAGGGAGAGCTGAAGACGATATATAGCGGGACGATTAATAGTAAGGCAAGGGATCAAGATCCAAGCCTGCAACAGAGAACTTGAATGAGTCGTTCCTGTCATAGCTCCCGTCAGTTAAGTGTAAACCCGACCGCGCGGGGACGAGATGCGGAAAGACGTAGATACATCAAGTTAAGAGAGAAAAAGAGGGGAATCATACCTCGAATAGCTCCCCGCGGCATCCAAATCCAACCTCCCGCGAATACAGTCCTCGAAATCAACATCCGCATAGATAATCTCCTCATCGTCCTCCCACTGCGGCCCAGCAAGGACTTCACCGAACGGCGACACGATGCTAGAACCACCACGTGAGATGAAAGTGCTTGACGCAGCTGGTGCTTTTACCAATGCGAGGATATCTCGCTTCTCCCCAGCCTCATCTCGTACCTCCGTCTCTTCCTCTTCGATCACAACAGACGACGACATATGGTCTCCTTCCGGCAGCGCAATCTCGTTCCCGTCCTCGTCGAAGATAGACCTTCTTCGTCCCCTGCTGCTCGTCCCTTTACTCCCGATTCTTGACCTCCCGAAAACCGAGGTGGACGTTGGCGACGCGGGCAGCGCGATCTCGAAGCCTTCTTCGGTGAGGCACGAGTTCCGCCTCCCAACAGCGCCCCTGGGCGTATCATCCTCATGCCCTCCATTCGTTGCCACTTCGTGCTTAGTGGTATGAGTGGCGGTTGCAGCATTGCCAGGTTCCCCACGCACGCACATATTCGAGCTAACGACGAAGCAGCGGCCCTCGAGGGCCACGGTGCGCATCAGCGGCAGCCAAGCATCACGGCCGTCGGCCGTCGGCGCCAGATAGAGATTGACGTTTTGCGCGTAGAGGCTCTGACGCAGAAGCGGCATGTAGTTCTCCCAGCAGATGGCGGCAGCGAGGTTGATGCGAACGCCGCGGATGGTGGTGCTCACAGCTTTGAGGGTCGCGGGGGAACCTTGGGCCCAGATCAATCGTTCCGTGCCTGTCTACTTGCTGTTAGCTAAAACCATCTAGAATCGTGGCAATAGAAATATGTAATAATGGGCTCGGGCCGGCGTTCGATGTGTTTGCTCTGTAGCCGACTTCATCCATCCCTTTCGGGCCTAGCTAATCGACGTGGTATGCCCTCCTGCATTACTCTGCTCTCTAAAACCTGAAGCTCTCCTGTGACACCAGGGGGCTCAGCACGATTTCCCATAGCTTCATAGGCCGTGTTAAGGTTCCGAAGACATATTATCTCGATTCTCGGAGGCAGGTTGTGATGCCTCGCAATCTCCACGGCCGTCAAGAAGCCATTTTTAGCTTCAACGATGTTACCTAACCGCCAGGAGATGCTGCCGCCATTATTTGCCAAAGAACACGCCTCTTCCGGGGTTATTGGGAATTGGCCACTCGTCCCTTGAGCGTCCAGAATAGTTTGGATTGTGGCGTGTGCCTCGATGAGCTGGTCCCTCGGTGTCGTCTCGCTGAGATTTGCTATCATCAGGCGGACCTGGACGAGGAAAGACCGTAGCATGGAGTTGGGCCAATTTGGGTGGGAAACTAGCCAGTCTTGATACAGTCTCATTACTTCCACCATGCCTTTTAATGAATTTGGACCGAACCGCCAAGCCCTTCGAGCAAGTTCAACGACGTCGTCCTTTGGACCAAGATAGGCCGTCAACTCCTCGAATAGCACACGTAAAATTTCCTCAACTATCTCGTCGAATCCTTCCTTCAGATTGATTGCGTCCCTCCATATAATAGTCAAGGGATGTTTTGTACCAAGAACTAGCGAAGAGAGCTCTGCAACGTGCTTTCGAAATATATGAAGTAGGAGAGGGTGTCCAGGCCAGGTAAAACGTAAGAGGTAGACCATCATAATGACGAATTCGGGTATCTCATCCTTCATAGCATCTTTCAATTTATTTAGAGATGAGTCCAGAACCTGGAACATCTCCGCAGGAGATGAAATCCGCTCCATGACTAAGTGTAGAGATGCGAGTTCATCCCAGGCCCCAATCATACTTGACCTTGAATCGTCAAGCCCTGATAATGTGGAATTTCGAGTCGCATATCCATTGGGTGTCATTACCCAGCGAGATTGTGTACCAGTGGCACATGCCCCAGTATAATCCCGCAAGACAGTCATAATCTCTTCCAGCTTGCGAACATCAGGTGGCGACGGAAGAGCGAACGGCACAACCGGTGACGGCGTCCGACAAACCACTGTCCCAGACAAGGCCCTTTCATCAACATCATCTAGCTTAGCTAGGAGGCTTGGTTTGTTTTCCACGTAACGTTGGATTTTCTTGAAATCCACCTTTCGACCCCTAATGAAGAATATGGATGTCTTTCCGGCCGTATCCCTTTCTGATTTCTGGCGGAGTACCTCTAAGACTTCGTGTTCCTTGAGTTTCTTATCAAAACCCCAGACATTGATCTTTTTCTTGTACATGCCTGTCCTACATACAGTAAGATGGAATTCGCGTGGATCATCTCATTGTGCGGGTAACTTGCGTAGCATGGAAGCCATGTTCTTGAGCCATAATGTACTTGACTTGCTTGAGAGTCTTGTTCTGCTCCAGGTAGAGGTTCTTAATACGCTCTCTGTATGATTCCCATTCTGATGGAGCCGCGTAGGTCTTAGGCCGGAGCTGAAGTTGCTGGCCCGACCCCGACGGGTTAAGATGCGATTTGAGTTCCATCACAGGTGATTAATATGAACTCTAGATTCATTGCCTAGAATCATAGGAGATAGTAGAGCTTTCACAGCTGAATTGAATATGAAGAACACGGCTTTAACAGGGAAATACCGAGAAGATACCGAGGTATGCGAGGCTGTAGTGGCTTGATCAAGCTGCAAATGTCATTGGCCCAAGAGGCAGGCCCATCGCTGGTTGGTTGGCTCGCACGAAATACCCCTGACCCCCTCCCCGGAGAAGTGCTTATGGCGCAAGGGAAAATGAAACTTACTGGCTGAACTTTTCTCCTCTTACCAATGACCCCCAGCTTTGGACAAACGTAGATGACGGCGCAATACAAGCTGCCGCCAGCCTTTTCCACGAGGCCCACGACAATGAAGACGCCTGTCTCCTTTGCAATTCGTTCAATTTCCTCTCTGGTTCCATCACCCCGGCTCACCTGCGGCTGTTCATCCCCGGCTATAACGGTGTCGGGAACCAAACGCCGCTTTACCCATGCCTCACCGGCACCGGCCCCATCGCCGACCGTATCTCCTAAATCGATGGCACTCTTGAAGTAGCGTAGATAGTCATCACGGCCCTCAGTAGTCCGAGAGCCGATCTTGCATCCGAAGTCCGAACCGCGGGGATATCCACCTAGGTAAGCTTCTGGGAGCAGGAGAATATCCGCACCTTTGGCTGCCGCACGGCTAGTGATATCCTGGAGCTGTATGAGGGTTTCCCTTGTTGTCGCCTGCGTCCCTGGGGATGCTGTGGCAAGCCGGATCCTCGGAGATGACATTGTTAGCGTGGATCCTGATCCGTCGGGGAATACGAATACGGTGCAACGTAAGGTTAGATGTTTCCAACAGCACACCTAGGTATACGATGATTCTTGAAGGAGATTGGTGTTGAACTAGATCAGCCTCAACCTTTGGATCAAGCAGCCGGAGCGAAGCTACCCCGCACCATCTCGTGATCTGGGGTGCATTAGGCGAACGGCTCGCCAACCTTATTCCGAATAAGGCACTTATAATAGGAGGCACCTATTAGAACGTCTCGAGGTAAAACATCCATAAATGTTTTATTAAAAGGTCAGTATCCTTCCTATAGGTACTATACGATATAAGTTTATCTTATATGAGCAGTATATAGATCTCACAAGACTCATGATCATGCCTGGCCACAAGGGCTTCTTGTTGTTAAGCTAAGTAACCCAGATAGGATGTAGATATAAACCACCCAGATGCTATAGCCAGCAAAATGAATATTAAGCTATCTCATCGCCGCTCCTTAGCCGTTCTTCACCCAATGACAACAGCCCCTTTTACCTCCCACTGTTTCGGCCGTCTATGGCTCAAGCTGACCCTAAGTTTACCATCTACGCCAAGTTTATATGATCACTCCGTCCGGAATTCACCTCGACGTCTTGGTTCACAATGTCGTCTTGAAATTCACAAACCATCACGCCGTCCTTGACCCACCATCCTATATATACTTTCCTGAGTGGCCATAGTTCATCACGCTTCCTCTTTTCTTCCTTCTTTCTTCATCTTCTCTTTTCGTCAACGGCGACGTCGTCTAGTACGCCCCGTCCGTGTTTACATCATCCCCGGCTCCTGGCTCCGTTTTTTCCTTGGTACTTGTACCTGGATCTTCCAGCCCTCCTTCATCCACCACCCTTCATCATCCTTCATCATCCCACCTTTTGCCTTCATCACTTCGGGCCCTAGATCCGTCCTCGACACCGAAGTCATCCTTTCTTCTGGGGTTTACTCCTACCACCAACAATACACCAAGGACACACCAAGGACCACACCAAGAACACACCAAGACACCATCACCATGCGTCTCTTCGCAATAACCGACAGCGCATTCCCGGGCGAGATCTGGCTCTGCGTAGTCGACCACCTCGAAGCCGACGACGACCGCGCCAGCATGGCGGCACTTGTCCGGTGCAACAAGCAGCTCTGCAAGCTAATTCAGAAGCGCCTCTACAACACCTTCCGCACCATGCAGCCGGGCCCCCAGGGCGTCATCCGATCGCTCGAGACGTTCATCGAGGCCGTTGTGATCCGCAACCCTCAGCTGGCCGAGCTGGTCAAGCACGTGGTCATCGACAAGATCTGCGTGAACATCGACGACGAGCCCGCCGCCCTCGGAGTGGCCAACCTCGTCCGAGAGGTCACCGAGCACCTGGGATTCGACACTTCCAAGCTATTCAACCGCCCGACCCCGGACTACGCCGAGAACTGCCGCGTCCTCGTGGAGGCAGTGCCGTGCGTGCTCAAGAAACTCGAGACGATGCAGGTGGGCACTTATGATCTCGTCAACCACCAGCGCTGGTTGACCGAGTGGCCGCAGCTGTCTCCCATGAACCGCTTTGGTATGTATCAAGAATACCCATGTTGTCGCGCCGGCAATTCAACCCTTAAAATGATTTTTAGTAGAACGTCGAATTAGCTAACGCGATAGCAGTAAGTAAATTATTCTTATCCCGTCGCCGTCGAGCTTAAGAAGAAGACGATATGCCTTAGATAGTATACCTTAGGTAGTATATTTTATAAGCAAAGGATATAATACTAACGCGTGATTCTGTAACACTATAGGAGTCGCTTCAGAGCGTGACCATCGACATCGGCCCGAAGGGCGAAGGCCTGAAGACGCTGGAGTCCATCGGCGTCCTCAGCGAAGCAGCACCCGCACTGCGCTATATGCGCGTCGTGATGTTCCACGGCAAGCGGCTCGTAACCCAGCAGACGCCCGACCCCGTGACGGAGAACGCCAAAGCCCTCGAGGCGCTCAAGGGAATCACGCACATCGGCATGGACTACCACATCGTCGAGGTCGCGCAGGGCTTCCCGTTCCTCCTGCACTGCCCCAACATCAAAGCCCTCGCCTACATGGAGGGCGAGCTCGAGCCCCGCGACGCCCGTCTGAGCCGATCCCACCAAGACATCGTCGACGGCGGCTGGAAGAAGTGGCGGCGCATCGCGGGCTCGACCCACCTCAACCTCAACCGGCTCCTCGGCAAGAGCCGCGCCGAGGTCGCCCGATCCGCGCAAGTCTTCACGCTGCGACACCACAGCAAGCTCGAGGACTTGATTATCTTCCAGGACGCGGTCGTCTACGCGTCGATGGCGCGCGACAAGGTCAGCGAGGCGCGGGCCGAAGCCGAGGCTAAGGACTACTCGGAGAGCAGCCACGTCTCGAAGCGACTCACGGGCCTCCTCCCTCCGTCTTTGAAGCGCTTTTACCTCGGGGATGTCGACCAGAAGCTGTTCGCTGGCGTTTAGTGGTTCGCCGAGCACGTCGTTCTTGGTGAATATCCCAACCTGCAGGAAGTCCGGATCTACTGCGCCGAGGACGAAGATGCCAAGGCCTGGACAGAGGACGAGAAGCGTACCGTCGAACGTTTGTTCGCGAAGACCGACGTCGCGTACGAGTTCATTGTCCCGGAGATCTGAACTATGACGGATGGCAGTTAAGGAAGGCTATACCAGGTCAGTTGAGCTCCAGTCCTATTTATGTCCCTGAAGCTAACTACCTAAACTCGTAACACAGGGTAGCACCATCGGAGGCGAGTTTCTAGCATGTCGCATCATGATTGCACAGAGTGCAGGATGAAGAACTACGTCGTCTCATGATAATTGCCGTACCCTTTTGCGCTTTTGCGCATATGTATACTATTTTAGCCTCCTTCTAAATTAATCGAGAAATCAGTCAAAATTAAGTAACTGGGTTTCATATACGTAGACGACTTTGGGATATTATAGAGTAGATCTCATGATGCTAATCCTGCAACCGCTTCGCGACTTTAACACGGGAGAAAGCGGACATCTCTCAGCAGTTCTTGAGTTTCCTACCCCCTTCAAGTAACCTTCCATAAATCTATAGTTTCCCATATAGTCCGATATCCTTTACTGGAATGTAGGGGTGTTTTAACGTTCACCTGGAGCTGCGCGTGTCCTAAGGTCTGTAGTGCGGAGGATCGCCGCCTACCGAATCATACAATACGCAGGTAAGCAAGGATTGAACTGCCCAAAAAGGACGGTAATTTTGTAGATGAAGCTCTATTTATTAATTTCCTTGATGAAAGCGAGAAGACCAACTCCACTGCCTGATGCCTGATGCCATCTCCTCAGGGGTGGGTATCTCTGAACAGTATTAGTAGTCCGAAAAGGACTTTGAATCATTTATACATCGTAAAAGAACCGCCAGCAACCTCAAAGTCATCGCAATCGTCAAGCGAAGAGAACCTTCGCCATCGTGAGCCTTCCATGCACGAGCCGACCAATAACATTACCTACGAGACTTATACGTCTTTCTCCGTGAACCCTAAATTCATTGCTTTCCATGAAGAACTGAAACTCCGCCTGACATAGTCGCAAAGTCGTCGAGTTGCTTACAACATTAATGCGGCCAAACCAGCAGCGGCAATGAAGCCAGCTGGCGCTGCAGTCCGCTGAGCGGGATTCGAGCTAGACGAAGGAGACCCGCTGCTTGCACCAGCGGAAGATCCACTGCCCGAAGACTCGCTACTTCCTCCAGATGTCTGGCTGCTTGCTGGTCCAGTAGTAGTAACACTAGTTGCCAGAGTCGAACCGTTGGAGATGATTGACGACTCGACCACACCTGTTGTGATGGAACCAGAACCGGTGCCTGTGCCAGACGCAGAAGCCGAGAAGGCGGTACTGGTAATAGCGGAGGTGACGGCGCTGCCGCTGTTGGTAACAGTGGTCTCGAAGGTCGCGGTCGAGACGGGAATAGATCCGCTAACAGCTGCATCTAAGGTTTGGCTGTTAGGATACATGGTATAATAGCAGATGCCACTATAGCTGCTAGTGACGAGAGTAGTTGGAACTTACTGCTTGACCCCTGAGAAGCCTATAACATTATTAGTAATTGTATAAGTGACAAGAGGAATGGGGGAATCTTACACTTCCAGTAGTGATCGGAGAAGCCGTTGCGACGACGGTAGTAGAAGCAGAAGGGTTCTGGCCGGTCTAGGGAGTCATTAGCCAGTCATGTTCAGTGTCGACGTCCAAGGGATATTATGGCTTACAGCAGAAGGGAGGCCAGAGACATCAATACCGATGCCTATAATAAGGGTTAGCGTAAATGACATGATGGCGGCCTTTTGAGAAGATCTTGGTTGTTAACTTACTAGCACAGTACTGGCTGCCGTACTGGATCACTTGCTGAGCGGAGGATGGGTCCGGGCACGACTCCGTAGCGCAGTCTCTAACTCCGTATATGAAGTTCTGTTTTGTGCAGAGGCACGCAGGGGCGGCGTCAGTGCAGCCAAGTGCAGCAGCCTGGCTCAACATGTTGTTGATGCAAGTTACCTAGAAGATGCGATCAGTACCAACCGAGTTTGGAACACGTATCGAGAACGGTTGGTAGTTGTTGTAGTAAACAAGAGGAACTTACGCCACACGAAGGGAACCCCGAGGGGTAGTTCTGGGCCATAGCCAAGGCTGCGCCGACACCGACAAGAATCGCAGAAGTCTTCATCTTGAAGAAGTGGAACGTCGAACGTCGAGGTTGATTGTCTGACTACCAAGAATGGTAAGAATTACTGCGGTCAAAAGAAGATCGTAGAAATGGATGCTCAAAAAGCGTGCAAAAATTGTGAAGATGTGCGGGTGGCAAGGTGCTTGCAGCTGTGATGTTTACAAGATGGATGTGTTCCTGAGCCTGAATGGGAAGATGTTGTGGGAGAAAGAATGGGATTTCAAGGTCAGGGAGAAGAGGGGCGTGGATTGTTTATCGGCAGACAGAGACTGCCAATGGATTGTGGGAAGGAGCAGGCGTGACGCTCATGGAATAGGGGAAGGTGCTCGTGGATTTCCCTCCAGGGAGGCAATTTCGGCGGGCTGTGTATGTGCTTGTGTTATGTAAGACACGAAACGAAGATGCAGGAGGGAGCCAGGCTCGGCATGAAGAGGCGACCAGCTCGAGGGGAGCGGGAGCTTGTACAGAGGCAGGTGTGAGGTGACATGCACCTACAGGCAAATGAAAGGGCGGGTAGAAGGTCAATGACGATGGTATATTGACCTCTAACGCGTGCGCTATGTGAGGTAGGGAGTGAAGGAGAATGAATATGCGCGGTCCTGATGCGATGCGGCGCGGTCGAAGGAGTTGTTTACCAATATTAATTGACTGGTAACTTACCAAGTAACGTGGGTGAATAACCAAGCCAACAAGTGAACACGCGGATTCAGTCAACTTCAAGTTTAGAGGTGAGAGAGGAGGAAGGTCGACAAGAAAAGGCGGTTCGGCGGTTTCAGATATTGGTTGCTTGCTGCTGGTTGCTGCTGCTTTCTCGCACGTGGCAGACGAAATTATGGAGGACTCGTGAAGAAACAAACACGGAAGTCGGTTCCTAGGCCAGTTAAATAATTATTTGGCTTGACAGGTTAAGTCATACATCCTTGGAATCGACGTTGTGGAATAATTGCTTGTATCATCGCAAGTGCTGCAGCTTGGTACATGTAGGTACCTAACGTACCACTTTTTGTGCAACATGTATGGAGATCACGCTTGCCATGTGTACCTACGTTCAAATAGGGCAGTTGGGTACATAAGGTACATGTAGGCATATAACTCTCAACGACGTACATCGCTGGCTAATTGCATTGTGCATTATTCAATGTACATAATTCTTTGTTGCTCTTCTGTATGTACTTGATCTACCAATATCATGGCTTTCCCAACCTCCTTGCTGATCACCGTTGGCTAGGTAGTCTATATCAACGCTAAAAACTTGATAGTATATGGTGGTGAGCTGTAGTCTCGGCCCGCATTGGCTATTAAATTAGGAGGTAGCTTAGAATAGGTGAGGCGGGACTTAACGGCTCATGCCGACTTGCATCATCAAGTGGGAACCAGCTCGGCTACCTTACCCATGAGGGGAGTCTTAACAGGACTAGATAGCTGAGCTATGTAGATGAGGAATGGCAAGTTCACGATGAACTCGTTGACGTTTATGGATTACTTGTTTGTCTACATGTAATCCCGGCCCAGCTGGGTAAGAGAAAGTTGTGTATCTTCCCAAATATCCTTTACGGGTAGAAGCATACATGATCTAAGGTTTGATCTTATTAACGTGAGTATTTGCATAATAAGGGAGGACTTGAAATTGATAATACATACATCTATGTATAGAATGGCACTGCGTCTCACGGTGTTTGCTATATCCGGTGTGAGCAACTACCTACGTGTAGATGTCATGGCACTAGCCGAACAAAGAAAGTGTCGGTAGTCACCAATGCCACAAACGGAATTAAGAACTTTCATCGAAACCCGCAAGGTAACGCCCAAGTGGCTGAGACCGGACTCCATGTTGCTATCGTTTCCTTGATAAGAAAAGCAAGAAAATTCTGGAAAGAGAATCGATAAACTGTTCCAAGACGTAGGTTAAGCTCTAATAAGCGTCCCTGCAAGGGCTACTGGCCAAGGTAATTACTGCATCCGGACAGCTGGACATGGCGTTCCAATGATTTGATTGGCCAATAGATCCAGGGCTATGCAGCCACTGTAGATTGCCAGGTAGCACCAGCTAATAAGTGCCGTTAGCCGTGATGCCGCACTGCGGACCCGGCGGGTACCCATTGATCAAAACTGCCTTATGCTTTGCTAAGTAAGTCCACTTAACTCGGTTTGTATGATGTAGGTATTAAAATGGTGCTATCAAAGCACAAGCTGGAAGCACAAATAGGTATGGTGTTGGTTGTCGCTGCTAGATGCGTCTGAACTTGGTAATTTAGCACAAGCCTATGACCCACAATTGACTCACTAGGAGGTACGTAGGAGGCATGTACCATGAGCATCGGAAATCGAAAATGCAAGGCACAGTTGGGACTATTCCGATTTATGACTGATGTCATAAACTATAAAGCTCGAGATCCCCACCCTGCTAATCCCTGCCTACGATCTCTGCCCCGCATTAGCCCTTGTCCATCTTCCCGGCCAACTCAGTTTTCTCCACACCACCTTTGAGAAATATCAAGAAGCTATCCCTGGTCCAACATGAAGCTCCAGTCTGTTTCCAAGTGAGGTAACTTGATGCCAAGTTTTCTGCCTCGTCAAGTTTCCGCCATCTTTGTATCATACAGTCGTGATAAGGATTATCTAAGCCGCTGTTTGTCCTGGCGAACGAGGTTCCTATCGGTGAATATGCCTCACCTAGGCATGGCCGGAAAAGCAAAGCAGGATTGGTGACCGCAATTCGCGGGAGGCCCCGTCGCATGGACGGGATACTCGTTGATGTCACATCAAGGTAACCATAGATGCACTTTTGCCCTGACAGCTAACCGTCTATTGTGTCCCAGCGTTGTGGTCTGATGCTTCATGCATAGCCACTCTAACCAGCTTTTTTAAGCTGCTAGGCTGATGTTAGGTGGTCACTATTAGAGCAATAGAAGTGGATCTTCTGGGGCTTATAGCTGGATCCGCCCGCGCGGGTGCTCACCTTCTCTCGGTCGCATCAATATCGGCCTCGGAGGGGGGCTGGTCAGACGTAATGGGAAAAGTACGGCAAGTTCTGTTCTAAATCACACATCACATCTGTCCGAGATCAATCATGCTACTTAGCAGCAGTCAAATATCGTTTCCAGCCAACTTTGTGTTGTCAGTCAATATGGCTAAATTTCCCTTCCGACGATACAGGGGCCGAGAATCAAGGACGGGAAGAAAAACGCCCTCGCCAAGTGAAACACCTGGAAATTCGCACAACTGTTCTGTGCGACGGCCAGCTTTGTACGAAATCCTCCCTAATTGCTTGCCAGCCACCCGAATTCGAGCAACTCAATACGTATCACAACAAAGGGGCAGATGCGAACATCATCGGTGTTGTAACGAATCATCTACTATCATATCCCGGAGCGGAACTCCAGTCCGCTCAATTACGTAGACGGCCAATGCACTAGTGCCTTGACTCAGGTCTTCCACTCTTCCACCTATATCATTGGCTCCAACCACCATCATCGACACTTTTCCTATCTTATCGTGCTGCCTAGAAGGTACCCAAGTACCTAAGATTTGTTTCACCGAAACCCGCCTGTGGTCAGCATGGCCGCTTTGCTAGACCGCGCGTTTCCTGCCACAAAATCAGGTTACGACTGAGATTCCCGTCGACGCAATTAAAGTCGGTGAGGCCAACCAAATATCCTTGAGTACAAGAATCGTGAGGTGAATTCTGTGCGACGACTCGGTATTTTCTTTCTGTGATGTCTCGCCGACGCTGTAGGACGCGTGTTTGGCGCACTGAAAACTTGCGAGTTCATCGGAAGTCCGGCCTTGCTCATGGCGTTTGGTCCCTTGAGAACCTAGTCTTCTCATCTGGCAGACAGGAAAATGTCCGAACTACCTCTGTGAATTTTATGGCTGTCTAAGTCGGCTGTAAGAGACACTCCTGTCAAGAATTCTCCTGTCTCGATTAATACTCCTAGAGGCGTCGCTGTGTGCCATACTAGTAAATGCTTTATCCAAATATTGCGTAGTAGGCACGGAGACGTCCAGACTCATTCCGCAGAGCTGGTACCGTTGCGCGAAACCCTCTAAGGAGTCCGAGAATGCCCATAGCGGTAGGTTCGAGGTTCTCCCGCGGTGATCTGTGTCGTTCGGCCGTGTAGAATGGGAATCAACTCCGGCGTAACGGATATGTTGATAAACCAATATTAGTGTCTAAGGAAATCGCGATACTTTCAGGTGAAATGCTTCTTGACTACATGTCGCATGGCCTTTCCCTGCTGTCGTTTTCTTGCCGTTGTCTTGACAGTGATGCTATATCTGGAGACTCCGCCGGATATAAATTTGAACCAACTCGCCTCATAGACAAGCATGACGGCTTTGACCTTCGTCCCTGTAGTGTTAGACAGCTCGCTTAGCATGCGGCTTAACTCCTGGACAAAGTTGGCTCCATCAGTAGTGTCAACCGAGGGTTGCACCGTGGCCAGGTCTACAATGATATAGAGTTGTCTATTCAAGTTTACCACAACTTGTTTAAACAGGCCAAGCCATTCTCTTGCCGTCTGCGAGGTGTGGAATTGTGAGTAGCGCAAGGCCATCTGCTTCTCGGTCGCGATAGTCCCCCTGAGTCTCAATACTTGGTATGCAAGATATTTCATTATATCCGTCGCGCTACGGAGAGAATTCGATCTTGACTTTCCGCCGTCCGCTAGGGCCCATATCGTCGGGATTCTGGCTCTGGCCAATGCTTGGATCACATCTACGCCGAAGTCCTGCATCGTGACGCGAGACGTGAAGCTGCCCTTGATGATTACCATTGTCGACTCTGAGCTCGATGAGAATTTCGTAAGAGATGGGGATAGCCAAAACTCGTTAGTCGAAACATTGACACCCATGCCGGCTGCCCTACGTCTGCGGAAGAGGGCATGGTGTTCGTAGCATTTATTTGGGTCTTCGAAGGTTAGATTAAATGTTGCTAGAACCTGCGATAGCTGAAGCTCTGATAGCTGTTGGTTCGTATTTAGTTGTGCGCTCGTCTGGATAGAGTGGAATGCTAGGAAAATGTCAGCATAACTGAACAATTTCAGGCGTCGCTTTACCGAGATACTCACTTTCTATCTTTTCAAGTAGGTCCTTAATCGTCAAACCCGAACCCTCCAAGAGTGATAGGACGATATCGAGTTTCTCTCCATGCTCTCTACCTAAAATTTCCAGTCTTGACACGGCACGAGCAACCCCGTCTATCTGATCCTTTCGGTTTTTCTCCGAAGCCTCTAACATTGTTACAACATCTTCCAGTTTCTTGGCCTGAGTTCTGTGCATAACACGGATTTCAGCTTGGGAGCCAACAGTAGCTAATTCCATGAGGTTATTCGAGTAATCCGTAATTCTCTCCAGCAAGTCGTTATAACGAAGCTCATGAGGCCGTGTGAAACTGTGGTAAATATGCTGGAACTTGGACTCATTGCACCATCCATATGCCATGAGGAGAAACTCTAGAATACATGAGTATAGGCTCTCGACTGCAAGTCGCATCTGTTCCGTTGGATAGAGTATGGATAAGATCTTCACTCGTGGAAGACGTAGTGCAACTTGGTATATATTCTTTGCTAGTAACTTTAGCGTTTCACTATGGTTTACTACGCTCTTTCATTGTCCAATTCAGGATCAGCTCAAGCTGTGGTAAGATTGACTCCTAGGGAAAAGAGGGGGGGTATAGACTTACAGTAAACAACAGTTTCATCGTGCCCCAAACAAGAGACACATATTCTGGATGGTGCTGAACAAAGACATCCAAAATGTTTCCATAGTGGCATATTGTCTCTGAAGCCCTTTGAAGCCACTTGCGTGCTTTACATGATGCGTTTTTGGCCTCATACTTGGCTAGTGACTCGGCCACAGCCTTCTGGACATCTTCAATACGAGTTGCTGCCTCCACAAGATGTTTCTCCTTGTCGCTCAGACTGCTGCTACGGTTGAAGAGGCCCTTAGCAGCTTCAAATGCATCTTTGGCAATTCCGGTTTCGGCTGTTGTTGTGAGCTTCGCACAAATCGTGTTGGTGCTTGGTCTCTTGCTTACACTCATCGGCACCCTGGTACCACGAACAAAATGTTTGAACAGGCACCATCTTGCTTGAGAGTCCTTCGCTTCGCGATGTTGAACGTGTAGATCTTTTCTTTCATCAGTCGAAGTTAGCAGCATGCGCTTATGATGTCAGCCTTCGTATCAAAGGCCTAGGCTGACACCAAGGCAGAGTAAGGCAACCAGGCAAATGAGGGGGAAGTCATGCCGTGGCTGACCATTCACATTTTGGGGGCTATGTGTAGTGTCTATGGTTGGGATTCCGTCCATTATACTTACCTTCTTCAGCCAATCAGTGTGTGAGGCGCGATACGTTATGCATGCAGTATTTTCAGCTGGCTCTCTGCCCCTCCTGTTGTTTTCATCTCCCAACTGATCACCTGTGAGCGCCCGAAGGTGATGAAGTTCTCCCGCCATCTTGATGATTCAATCCTCGCATTTAGCTCCGGAAACAATGAACTTTCACGTCGAGCGCCTACTATATGGCCAGCAACAAACGGATGTACCGGCGGACATGGCATCGCAGCATCTTCACCACAGTCCACTGGCACCAAGCCTGATGAGCACCGATTCAGTGGAAAGGCGTTCGCCCCTACCCGACGGGATGAATGATGAAGGTCCATACTTAACCATTGGTGACCATCATTCCAGGGCATCGAAGCTTAATCCGAACTCGTCTTCGTTCTCCCCCGGCCTTTGGGCCCAAACACAGCAACTAGGTCGATTTCCGCCACCACCGCCTCTTCCAAAACAAGCAGTCAGTCAATCAAATAAAGAAGAATCTACGATATACATAAATTCGATTCAGGCATACGAGCAAAATTTACAACCGGGGCTGTTGTCAAGAGAGAAAACAGCAACACCAACTTCCGAGGAGAAACATGTGGACGCGTCTTCGCATAGCCTACAAGACTACCAAATGCAGTTGATGCTATTGGAACAGCAAAATAAGAAAAGACTGATGATGGCTCGACAGGAACAGGATCAGATGACCACAAGCACAGCCGAAGAAGAGGCCGATCGTTTGGCCTCCAGTGGGCAGCCTCCGAATGGGGAGGAGATACCTGTAGAAATACCTCAGACACATTACACAATCTCTGAGGACGAGGTAGCAGTCGGTATGAAGAACAGGCTTCGTGCGATACAACCTACGACAGACGTTGCCCAACCTATAGCAGACCCTACGACAGGCAGTACCCAGCCTACTGCGGATCCTACTCGGCTACTACCACACGGACTCACGCAGTACAATATAATTAGGAAGCAGGAAGCCGTGCGGAAGGAGATCAACCAGCAGGAAGCCTTGCGGAGGGAAGCCAACCGGCAGAAGGTACCGATAGAACAACATAAGGAAGTGAGTCGGGGTTATCCTCAGATTAATCCTGGGAGACGAGTCCTCCAGACAATTCCGGAAAATCCCCAGATACGTTACCCGCAAAGCCAAGCCCCAGTCATCCCGTACCTCAAGCCGCAGGAACGCATCAAATCCCCTTCGTTCACACCTGGAGGGCCAATGTCGCAAGGTCCCTGCCACGAAGAGCAATCGGAAGGACCACATACATCTCAAAGTCGAACCTGGCCTGCACCACCTGAACCAGAGGGAAATCGGCCAGAGCCCGATATAAACGAGACGTGTACCCCGAAATTTCCATCCATTATGGATCTTGTTCAGCTTAGTGTCCACGGTACCGGCAACTATGCGAGCACCGAAAGAGGCACTGCTGATAACTCGCATACTAACTCTACTCCCCCATTTGATATCAATCTGCTACAGCAGATAATCCAGCGCAATCAAGAGCTCGAGGCCGAAATCAGCAAGTTGCGTCAAGAAGAGACACCGGTAGAACCAGAAGACGATTCGTCAATTAACGTGCAAGTATTCCATTGTCTCACAGAGGACGATACCGACGAAGGCCTTGTCTACCTCTCCAAGCCGGACTGGGAAGCCCAAGGCGGCGATGCTATCCTGAGGGGTAGATTCCCCATTTCGGATCCCTGGAAGTATGCCGATGACAAAGGCAACATTGCCTTCATCATATACAAGTGCTACAATGCGAACCATCAGCTTCCTGCTGTACGTAAGGCCATAGCGAATACCGAGCCACTTCCCGAGCCGGAACCTTCCAGGCAGGATGTATTGCTGGTATCCGATGAGATGACTAAAGCTGTAAGAGCTTTCTTCGCCGAGTATCCGACATTCTATACGGAATTTCCCGAGGTAGACGAGATGGAAAGGATGTATTCGCCCTATATCTGGTGGTATCACTGCCGGAAGGTCAACAAAACCAACAGGCTTAAGCCGCGGGATGCTGAGCTTGTTAGCACGCTCACTAATTGGATCGAGGCGAATTATGCGCCACATTACGACAAAATTGACGACCAGTTCAGGAGATGCCGGGTCTCCAACACGTCCATCGAATACCTCATACGCCCAGGAGATGTACTGGTTTCGAAGAGCGACGGCACATTCAGTGGCTACCTTACGACGACCCGCCCACGTAATAACAGGAAGACTGAAGAAACTTCAACACCGGCTAATGAAAAGCACAAGGTGATATATCAGTGGTCATGGGATATCAAATCACGCTCACTCGCCTACGCGGGCGACTTCCACTGGGTCGTTGACGAGGCCCGAATCAGCTTTGATGCAGAGACTGAGGATGAGGAAGTTGACATCAGAAGTCTTAACGTCGTACCACTTAGGTATGCGAGCGATGATGTGCGGAGGAGACTGAAGCTTCGAGGGAAGACCTTCTGGAAATGCCGCGACAAGCAACTTGTTTCCTACGAAGGACACTCGTTAAACAGAAAGCACGCAGTATGTCCACTTTCTCACTATTTACTATTTACTACTTACTCCTTACACTCTTGGAATTGCACAATGAGACGCTAACTACTAGAAGGGTCAAAGATTCATGATTGATTTCAAAACATACAAGGAGCTTCACCCATTCAACCACTACCTCCGACCATTCCAGGAATCGACAAGAGAAATATACCAACCTGCGGACGGCAACGAACCCAACACGCGGGAGGTTTACGTATTCCCAGCCTTCACTCCGGGGTTTGACCTGCGGCGAAAGAAGTGGAGCAAGTTCCCCCCTCTCCCCCCCAAATTCATATGCAGAACATACCTCCTATCTTTTACTAACCCTTTCCACAGCGGATTTAGAAGTAGACCAAATCAGAGACGTCGCCTGGAACGAGCAAGCCTTCGACAATCTCGTGGCGGACGAAGACATGAAAGAGATGGTCCTGGCCCTCGTGACCAACCAGCTTACGGCAGAAACCAGCACCGACCTCATCGAAAACAAAGGCAACGGCCTCATTCTGCTCCTGCACGGGTCACCCGGCACGGGCAAGACCTACACAGCCGAATCCGTCGCCGAGATCGCGAAGAAGCCGCTGTACCCCGTGACCTGCGGGGACATCGGGACGGAGCCGGAGCAGGTGGAGAAGTACCTGGAGTCGGTGTTCTACCTGGGCAAGATCTGGGACTGCGTGGTGCTACTCGACGAAGCGGAGGTCTTCCTGGAGCAGCGCACGCTGCAAGACCTAAAGCGCAACGCGCTCGTGTCGGTGTTCCTGCGAGCGCTCGAGTACTACGAGGGGATCCTAATCCTCACCACGAACCGGGTGGGCACGTTCGACGAGGCGTTCAAGTCGCGGATCCAGCTGGCGCTGCGGTACGAGAAGCTGGAGGACTACCAGCGCAAGCAGATCTGGCGCAACTTCGTGGACCGGCTCGAGAAGCTGGGCGAGCAGGACCGCATCGACTTCGACGACCTGCGCCTGCACATCGACGAGCTGGTCCGCTACCCCATGAACGGCCGGCAGATCCGGAACTCCATCACGACGGCCCGCCAGCTGGCCAAGTTCAAGAGGAAGAAGATGACGTTCACGCATCTGAAGCGAGCCATCACCATCGCCGAGAAGTTTGACAAGTATTTGGCGGAAGTCCGCGAGGCGGATGTGGACGAGTCTGGAGAGAGGGAGGTGAACGGAAGGTACTCGGACGAATATTTTGCTAGATCGGAGCAAATACGGTAGAAATATTGAAGAGGAATAAAGGAGATAAAGGGGTTTGCGATTATAAACGGAGTTGAGAATACCCATGTTTTTTGGAGCGTATTATTAGGGTGTGTCGGTTGGGCATAGAATACATTAGCAAGAGGCTACCACATGTTATGTTACTGATCTGGGAGTGAACATCAATGTCAAACTACTACATATATCACAATTTATAATACCAATTCATATTCATTGCCATATCTTGATTGACCTATTCCCGATGGGAAGAGTAGCGGGCCCTAGCCGCCACTGGGTGCGTAAATGGGCATCTTAAGCAATGCGTGACTTCACGCGTTAGGAAAACTATGGGAAAACCATGAAATCCTCATACAACCATGCGTGGGAGCTGGACGAATGCTCCGTATACTCTAACCATAATACAATTGCTTTAATGCGTATCGTCTAATGCTCTGCTTCTTCACGAGGCCCAGCAAGCCTGAGACTAGAAGCAATCCAGGTCCCATTATTTCCATCGTCAGCCACGTGTCGTCATCACTTCTTCGTTCACATCAGATCCCTCAACCGCTACACATAACGCAGGCCTCGGGGTTCTCGATACTGCCTAAACTGTTGTCAGGGTGTGTTGATTGGACGGGGCATGTTCACTTTGACTTACAAGCCAGGACGGCATCTGCATAGATGTCATACTCGCGCTCCTTGCTCTTGTCCTCCTTATCTTCCTCTTGGGAAGACTTCTGACCGTTGAGAGCGGGTTCTGGAAGCTCCTCTTCCTTGACTTTCTCCGCTGGTTCGGTAGCCAGAGCCTTGGGGCTCTCACCCTCATCAACATCAGCCTTGAAAGGCGCGGCCTTGGTTGCTGAAGTCACCGGTCGAGCTACCTTTACGTCCGAAACTGGGGGAGGGGTGGTACTCGGCGTCGGGATCCCATTAGGAGACGGCGCAGCAAGGTTGTTATTTGAGTCCTCCCGCTTAGCGTACATAGGTCTAGCCATGTTTGCGGAGGCAGAAGAATTATAGTTGCCAGGGGGAGCTCGCTTCTTCAGCATGCCTGACTTAGCCGCGTTCGAGTCTGCGACCTTGAGGGCTTCTTGATCCACGGTGAACTGGATAGGTGCAGCAGCGGCTTGTGTACGAAGGTAGTACATGCCAGTCTTCAGTCCAAGTTTCCAACCAGTGAAATGCATACTGGTGATCTTGCCCATAGTGGGTTCTCTCATGTGGATGTTCAGCGATTGAGACTGGTCAATGAACGCACCACGGTCAGCAGCCATCTGGACGACAGTTCGTTGAGAGATCTCCCAAACGGTCTTATAAAGAGCCTTGATGTCGGCGGGGATGTTAGGAATGTTCTGAATCGAACCACCCTCAGCAATGATACGGTTCTTCATGCCATCAGACCAGAGACCCATATCAACAAGGTCCTTGAGTAACCAAGGGTTGACAACCTGGAACTCGCCAGCAAGGACACGGCGGGAATAGATGTTCGAGGTGTAAGGCTCGAAGCATTCATTGTTACCCAAGATCTGGGAAGTGCTGGCCGTGGGCATGGGGGCGACCAACAAGCTGTTGCGTACGCCAGTTTGCTGGATTTTTTCCTTGAGGCTTGTCCAGTCCCAGAGATCCGACGGGGTGACATTCCACATGTCGTATTGAAGGATGCCCTGCGAGACAGGAGAACCTTCGTAGGTAGAGTAAGGTCCATCAACCTTGGCAATATCCGAAGACGCAGTCAAGGCGGCATGGTAAATTGTCTCGAAGATCTGCTTGTTTAGTTGTCTGGCCTCTGGTGACTCGAAAGGCATTCGGAGTGCCAAGAACGTATCAGCAAGACCCTGAACACCAAGACCAATGGGACGGTGTCGCATGTTGCTGTTGCGGGCCTCCGGGACGGGATAGTAGTTGACATCAATGATTCTGTTCAGATTGTGAACGACGACTTGAGTAACCTCATGCAGCTTCTGGAAGTCATAGGTTCCCTCGTTATAGTCAACGAATGACGGCAACGCAAGGGAAGCCAAGTTGCAAACAGCCACCTCGTCAGGGGCAGAGTACTCGATGATCTCAGTGCAGAGGTTCGAGCTGCGAATAGTACCAAGGTTCTTCTGGTTGCTCTTGCGGTTGCAGTGATCCTTGTAAAGCATGAAGGGGTTTCCAGTCTCAGTCTGAGCTTCGAGAATGGCATACCACAGCTTCTGAGCCTTAATCTTCTGGCGGCCACGACCCTCTGCTTCGTACTTCTCGTACAGGGCCTCAAACTCGTCGCCATAGACATCGGCTAGGCCAGGGCATTCGTTGGGGCACATGAGGGTCCACTCGCCATTCTTCTCGACACGCTTCATGAAGAGATCAGGAATCCAGAGAGCCAGGAAAAGATCACGGGCACGGACTTCCTCCTTGCCGTGGTTCTTTCGGAGATCAAGAAACTCGAAAACATCCGAGTGCCAAGGCTCGAGGTAGATGGCGAAAGCACCAGGTCTCTTGTTGCCACCCTGGTCTACGTATCTAGCAGTGTTATTGAAGACACGTAGCATGGGCACAATACCGTTCGAGGTGCCGTTAGTGCCGGCAATGTATGAGCCGGTAGCACGAATGCGATGGATGTTGAGACCAATACCACCGGCCATCTTGGAGATCATGGCGCAGGTCTTAAGGGTGTCGTAGATACCCTCAATGCTGTCATCCTTCATGTCAACGAGGAAGCAAGACGAGAGCTGAGCCTGGGGTGTTCCAGCATTGAAGAGAGTCGGGGAGGCATGAGTGAAGTATTTGCTGGACATGAGGTTATAGGTTTGTATAACCTTCTCCACATCGTCACCCCAGATGCCAACAGCTACACGCATGATCATGTGCTGCGGTCTCTCCACGATCTTATCGTCGAGCTTGAGTAGATATGATCGCTCCAAAGTCTTGAAGCCGAAGTATTGGTAGTTGAAGTCTCTGTCATAGACAATGGCAGAGTCAAAGTCCTCCTTGTGTCTCATGACACACTCGTATGTCTCCTTAGAGATCATAGGAGATGGCTTCCTGTTCTTTGGGTTGACATAGTGGTAGAGATCACTGATGACAGCAGACCACTGCTTCTTTGTCTGCTTGTGTAGGTTTGACACGGCAATGCGTGCGGCGAGGATGGCATAGTCTGGGTGGGTGACGGTCATGTACGCGGCGGTCTCGGCTGCCTATAAAAGCAATTTGTTAGAAGCAGTCTTGACACTGGATTCAAAGCGGGGAAAACCTACGAGATCGTCAAGCTGTACTGTGGTAACACCTCCATAGACACCAGAGATGACCTTCTGGGTAATGGCAACAGGGTCGACATGGTCCGTGTCAAGGCCGTAACACAATCTCGAGACACGAGCTGTGATCTTGTCGAATTGAACGCGTTCCTGGCGTCCATCTACATGTGTCTTAGTATATGACTGAAGTAGGAGGGATCTAGAGATAACATACCACGCTTCTTGACATACATCGTGAAGATTGTTGTGCGGAATACCCGGGGAAAGGAAAGTGGCGGAGAAGGAGAAAAACCTGTGATTAAGTAATAGGAAGAATGAAGTAAGGTTCAGTCAATTAAAATAGTTAATTGAAGGCCACAACTATCTGTACGCAGGAGCATGCAGATGTAAAGTGTGTGGTATGATGTAGTGGCCTGTCGTGGTTGATGTTGAACGGGAAATGTTTTGCAGAAAGGGACTTGAGCACGGTGGATTCTTAAGTAGAAACGCGCCGTGGTACAATTTGCTGGGGTTTGGCGCGTCTCTCTGATTTTAGCGCGTCAAGGAAAACACTGTGGATGGATCTCGGGACAATTAACACTCGCTGGCAGGCAGCAAGTGGCACCCTGAGACCTGTTGCCAGCTGAATTCACTTGAGAATTAATCAGCAAGTGCGGTTCCTAAGGTGATAATCTGAATCCTAGCCGTTAATCTGTGGCAGCTTGGAGCTGCCCTGTGCTACAAAAACCACTCAACGCGCCAGTGACGCGGGCTTGCGGGGTCTACCTTAGGTACCTACAGTCCAAGTTATCGTTTAAGACAGTCTACCATTATGATTTTACTATTATAGTAGAATACCTCTTTCCACTGTATACGAATTCTTTTTCTCCTATGAATTATGTATGTCAATCTTGCACTAAACATTTCTTTTTTCATGATAGCTCGGCTTAAGTGCTTGCAGTTGTTTGTCCTATTTAAACCCCTGTTTGTATCTTAGCCCTTGAACCCGTTTGCCCCGCATCCCATTAAGTTCGCGTTAGCGTCCTTGCCAAGACCCATCACATTGATGTGTCCATGTAAAAACTTACATGTACTTAACGATACTCATGCAAGTAACATTACAATTTCAATCCATAAGGAGAAGACAGTAATTGTGCTTAAATTTACAGGAATATATCACCTCAATATACAATTTGGTAGAGATCCTATGCCCTGATCCAGACTTCCAAGTCAAATGTGACCTGTCGCGCCTGTGTAACACCGATTTCCCAACCCCTGGTCGATCGCGACCCCACGAAAGCACGTGAGTCAAGCAAGCTTAATTGCAAATCTTGAGGTACATATGAGATGTACCTTTCTGTCATCTCATGAACCGGCTGTAGGAATATTGACTGAAGCTCAACCCATGCTCGAAGGTGACTCACCCAGCCTTGCTACGTGTGTCATCTGAATACTACTGGTCTGAATTGAGGAGAAGTACGAATGATACATGGAAGTATACTGGTATAAAATTCGGGAAATAATGAGGCGTTGTTGAAGATACCCAACTCTTGATGCTCTCACGAAATACAGTTCTCCGACTTACACGCTCCAGCGTTAAAAGCAAATCGTTCCCTAGGATCGTTAACAGACCTTTCTCGGCATCCATCTTCAAGATGGCTACCGAGACGTTGGGTTCTATACCCACTTCTACTCCGCCAAACGACACGACTTATAAACCTCGATATATTGATGTGAGTCAGGTCTCCAACTGCTCTCGGCCATCTTCGTTCTCTTAAATCCGCTGTAAAAACACATCATTACAACCATGCTCTCATATACCATAGTTATCCCTCATCTAATTTGTTATTCTATCTCATTTACTGACTATCCCTCCCTCGTCAGATCGGTATCAACCTTGCGGATCCAATTTTCCGGGGCCAGTATCACGGTACCCAGAGACATCCCGATGACCTAAGCGCCGTTGTGTCAAGAGCCCGGGAAGTCGGTTGCCATAAGCTCATAATCACCGGTTCTGATTTTACAAGTTCGAGGCATGCGCTTGAGATCGCAAGAGAATACCGTAAGCAGTGGCTCTTCTGAGACGGTGTTTGGATAAACTAACTGAGTGAAAGCTGGTACTGTATATACGACCGCCGGCATACACCCCTGTTCCAGTTCCATATTCAGCACAACTCATTCTCATGTGGATACGAACGGGCATACCATGCCCTGCGATCCAGACCCATCCCAACCCATAGCTGAAGACCACGAGCCGGATGTTGAGAGAACTGCATCTATCATATCGGAGCTCCGGACTCTTATCGAGGAAGCCCGGAGCAGTAGTGCGGGATCGAGCCCGCTCGTCGCCTTCGGCGAGTTCGGGCTTGACTACGACCGGTTGCACTACTGCTCCAAGAAGATCCAGCTGCACTCGTTCGCGGCGCAGCTGGATCTCGCCCTCTCCCTGAAACCCCAACTACCGCTTTTCCTGCACTCGCGTGCCGCGCACGCCGACTTTGTCGGCCTCCTAAAAGACAAATTTGGGCCGCGTCTAGAGAAGCTCGAGCGGGGCGCTGTCGTTCACAGCTTCACGGGCACCGCTGAGGAGATGCGGGAACTTATGGACCTTGGCCTTTACATAGGTACCAATGGCTGCAGCTTCAAGACTGCTGAGAATTGCGCTGTTGTGAAAGAAATCCACCTTGATCGTCTTATGCTTGAGACTGATGGTCCCTGGTGTGAGGTCCGGCCTAGTCACGAGGGCTGGAAGTATCTCATCGAGCCGCCCAAACCTGCGGCCCCAGCTGCTACTAACTCTACTGAAAACGGAACAGCGAACAGTGCGGAAGTGACTAGCAACGGTATCCCGCCGGAGCAAGCTCAGCAGCAACAACCCCGCAAGGGCAAGCAACAACAATCCAAGAAGCCGCAGAAGAAGGAACCCGAGGTGCCAGAGCGTTGGAAGACAGTGAAGAAAGAGAAATGGGTCGAAGGCGCTATGGTGAAAGGCCGCAACGAGCCATGCATGATCGAGCGGGTAGGCAAGATCGTCGCTGGCATCAAAGGCGTTACGATAGAGGAAGTCTGCGAGGCGGCGTGGCGGAATACGACTAAAGTGTTTCCGGTAGATGAATAGAATAGAGCGACACGATGCAGAATAGACGAAGAATATAGAAGAGATCAAATAGACGACCTTCTTAGCAAAGGAACTCTGCGTTGATTGAGTCTCGAAACATTTCATTGGGGTATATGAACCTATCCGATGTCTCTTCCTCCTTTTGCCAGGAAACAAACGCCGAACGCCCTGCACGCTTCCTTACCCGATGACTTGATTCACAGCAAAGTTTCAGGATCCATGCGTAATGAGAAAGGCATTCATTCACACCCCTGAACCCCTGAAGCCCCTTATCCTACCATGCCGAACAGCTCCAATCGTCACGCCCTCTTCGCCCGTCATCCACCCGGGCATCTTCTCACCGTCCACGATACCCGCCTCGACCAGCTGCCGCACGCCGGCAAACACATGCGAGCCGTGAAACGAGATTCTGATTTGCGGAGCCCAGCCTCGCTCTCCTTCCTTCCCTCCTCCTCCTCCTCCTCCTCCTCCTCCTCCTCCTCCACCATCACCTACATCCTCCAGGTCTTGGGAGATACTTAAATCGAGGATGCTTTGGCGACCCTTGGATTTTCGCTGTGGTGGCGCAGCTGTACCGCCCTCATTAGACTCGTCTTCCTCGTCCGAGAAGTTCGCCAAATCAGTCGGAAACGGGTCCTCAATCAAGACATCCAGCCTCTCCACGCCCTTCCCATCGTCCATCTTCGCGGCATTACCAAACCTCGCCTGCGCAGCCAACTTCGCTCGTTTAGCCTGCCTCTCATCCTCCTCCTCCGCCGGATCCCGCACCACCCTGCGTTTGCGGCTCTCGCCCTCCGCGCCATCCTCCTCAACAGACGACGCATCCGATAGCGGCGGCGTGGGCAGCAGGGTCTGCAACGGGCTATACGTCTTCAAATCCGCAGTTTCAGTGCCGGCGTACACGCTCCAGCCGCCGCCGGCCGCGTTCGTGCGGCCCGCGCCCTTGACGGCCTGCATGGCGGCCAGGTTCTTGGTCACGAGGTTGGTGCCCTTGAGGGCGTAGCGCTGGCGCGGCCGCGACAGCGCCTTCGGGATGCCCTCGACGATGAGCGCGCGCAGGCTCTTCGCCTCGCCCGCGGACGACGACGATGAGGTGGCGGTGGCGGCGCCCGCACCCCCGCCCGCTGACTTCGAGATGTAGATGTGCGGCGAGGCGTCCGGGAACGCGATGTAGATCGTCCGGGAGGCGTCGAAGCTCGTTGTGGCATTGGAACCGGCACTGGTACTGCTGCTGACGCCCGGACGCCCGCGGTGCCGCGTCGACACGGCGAGGTCGGTGTTGTACGGGGAGTCGATGATGAAGACGCGCAGGAGCAGCAGCGGCATGCCCTTGGGGCGGTCAAAATTATAATGTGCCTTGACGTCGGGGAGGACTTCGGCCTGCAGGTTCTGCAGGAAGGTGGAGGGGTGGAAGCGCGGCACCGCAAGCGATTCCTTGTCTATCTCCTCCGGCCCTTCGGCGGCGTCCTCGTCGTCCGGCGTCTTGAGCTGCTGGACGCGATACGCGGTCCACTTGAGGCTGCCCGGGTGGTCGTACAGGTACTGCAGGTCCGCCATGGCTAGTTGGTATAGGCTGAGCCCGTAGCGCCAGTCGCCTTCGAGGATGCGGTCGACTACCTCGCGGCGGCCGCCTTTGCGCGCTTGCATGGCCTCGTAGAGTTCGCGCAGCTCCTCGAGCGATGATGCGGGCGGGTAGAAGTCATCTTCGTCTTCGTCGTCGGGGGCGTCTGGTCGGCGGAGGAGTGGTGGGCATAGAGGTTGGTTCTTTTCGTCTAGCCAGTCTAGCACAAGCGACAGGAGGGATGGTCGGGAGAGGCGGTTGAGGATCTTAATTACGGTGTTGTTCGCGGGGTCGACTCGTAACGATGAGGCGAGACGCGCCGTCGTTGGCAGCGACAACCGCGCCATATTTGTATTAATCCCTCTTCTCTCGGTCCTTTAATAGAGATTGCGATTACAAGTGATATTATTGCAATTGGCGTATCGGGTTCCAATTTAACGTATTGATTATATTAAGATAATGGCATTGAAGAATTGAAAGTGGGACACGCGACGCGTTGGAGTTTTCGCATCTCCAAATAAGACGCTGCTCTGCGGTACCAGGCCAATTGAATTTCTTTGGGTAGCTACGACCACATTGAAAGCTTGAATAATTCTATAGGATCCGAAAAGGAATATTCAACGTATCAGACATAGCTACAGGATTCATAGCCTTTTCATGCTTCAATGGAAAGCAAAGTCGAATGTTGACAACCAGGGGACCGTTGACTCAAGCGATGTGCAGGTGGTGCCAGTTGGCGAATTACATCATCACAACCAACCCTAGGTACCTAGGTACATAATATCTCACCTTTGTGCTTTCACATTCAAATCTCTACATGCCATTTAAAGGCGCACATGTAGGAACATATTGGATATAGCTAATTCAAGGGCATTGGATCTAAGGATATATAATTGATTGACACATGATTCTATTCCCACACGTAGGAATGCCGTAAATGTACCTACTCATCCAGCTTACGGTGATTCAACTTCCAATTAAGGCAATCCGCGATTTCTCATTCTATCCATAGCCGCGGGATTTGTAGCGTCGGGGGTACGGCGTCTTAGTCAGCCTCAGTGCAATTTTACCGAGGACTCTCCCTTTATACACCCCACGTTACCCGATAACGGATTGTACAGGCCTTGGCAAGGAATTGCGGGATGGCTGCATTCGATCCTAGGTTTCATGGGTAAGGTGCAAAATAACCCGAGCGAGCAAATTCCTGCATGGCTTGTGTAAGAGGTATGTAGGTCCCTGAGGCAAGGTAGTAGATCTAATTCTCGCTTGGCTCGATGTTCTACGCCTGCTACGTACCACCTATAGCCCAATTCTAAAAATATTTGTCTGTACATGTATGTGGTGTTCAAGGACACAAGTATTGTACTTCTTGTGAATACACATATGTATGGCAGAGCATGGAAAATCAGCACCGACTGACGTCAAGATTCAATGTAGCGGGACACCAATTCTGTCATTTTTGTTGCGGCTTCTCGAGATCATGTTCAGATCATACCATCATAGGCCTGTCGATCCCGACTCGCCACTGACTCAGGGTCGGCAACAATTTTCCATCGGAAGGGCTTCCATTGATGCATACCTACATAAGGTGTATACCAACAAATTACCTGATAGCATCGTGAAATAGAATGAGACACACAGGATGAACGACAAGTTCAACGGCCTTGGCGTACCTGTGTCTCCATAGACCCTCTTCCCCTCTCATTGGTCTGGTAACTGATTTCTAAGCAGAAGAGTAATACTCCTTGGTCAATGGAAATAAAAGGGGTCCTCTCACACACACTAACATCGCGGCTAGAGAATGATGGTGTTAGGATGGGGTGGTAAAGTAGTATAGACGGGTGGAAACGATGTCGGGAAGCAGGCCAAGTTCTCTTATTTAATAAAGAACACATGCAAGAGACGCCGGGATAGTCAGGGTCCAAGCAGTTCTAGAGATGCGACAGTGGGGGTTGCGGTATAAATAATAGGCGGGCGAGTGGGAGATGTGGGAAGACTTGAGCTTTTGGTGGGCTGTGGTTGGTTGGAGCCAGTTTGCTTGACTAATGGGCCATCCACTCGAAGCCGGGCTGAATGCCGCTTAAGGTATACTCGGGTCCAGGATCTCGAGAAGGAACGACCCACGGGAACGCGTATGTACAGTACATGAATACCTTGGGGCCGTGCAGCTGCAACTTGGAATCAGATAATAATTGATACTCCTTCCCAGTCTTCATCTTCTCCAACTTATCAGTAATCTCGAAGGACGAGCTGGCGGTTACTGAGTCGGAAGGGCCATAAGACGGAAGTGCATGGTACTGACTAATACTATACGAAGGAAAGAGGGGCTAGAGGGGCACCTAACTTTTTTTCTCCCTTTTCCCTAAACGTCAACCGAGCGTCAGCTGTTATTAACGTGCGCCCATCGGTCAAAATCGGCCGTATCTGAAGGCGCCTGCCAAAGCAAACTTGTCTTTTGTCCGGCTGCCCTTTGACCCACCTCAACGTTGAAGTACCACAGAAGCACCACTTCTTTTACATCCGCCAAATTCTAAACCATCTCGCCATATTTCCTGCTCAAAATTCTCTCAACTACTACATCATCAATTTCGACGAGTTTATCGGCCACCTACGACTACATCGATATTATTGACGGGCGGCGTACCGCATTGATACGAACCTTTCCAACGCCAACGTTCTCGCGAGCCAACCGAGACAGCGTCTTTCGGAAAAGATGCCACCCAGCTATTCCAGCCGGCGCGGCCAAGCCGTGAACGTGTCGCAATTACTACAGGATCTAAACAGAGTCCCAGAACCTCCTGCGGTGACAGAGGAGAACTTGCGAAGCCTCGACGAAGAACTTGCTATGTTCACCAACACCAACTTTATCGATTGGGATGCAAACGAGAGTCAGCAGCAGCGGCAGCAACAGCAGCCACAACAAGCCCCCAGTGTCAGTTTGGAAACACAGTCGACTACGTCGCCTACAGAAGAAGAACCAATCTCGGGGGATTTAGCAGGATTCGACTTCAATCTGCCAGGTTAGTAGAGATTCATCATTTCTTGCTGTCTTGGTCGTCATCTTTTCTTAAATTCTCCCACCTTCAATTTCCCCCAAAGTCAATTTGATGGTGGCTTCACAATTTGTTCCCCGCATTGATCATTGCGATGCGGCGTTGCGCAATGGCTTGTGCGACTTTGATGAAAGGGTCCCTCAGCAGCCTCGCTGGACGGTTCGTGCCTGGCTGGCACTGGCCTGTCCGTCTCCAATCGCCTACTGTGTGTGTGGGAGCGGCGCCTTGTTGCAGCAGCATCCAAGTCAGCGGAAGATGGACCGGGGGGTCGCATCCACCAAGCGGAGATGCTCGTCTTATCACGGTCTGGCAATCATCTGCCTGCTCCACAATGCCTCTTTACATTCTCGAGCCGTGATTGGTGGGGGCTCCGCTATGTTGCATTTGGATTGCAGCGGTCGGTGGCTTAAGGTGTGTTCCGTGCGAGGTCCTGCCAAGTCGCGAAAGACTACCCTGCGATGGCGCAATCGAGCTATGGTGCAATATCCCGTGATCTTTAGGTGATCTGGGGGTAGTCATTGAGATGAAGAGCCAACCCAATCCACCAAGCCTGTCGTCGAGAGTTCGCAACATGGCTTGAACTTATATCCTCTCCCGGCACTAAGTCGTCATCGATGATGTTTAGCACCTCAGAAAAGTTTTTGTCACTTGAATGTTTTGTATTTGTCAATTGGGCCACAGTTTTAACGTCACGTCATGTCTTCAGGCGATTTCAACGGGTTTGATTTTCACCCTTATTCTGCACCAAATGTCTCGGCCTACTCAGACAACTTGGGGAACTTGCAGCCTATCCAGCCTTCCCCCAGTTTCCCTTCAAATGGCTCGCCACAGAGCGCGTACGGCCCTTCAATGCCTCAAACCGGGGACAAGCGGAAATCCGCGGATCCCGCTGCCCCGCCGCGCCGGCAGCTATCCTTCGAGGAGCAGTCGCGATTAGCCGCGGAAGAGGACAAGCGAAGGCGGAATACGGCCGCGAGCGCAAGGTTCCGCATTAAGAAGAAAGCTCGTGAGCAGGCGCTCGAGAAGCGTGAGAAGGAGCTCAGTGAGAAAGTCGGTACCCTCGAGGGCCGGATACAAACTCTAGAGACCGAGAACAAGTGGTTAAGAGAACTCGTCATGGAAAAGACCGGCGGAAATGAAACGCTCATCTCCACGTTATTGGAGAAGCATAATGAGAAGAAGACACCCGCCTCTAAAGAGTCAGAAAGTAATGCAAAGGCGGAAGCCGAGAAGGCCTCATAGTACAACTATTGAACATGACGAGATACCTTTCAATTGTTTAAAACATTGATGACGGCGTTATGGAGGGATCATATCGGTTGTGCGCCGTTGGGGTGGCCACGGTTTTGGGGGTATATCACGTCTTTTTGGAGCAAGTTTGGTACAGGCTTTCAGGCCTAATATACGATTTACGGGCAATGACCCGTCACGACCCAAGAGCACATCACATCTCATTTTCGCCTCGCAATGGACATTGCTGTGACACGACACTTGTAAACTGTTCATGAATTATTCGCCTTGCTCTAGAATATAACAGGAGTTCTCGAGTGAGTAAAAATATATGAGGCTCCCTTGACCAATCCGCGAGTAGGGTTTCTTGGCGGTTTCACCGGCATTTGCGATGGAAGCATATCGTCGGCTCTTTGTTTAGAATCCCGATAGATCCGCCCACTAAGATCTTGTCACACGTGCTTACAAATCTACGTCTATCGAAGCTAGCCGTTGACTCCACGTCCTAACGATCCTTAACTATAAGGGTAAGGACGGATATGCAACCCACAACCAAACAAAGAGGCATTGAACGTCAATTACGCCCAGATATGATCATTCAATTCATATAGGCTACCGTAAAATTATTCGTAGAATATTCCATACAGTCGTAATCGTAACTCCACCCGATCAGTAATAGGCATCAAGGCGTCTCGTCTTCTCAACATCTCAACCCTAAGTCACACCGACCAATCAATCGTACATCATCTCCCCTATTGAGACTGGCTCTCCGGGTTTTGTCCCTTGGCTTTCAATGCGTCGAGACGCAATTGATTCCGCTTGCCTAGGATCCGCAACGTGTTTTGTCGCTCGATCTCGGCCATCTCGGCCCAGTTGGCTATGCGGCTCATAGTTCCGTCTTCGTTGACGACCAGTGGCCCCACTATGTATAGCAGCGATTTAAAGTCAGTATGGTTGCTTATTCATCGATGTATACATGCATATATAGGTATGAGGTAGTAGACTATGACATGTGATAGGTTACACGGAACATCGAGGAAAGACAAATAGACTAGACTAAAAGACTAAAAGGGCAAGTAAAACACTTACGTTTATCTAGCTTCACGCCTTCACCGCCCACGGGGAGTTCCGTGGTGTCGCCGTTGTGAGTTGGTTCTGGGAGAGGCAGGGGTTGGTGCTGCCCGTTCTCGTTATTCGACGCCGCCGCAGCCTCTTGCGTGGTGGTGGCGTCCGAGCTTGAGTTTGGTGCTGACGACATGGCTCTGAGTGGTTGTGGTTGTGGTTGCGGGTAAGTGCGGTAGAGTTGACGTGTGTGTATGCGTGTGCTGGCGCTCAGAAGTCTGAGAGGGAACTGTTGAAGAAGAATTCTCACCATTTAGTCAATTTCAAACGGAACTTTTCAGCGAATTTTATCCTTAGTGTTTCTCTGAGAGTGGGATGTTACTGATTTCATAAACTGGCTGCTTGGTCTCTGAGTCGTGGTGCAATTCGTGGTGGAAGGCACTAGATACGTCTCCCCGGATCCGCTAGCAGCTCGACAGTCCGCGACACACGGGCCACACGTGTCGGAGAATTAGTGTGGAAATTAATAGATTCAAGTCGTTTCGTCACCACACATACAATGGAAGCATTAGGAACAATATGAGGTTCTTCATGAGATACATTCTCATGATGTGCGTAACAATAGGTCAACTTAATATCGACCTTGTGATTGAAAAAAGGGATGCATCTCACTCACCGGGTATCATTGGTATTATTAGAAGGAGTAAACGTTAAACGTTAAACGCATTGGATGTTGCAATCCCTGAAGATAATGACAACACCTGCCTGAAGCTTAGGTAAAATACAGTCTCTGGAAGCCACCATCGAGATGAGTCTGGATAATCGACTCCACGAATTCCGAGCGTTTACACGTTCACATGTATCTCTTCCATTTCATATCCTGATAGATAGAGATTGACAATATTCACTCGCTTGCATCTCATACATCCCTAAAGGATATCTCCATCTTTCCAAGTTTAGTTCGTAGACGGTATACGCATCGAGTTGGCAAAATGGGCCTCAAGTCTGAATTTGAGAGCCTCATGCTCGCCACAAAAGCAGTCCGCCGCCTCAAAGAACAGTTCAAAGCCCTCACAAAACGCGCGAATGCCCGACCAGGGTATCCGGAAGCCGATCCAACCGAGTCCTACTAGCAAGAGGACCCGCCCTTCCCAGGGCTCGTCAACATCAGGATGAATCCGCCAAGGAACCGAGCCGAAATCGTCATTATCGGGTCTGGAATCACCGCCGCCGCCGTGGCCCGCAGCGCGCTAATAGAAAACCGACGCCGGAACCATCAGGGCCGCGTGATCGTCCTCGAAGCCAGAAATCTCTGTTCCGGCGCCACTGGCCGGAGCGGCGGTCAGATCCAGGGCTCGCCACACGAGTACTTTGACGACTTACAGAAATCCGTAGGTCCCGCGCGTGCGGCGGCAATGATCAGGTTTCAGATATCCCAGATTCAGGAGCTGCGAGAGCTGTGCGAAATTGAATCATGGGATATTGCCGAGTTCCGCGAGATCGAGACCGTGGACTTCTACCTGACGGATGACGAGTGCCGCGCTGCGTTCGAAAAGGTGAGGGTTGTCAAGAAACATGTTCCGGAGCTGGGAATTAAGGCTTGGTGCGCGGAAGATGCACGAACGGTAAGTTTCGCTTCGCTACCTACTTCGTACATTGACTATTTCCTGAAAGGAGACATGCTGAGACTAGACAGCTCTTCGGAGCAAACAAAAACGTCAAAGGCGCCGTATCTTACCCCGCTGCAACCATGTCGCCATATAGATTCGTGAATTGTGTGTGGGAATGCCTTCTAACGAGATATCCCACCTCCCTCAGCATAATGACAGACACAGCGGCTTTGTCCATCGAGACGCCGATAACGAATCGTTATGCCTACGAAGTCGTCACCACCCGTGGGACGTTTGAGTGCGACCACGTGGTGCACGCTACGGATGCTTTCGCGGGCGAGCTTGTACCAGGCCTGCGGGGCAAATTGACGGGTGTGCTCAGGGCCATGATGGCGTTGACGCCAAGCGTACAGTTTTCAACTATTTTAAGCACCGCAAGATCATGGGTTGTCTCATATGGAAGCGGGCTTGACGTCGCCACACAGCGGCCCAGGCTCCATAAATTGCCAGGTGATATCATTCTCGGAGGCGGCTTCTCACGCTCCGAAGAGCAGGGAGCGAGCATGATTGGCGTGTACGACGACAGCCGGCTCGATCCCCTACCTGTAGCTCATCTCCGCGGTATCTTGCCGACCGTCTTTGACAACCATCAGGGCGAGGAATCGTACGGATGGCGAACCAAGTCGTCGTGGTCTGGCACCATGGGCGTGACAGGCGATCTGCTGCCCTTCGTAGGCAGACTAGATAAAGGCTTGACCAGTCGCAGTCCCCACCACCTCTACAACTCTCCTGGTGTCGTCGAGCCTGGTGAGTGGATATCAGCTGGTTACGGCGGCCAGGGCTTGGGGCTGGCTTGGCTGTGCGGCACCGCGCTGGGCATCATGATCGGAGGTACCCAAAATAATGCCGTGCCGGCATACCCGGGACGGCCTGCCGGTCCGATGCGGCAATGGTTCCCCGTTGGGCTGGAGCCAACAGCGAAGAGGCTTGAGGAGGCCAACCTATCGAATATCGTTCATCGCTTCTTTTAGACGCTGTCGACGAAACTAGCGAGTTCCGGTGTCGAGAACGGCGGAAGTCGTTGTTGTCGCCGTCGTTGTAAGCCATATTATCGGCCCAGTGTAGATTGCACTACTGGCTTGTTTGGGCTTTTTGGTGAGAAGTCAGGAATGACATTGTCGCTCTGGCCAAAGCGGAATTAGATAGGGTTTTAAGAATACGGTAGGGTACCTAGGGGGTTCCTATGGGTGTTTTTATAGAACGAGCGTAATTTTTCAAATACATAATAAATAGCGACTTACGCGTTCACGCATACATTGATGCTATCTCATATACATTAAACAGTGGGTGATATGGTTAAGGGAGCCCGATTGTGAACACAACCGTAGAGGTATTCACTGCAAAACAATGTCCCAGTGACAATGGCCTGATATCTCGAACGATTCGAGTAAACCTAAATGAAGGAGATTTATAAAACTCATTTAACAGCGAATTAATAGATCATACAAATTTTAAGCAAGTGTCGGGAGACAACCCTATCAGGGGTTCGGCGGCTGTAAATGGTTTGATCTGAGGAGGTCTTGATATTGAAGATCTTCCCACTGCAAGATTCTCATCAGGTGGGCATCTTGACGGAAAATCGTCCAAGTGATACCGTGTTACGTTCACTCGTTGACGCAAACGAACTCCTTCACTGTCGCATTTTTATACCGCTTGGTAACTCTATGCATATTCTCTAGTGAGGTTGGCCCATCCCTTGTCTTCACAGACTTAAGCCTTTTCGTTGGCTTATAAGCGATATACTTCCACTTGGCGGGTCGGGGTCTGGTAGACTCGACTCCCTTGTTGACTTCTTCGACGAACCCGTTGTTATTCCAATTGAGCGTTTTGTCGTCTTCGAGGAGTCTGTCTCGAGCTTCTAAGTGCTTCATAATGAAAGGCCGGTAGACGTTGACAGCCCACTTGTGGATCTGGTCGACAATGCAAAGTAGAGCTATGGAACCACTTTCAGAGGTTACATTCCCTTTCCAAAACTGCTCTAGATTCTTCACAAGCTTAGCTCCATACCTCGCTTTGAAACGATCAGGTTTAACTTACATGGAACTCGCCATAGCGGCTAGCGGTGAATACCCTCCAGTCCGCACCGCACGAGGTGAAGGCGAATATCTGAAACTCGCGACTACTCTTCCATTGATACTTCGTACTATCCTTAGGATCCCGTACCACCTGGTCTATGAGACCAAGGTAGCGGTCACAAGCTTCCGCAGCTTGCGTTTCCGCCTCGAGACTAGAAAAACGAGACTTTTTCGCTTCATAAATAGCAAACGGAAAGGCAATATGTCTCGTTAGACCTCCACGTGGCCTGGCTCCGGTGAGTTCAATATTCGTGACTCTATAGATATCCTGAAGGCGTCTTCTGTCTAGGATACTACCAGGACAATCTTGGACTTGGAAGCCTAGAGTCGCATCTGGAATGCGTTTTACGCAGCCACGGCGCCCTTTCAGGACCATGTAGGGCAACTTATCCCTATTGTCTGATTAGCTCAAGAAGTCGAGTGGCGTGCCTGGTACTGAGTTCAGATACCTACATTCGTAGCATGTCGTCATCCTGAATTAATCCAAATACGTCTTCCCATGCTTGTGCTTCCCAGCAGAACTCCGAGGCGTGAGCCTTTTTTTTTCTGTAGTGACCTTTTTTGGAGTTTAGACGCTCGCTTAAGCAGCTGAACCCTCTCTTCGGTTGGTATCGTGTTGAGATATTTATCTCTCTCGAGGATTGGGGAGAATTTGCAAGACGGATGGCAAGTATTTGTCGCCCCCTCACATTCGAGTGCCCCATGGTCAACCACAGCGGGTTTTGAAGAAGTCATTTTGCCCACTGAATGTAATTGCTAATTCAATATGGATGTAAATGGATAGTAAATACATTGAAACATATAAATATTCTTCAACAGATCTATGTTGAATGAATCGCTGTCTGCTGCCTGGGGGTTCGATGTCGGTTTATTGGGTGGGCGGTAAGTGAAACGTGGACAACCCAAATACGACCATCCCGAACCGGAAATTATCACTATGATTGCCCATCGTTGCCTGGATAATAATCACACAGCCTTGTATCGAAGGCTTCTCATTTGTAGAATGGCATTTGATGTTGGTACTGTTTTTTGGCCGCAGTTCTATGGCCAAGCGAAGTGCTTCGAAGGGACAAGGGTATACCACATTCTATAGGTAATGGAACCTATCAATTAAATTGTATTGGAGATGAATGCCTTGTACTATGAGACATATCAGTGGCTTATTACGTCAAGGCGACATTTTAAGTGATAGTTTGTCGTCCATATCAGGCCTGAAAATGGGTCGCTGTATAAGGAACACGACAAGAGGTGGATAATCCACATAGAATCCTCTTTCTAGAACAGATAGGTAATTCCCATTCTTTTTATTGTTACTATATATCGATGACATGCCAGTATTAATATAACATAAGCTACTAATAGCTTATCAAGTGACTGAAATTCTCCTGAGAGCAAGCTCCCCTTGGCATTATAGCACATCTAGCTATTTGAATTTTTTTTCTTCTCAAGATATAGAATCACCCCTTGAACAAAATCTACCTTGGTCGAATAATTTTAAATTGATTTACGTGGGTTGCGAGCGTTCTTAACCCTTCAATTAGTTCCTATTGTCATTCTTTTCCAGTTCATTGTCGACCTCGAATTAAGGAAAGCGTGAAATCATAAGAATGGGATGAAGGAAAGCGTAATTACAACTCGTATCTTTTGGATTTAACACGATCAATCAAGATAAGATATTCATAGGATCTCGCTCATACCAACTAACCTAAGTCTTTACCGGTGAAAATATAGTGATTGAAGATAAACTTTCTAGAAATATTTGAATTTAACTTGAGGATCTACTGAGAGAAAAGAGTTATACTATAACTACGACGACGACTACATTGTACCTTTGCACATACCCCTTTCCACCCAAACTCTTGAATTGTCTATCGTGGCGGCGCGGAGCTGGCTTAACTTCGACTAACAATACAAGGCGTATGGAGGTTGACGCTATACTAACTGATATCGAAATTCTCGTATGAGTAAGTCTGAGATACGAACGCTGTGGCTTACAAAGAAGATATTCCATTGGCCTATAGTGTACGCGCATACCTTGCGGATGGCTGACGCCTTTTCCGATAAATGGCTTTGCCGTAAAAATGTGCCGATTCTATCCACACCATCAACGTCTAGATGGCGGCGGCCGAGGCTTGTGAAATTATCGTGGCCGTAGAAGCCACAGAACTCCCGATTCCTAAATTTGTTACACGGCAGGTAGTCGATACACCAACAGACGGGAACCGGAGTTATTTTCCCTATGCGCGTTTTTTGAGTCCATGCATGGAAGCATGCACGGAAAGTAAGAGGCTTGAGGATGCCAAAAGCGGAAATAAGTCTGGAGATGCACCCAACAGCCCATATTAACATTATAGGTATCCAACCAGAAAGATTATACAGACTAATCCTCGTTCCACTAGACTTGCCACTATCTCTAAGATCGCACTCAATAAACCCTTTTCCCGCTCTCGGCTGCTACGGCATGAAGAGTATCGTGAGCCTGGAGCTATCGAACCACCAGGGAGGTAGTAGCAAGCTATATTACTGTGTTTGTATCACCTGCTTGCGTGTAGGCTTACCTTCCTGTCGCCCAGTATAGATCTGGCCAGACCCTGAAAGCCTCGATGCCAATTTCCGATTTGTGCAGAGGAAAAGTGACCAGCGATGATCTGCAGAGACACATCACAGGGTGCAGATGTGCGTGGCATTATTGAGCGACCTCACATAGGCAAATAGGAAGATAGATAATCTAGCATTAAAGACCAACTACTCTCGGACTAGCAGGACGTCTGTCGAGCGAGACGTCACGATAGAAATAATCGACCAGCGGCTAGCCACAATGGCGGCCGGCACCCGTCTGGAATGGGATTTTCACTCTCAACTCTACCCCAAATTCGTCCCCAATTTCCGTGTCCAGTGGTTCGCCGGGCGCCAATGCGTCTCACGAACTTTCGGAGCGGTCTAGACCCCCATCCGGCTGCATATGTAGGGGATCCAATGCTTCTGACGATCCTAGAGGGCAGGGGGCTTGGCGCCGCCTGGGATGCAGGCATCGTCAGCCAAGCTAACTTACTTTTCCTCTCTTCCAGACCCAGATCTTCCCCTCGGCTTACTGCACCGGTCTAGACCTTCTCAGATCCCTGGGGGCCTGGCCCTAACGTCATCACGGCAATGGGATTTTCGACTTTTTAGTTGCAGCAGTTAATCCACGAACCATCCTCGTGGAACTCCCATGCGGGCTTAGCTAAGACATGAGGTCACACTTACGAAGGGAAATATTAACCGAATTCCGATGCAACTATTTGTTGCGGCTGAATCCGCATTCCATCGAAGCCACTCAGCTGGGGCGCGAGCTAGAGACTGAGGCTTGTCCACAGAGGTAGGTAATTGCGTGTAGAAAATGGCTGCCCATTCCTTTAGTAATTTTTCTAAGACAGTAAGGAAAATTTGATAGACCATGTCTTAGTTTCGTAGCCGACGTTGTGGGTGGCTCACCGCCTATCCCGCCGCGCCCAACCGGTTATGAACACCGGGCGCCGGAGAGCCCTGCTCGGCCTGGGCTGTCTCGACCCCAACAACCACGGCATGAAGGCTACGAAATGCCGCCGCCACCAAGATCTGTATGGGGTTCTGTATCCCATGCAGATGGAACAGCAACATCACTGATGGCGTCCCACTGGCGGCTTTCTTCGCCCGCCTTAACCCGCCCGCACGGCACAGCGACTATTACTCCCGAGACACTATCGGCATCCCTCGATGCGCACGGGTTCCCGAGAGAGCACAGCGTCTGTATGTGCGATTCGCTTATCTTTACCCGTTATACTCTCATTGGATCCGAGACACGCCAATGCCAACAAGGAATCTAGGGAAGCGAATCTAGCCCTAGGCGCCATGTTCTAACAGGGATTTCGCGGATATGAATCTAGAACGCGTCTGGCGTGGCATTAACACAGCCTTGCGACACTACGGCATCTGTCAGGAACTTAGCCTGCTGCCATGTGAATGTGTGCTCTCGGGATCGGATCTGGCCGCCGCAGTGCGGCCGCACATCGACTAGTCCGGGGCTCGGAGTCGGAGGGCGGCCGCCAGGAAGCGTGAGGCTCAACAGGTGAGGTTCGGACTGCAGGCGCAGGGGCGAAGGAACACTGGGGCCGATTATTACTATATTAGGAGAGACTACTGAGCCGGCTATTTCTCGTAGATAAGCGATGCGACGCGCGCCGCGTACGAGAATCTACGAGGTAGAAGGCTGACGGTAACGGATCATGTCACTCCATATGGTGAGGTTGCGTGCGTAATGCGTGGGGGGTTGCCTGCGGTTAGACCCTATGTAGGTGCATACCTCACATACATGAGGCGACAACGCGGTGTCGTCATTGGCGACGCGGGTCGGATTGTATGATATGTCAACAAAGTTGATTGATATCAGGAGATATCCAGGTCGGGATGATTATGCAACGTAAAAAAGTGAAGTCATCTTGCCTCGACTGTCTCACGTATGTGGCGGAAATCGTATTCCTATTCACCCTTTTCGGTATCACACACCAACACCAACAACTATGAGATGGAGTGAGTGAGTAAGTCTGTCTACCTAGACATACATACGCGTATGCATACCTAATCTACCATATCGCACGCGTTTCCTAAAGAGCTGATTCAGCTGGTGTGGGCCGTTGAATGTCTTGAACGTTGAAACAACCAAGACGGGAAATAGATTATGTCTGTAGCCTTATCTTGGTGTCTGCCGGCTCCCGACGGCACACTCGGACACCCCAAGAGCCAATAGACGCTATGCGCCACATCACGTTTGGGCTGATCACGCTTGCCCCCTTGAGTGAAGAGGTGTGTATAAGGTCTGGCGCTAGGCTCGCACAATGAATGGGGGTGTGGTAAAGAAAATAGATTCGTGATGGGGATGACGAGCAAACCGCGTGGTCCGGCAAGCAGGGGACTAGCTTACCGTAGATAAAGTTTGTTGCATGCGTTAGCCCGCCTGGGGTAAGAGGATCGTCTAGATGAGAAGTTGGTGGTGGTTGGTGCTTGCGAATGTGGCTGGTGGTGGAGAAGATATACCACACAGACCATCCCGAGCGATGCCTAAATTGAGAAATATCGAATGAGACGGCGAGTTTGACGACCAAGGCAAAGTGTCTTGGCATGAACGATGTGGCTCGTATCTCACGAAGTAGCCGTCCGCCCGGCCTGTCAGCATCTGAGATTAGGCCTTGGCACATCACATGCTCACAACTTAGACTTGAAGCTACAACGAGAGCTACCCCGGTGATCAACAGTGATGCTGCTGGAGAACGTGTTAAGGGACGGAAAAGGGGGTCTGGTGAGTTAGCTGCGACATGCGCATATCCCGTCAAAAGAGTTTCAGGAGGCTATTCAGCTGTGTGGAAATGATTTCAGCGCTATCACCTAATACATACGTATTCTGTAATGTCATCGGAGCAGAGCGATGCAAGGGCAACGTAAAATAAGATGACGTGCAGCACTAAAATGAGGTTGTACCGCCCAGGCGGAACTATTGACCCCTCGACCCCTATTGTGATCCGAGGCCAGCCGCAGTTTGTAAGCTAAAATTGGAGATCTTACAGAGTTTCAAGAAAGTCAAAAAGGACTGGACGAGAACCGTTTGACACATTGAACCGCTTTTGACACCGAGTGAGAGGCGACTACATATGTAACCTCGACGACATTGATGACGATAGGGAGAAAGATCGGACGCGGATACGGCGGATCGGCGAATATGGAGACACATTGAAGGGCTGTGGCTGTGGCTAGTTAGTTGGAGGTGTGGCGACCTATGAGATAGAGCGGGATCTACAGGCCAATCAGCTCGACAGCATTTGTCTTGCTTGAGCACATGTGTAGCGGGGACGGCACCCAAGCGCTTTACATAGGCAGTACACCATGAATCAGTCTAGAGGCGTAGAGCGTACTTCGCTAATGGTGTGTTGCTCTCCGCAAGTTTACAGTGTGTACAGTGCTAGAGCTGGATGGAAATGTAGCATCGACACACCTAATACACATGATACCCTTTTTGTAGCATTGTGGTATAGACCGGGCGATGGGCTGTAAGAGATGATGATGACAATGGTCTCTTTGTCACCTACGACAATCTGCTCCGATTACTTACTCGGCCGAAAAGCCGTCAGCATCGGCGCCTCAGCAAAGGCTAGGGATTACATAGAGGGGACTATTGAACTGCACACGTACCATTTAGTCAATCTCCAACAAGGTTTATCATGCGCTGAACCCTGCGACGGGACGCCACTTAACTAGGAAGAAGACCGAACTGAGGTGAGCCTCCAGCAGGCATAGCCAAACATCAAACTTGCTTTGAAATGTCGATCTTTGCCTGCTGCAAGCTCGAGAGCTAACCTCACTTAGCACACCTTATACCTTATTCTTTGTCAGGTTCGGGCCAACTTGGCCCGCAGGACGGATTTGCCAGAAAGTCGCGAGAAATTGCCTGTGGAACTGAGAATTTGAAAGGCACGTTCCATCAGGAGTGAACGAGCGAGCCTGCGCGGCTCATTTCTATGCCCGATTCGTGGTGAGGTGGAAGGGAGCGGTATAGGAGCATTCTGTGTCACCAATATTCGCCCAAAGGCCCGGTAGGCTTTTAAGGGGACTTTGTACGACATTCTACCGGTTCTATTCTTGGCGTACCTCGAGACAGCTCGGACCGAAATCGATCATAGCTGCCCAGATGCCTACCGAGCATTGGTAATGATAATAATTAGGGTGACCTTCTACATCAAAAAAAAAAAAAAAGGAGCTGTCTTATAACATGATGGTAAAAAAAAAAAAAAAAATACGTGTTGAATGGGGTTTGACTGCATTGGCTGGCCGTTGTGGTTTGCACACGACAGCAGGTGATAGAAATTGATAGGTCATTTTACCGGCGAGACCCTAGAAGGGAGCATTGAGAAAAAGTATCGGGAACGAGGTGCGATACGTCCATTATCAACTGCATCTGCACAAGGGACTTGCTGCAAGTAATATCATTATGCAGGCCGTAACGCACTGTACAACGGGCAATGAACGTCGACACTGTGCTGCACAATGCGGCTTGTTTACTATGTACTAACCCAAGGAATATGCCGTGCTCCTAGCTTTCTATTGGGTTTATAATTATCCTCCAGTACGTGTTTGAATCCGAGACGCTGTGAGGTAGCTACTGCTACTCTTCTGGAAGTTTGAACTTGAATTCATCCTGGTCGACGAGACTCCTCGTGTAGCCGGAACGGACGGGATGGAAGGTATCCTATAGCACGGGGTAAGAATCCCAATTACCCCAGGTTTCTGCAAGGGCGCTCGCCTACCAGCCCACGCCATCCACTAACATCCTCGATTTCATGACCTAGGAGCTACCTCCGGCTACAGAGTAATAAGTTAGACTGGGTTAGGTACATTTCTCCTCCAAGTGGCATCTGGTTGTATTTAGTCCCGTGTAGTATAAATAACGATTTCGCTAGGATTGGTTGAGCGCTCGACACACCTCACTTTTAGCTTCACGGATCAAAATAGAGCTAGTTTTATCTGGGGATCATGTACTACTAAGCAGAATTATGTAGTTTCATGCGTCCACTGATCCGTCATCCAAGTCTTGTTTTTTTGTCTTGTCGTAACCCCCTTGGTTAGAGATTATCCCACCTTCTCATGGTATATTCCGAGTCTCAACAAACATAACATATCGATCGCGAATGTCGCTTGCGGCGGAAAATAATGTGCTCAAAGAGTCAATGCCTCCTGCGTAGTAGCGTCATCGCAATCGCTTGGATCCCTGTACCCTGTCCCGTTCCTTGGTACCTCATGTTTGTGATAGCGCAGCGGTTCCTCCGAATGGAAAATCCCAATGAAGATCACCCAAATCCCCATAACGTTGGATATTGACAATATGGCACTCAAAGGGATTCGAGGCGTTACTATCTACGCTTACATGCTATCGAGCACTTCCGTACCGAGCTATTCCGTGACTACATACAATGAGTCGATTCTCGCCGATGAATGGTAGGTATAAGCTCAACGTGGATCCATACATCCAAGGATGAACCGAAGGTCCGTAGCAGAATCTGCTCTCAAAGGAAAAACATCCTTCTGCGGTGCAACAGTATGTCGCAGCGTTGTAGGTCCGAGGCGAGGTATCATCTAAGGCCGCATTGGGGGGGTTGGCTTGCGGGGTTGCGAATAATAAGCGCTATACATACGGATACCAACATCATCGCCGACAAGCCAAGGGTCCTAACGGTGGGAGTTGCAGAAACCCTGCATTAGACATCTCCTACGTATGAACTTCCAAAAGGCAAAGAGTCCGGGGAAGTGTGTGCGTGTGTGTGTGTGTGGGGAAGATGAACGGCTTTCCTATAACGCGTCGATCCTGCGATTTCTGACTTGCGGACGGAGCACGTGTAGGATTAGACGCCCTTGGATTCTGCCGCGGATGATATGACATCGTGAGTTTAGAAATGGCTTTCAACGTCCCGACATGACGGTCTAGACTACGGTCGGCATAGCCTGTTTTGGAAATAATGCTACAGTGCGATGATGTGTTTCCTTGTTGCCAGGGATGCTGTCGATGAGATCAGCCGTATGCTGAGCAAGTAAAGGTAATCAACGGCGTCGAGTTTCACAGCTTTTTTTCAGAACCACGCGCCCTTGAATGCGTGATTGCTTCAAGTTATACAGAGTCGCAAGTCACGACAGCATGTGCTAACTGCCTTTCACTGAGGTGGAAACGAGTATGAATACGATGCGCTATCGACGGTAAGCTAAAAGCGGCTGGAAATGCAAGGAGACGCGCTAAACATTTATCTTAATTAATTGTCATCTTCCAGGCCTGGCATCTCCCATTTACGATGCTTGAGGGGCTTCTGATCCTAATGAGAAGACGTCACCACCGTTAGACGGAATATACCGCGGCGCAGACTCCATCAATACATGCACTTCCCCAACTAATTTATTTCATTTGAGAACCTTACTATAGTAGTATTTAGTGTAGGTAAGATCTATTAAGGGTCGGAGAAACCCCTCATCGTGTCAAGGGGGGTAAGGTATCTCTCTGTCGTCGTGGAAATAGTATTGACGGCATCCCGAATGAAATAGAACACCAAAGACGACGGCTTCGTTGAATGTCGTCGTTCTTGGCTGGAAAAGAAATGGAGTATAGCCGATGCATCCCACTCATTCTCTCTTTTTGGTAGAGCACCCCACGCGCAGGGAAGATTGATAACCTTTGACTGAGAGGATTGGCAGTGGTTATACTGAAATAGCCTGTCGATCAGATTGACGATGTATGTATTTCAATTGTGGGAATTGTCGATCAGTTATAACTTCAACCTGTGAGCCGAGCCGGACAGGCCCGGATCGGCGAGCTGCAAAGTTCAATGTGCTGCCGCCGTCGCCGCATATACATTCCCACTAGGCAGGAGGCGAGTTTCCAAATAAAACATATTATCCAAGGGCATTGTTTTTAATATGCCGGCGAAAAGGCGAAACCTTGCTCGTCTGAGAGGCTCATCCAAGATGGACGTACTAACGGCCGATCGTCAACACGTACAGAGATGTTGTGGACTTCATGTGACGGTGTCAGAAATACTTAACTACCTACCTAGGTAGGCATTCAACACGCCACAAAGAATATTCCCATTCGTCTGGAACGAGTCTAGCCATTGGGTTGAATAGGAGTGGATTGCGCGTATAGATTGGAAGCCCTCGATTCTCAACGCCCTTCCGGGCTGGGGCGTGATGCCGTTTTTACTGTGCAACGTGATAAGTCCTTTCTAAGAGCAATCAATTTACAATCGCACGCAGCTCTCCAAATACGGCAGACTAGTGGTTAATAGTCGAGTCATCGAAGACTAAGCAACTATGTAAAACTGCCCGTATACTATCTTAAACTTTAGATGGTAGACTCTGCTACTCAACTGACAGAGAACAACAAGACACGTATTGGAGACGACGAACCTACAGTAACACATATCTAAGATTAGTTCGGTGGCTTGAGCTCGGTTAAGTACACGCGACTCTTCAACGAGTAGGTACATACAGCAAGGGTAACTGATGTAGTTTCAAGGTACCGCGCCCGCCCACCGGCGATCTTAGATGTAGCCGCACGCACTTTGCTGAGGATCTCCTGCTTGGGGTGACCCTGCGTATCAAGCATGTTTGCCGCATTGGCTGAGAGTTCGACCACTGGCGCATGGTGATGTATCACATCTATATCTATACCTTCAAGCTACCCCTTACTCAACCCCAAATTGACCATTCATTCGTATCAATACGCCTGGATTCGCAAAGTAATGAATACTCCCCAGGGTTGACTTCAATGTTGCGTATGCTGAACGTAACGATGCTGGCCAGCGACCCACCCGGCCGGCCGAAAGCAGCTTGGGAACTTTTTCTAGGGCTGCAAGAGGAGGCCAATCACGATCCCGGTGACGCACGGGGAGCCTGTGCGATAAGCTGCCACATCCTTGGACCAACTACCCTTGACCCATGCTGGAGTCGATCCCACCCCTTTCTTATTAAAAAGACTGTCCTCGTACTGTATCGCATACACATAGCCGCAACCCTCCAGCGCAGATCATACGGTACATGTAGGTCTTCCGCTGTGTACATACAGAGGGGAGACTAGCAGCGACAAGCAACAGCAACAGCAACACACCAACAGCGGGAGAGTATCCTCCAGCCAGTTTCATCAATTGAACCATTGGCCCAAAGCATCAATGGTGCTATTGACGGGTAGCTAGCTATATGCCATCCTTCTTTGAAGGAGGGTGCAGCTGTTACTAGCTGGCCGTCTTTGAACCCCGCGGCAAATAAAGGAAGCTTGCGATGCGAATCCGATCCTGTTAGTTCTTTCTATCCCTGATCCGGCTGCCAGGTTTGTCAATACGTGCATTTTATATCATCATTGATTCGAAGAAAGGATCTTATATGGCAAAGGCGGGAACAATACTTGTGCAAAACCAGAAGGATGGATAAATATTGACAAAGCTGTTTTAGGCCCCTCTCCTTTTTCTTGGTATGACGTGCGCACTGGAGCATGGAAATTGAGGACTGAGGTTTCCGTCCTAAATGTGTACCTAGGTACCTACGTATATACCTAGATACTTTGTAGTTTAGGTGGATATTGACGGCAGAATACCGTGCGTGCCACAACATTGAACCCACCAAGCAATTGACTAGGTAACTTTCGTAGTTGTCAATGTGGTGTTGTGGTGTAAGGTTGTTGTTCAACGCCAATTCAACTGTTGTTGTTGCTGGCTGCTGGGCCGCTGGCGGGTACATCGCAGAAGAGGGGCAGAGGGCCAGAGGGACCATGTACATTTGTAGAGGGGCAGGCTTCTCCTCGTTCCTTCTTCCTGTGTTGGTCAATGCCCGACCGCAAGAGCCCAGTGCGAGTCGCGTACCGGCCAGGATCCCGGCTCAGCGTAGTGTCACAAATGAAGTGCCCACATATACAAGGGTACCTGAACCAGGTTGGTGTGCAACACAGACACACAGACATCCGATTATCAGTCTTAGCTCCGGCCAAGTAGCTACTACGCAGTACTACGCAGTACGTATTAGTGGGAACCACCCCTCCGTCATTGGCCCCTTTCACGTCTTTTGGGCTGGGCTTTGGCTGGGCGGGTGGTGGCTGCTGCAACAATCTCTCCACTCACGCCAGAGAGTCAGACCAAACTTTCTCATAGTCTTTTTTGCCCACTTTCTGCAACTGTCGTCCGGTTCATTCATCATCGTCCCATTCTGCGACGAATCATTCCAATTCTTCCCATACCCTTTTTTTTTCTTCTCTCCTTGGTCTCTTTTTTTTGGTCGACGACGACGACTTGCTTGACACATCTACGACACATCCACCTCCCACTCTGAACCAACTGCTTAGTCTAATCGAGATCCCAATTTGTCTTTCTCTTAGCTTCCACTCGCCTGTTAGTCTGTATCTTAATCCAATTCCATCCCACTGCAATGGCCTCCTGAGACTTGCTTTCCCTCCCCTCCTCCTGTCCGTGAGGGCTCAGCGACGACATGCTTCGATATCCACCCATGATGATGACCACAATACCTCCTAAACCACCTAAATCTTTCCGCCGCCATGGATCCGCAACAGCAATCCCAACCTCACCCGCCCGCCGACAATAATCCCACCTTCGCCAACGTCCCCTCCAGGACTGCGAATAGTACTCCGGTCTCCTCCCCGGGCCTGTTTAGCCCTACGAACCCTCGTTCCACTGCTTTCCTGCAACACTCCGCCTCCGATGCCTCTACACCGGCACCGGCCACGGCCAGTCCCTACCTGCATCCGCTGCAGAACCATAAAGTTCGAGAGTAAGTCCTCTCATGTGGCCTGATGTACATGGCACAATGCGTAGTGTTTTCGTATGACGTGGTTGAGAGCAAGCGTGCCTTGAACAAAAGCAAATTGGGTTTCCGGATTCCTTTATTCATGCTTCTTACCCATGGTCGGATCACTTTGTGCTAATTAACCTCGGTGAATATAGGACGCACAAAGCTCTTGTTGACATGGACCTGATGACGGGACGGAAGATCATCAATCAGTACGAAGTGATTGAAGAACTTGGCCGGGGCGTGCACGGTAAGGTGAAGCTAGCTCGAAACTTGGAGACCGGCGAGAATGTCGCAATCAAAATCATCCCCAGGTTCTCTAAGAAGCGCCGTCTGGGAAAGGTCACCGCATCTCCCCAGGACAAGACGAAGAGGGAGATAGCTATTCTGAAGAAAATCCGTCACCCCAACGTTGTCGCTCTTCTCGAAATCATCGATGATCCGGAGTTCAAGAAGATCTACATGGTCTTGGAACATGTCGAATTGGGAGAAGTCGTTTGGCGAAAGAAAGGCTTGCCTTATATCTGCAGCATCGAGAGGAGAAGGATCGAGAAGGAGATGCGCGGGGAACTAAGCACCGAAGAAGAGGAACATTACATTCGGCTACTCGAACGGCGGCAGGCTGTAAACGACGTGAAGAGGGCGAAAATGCAGCAGAGTCAAAAAGGCCCCGAGGACTTTTGGAGTATCGAGTACGGTGCTGCAAATGACGACGACTCAGAGGGCCAGTCACGTTCTCTAGGCAGAGATGGGAGCTTTACCCGGTCTGCCCAAGTAGCGTCATCGTCTTCTAGGGCTGGATCGAGAATTGCGTCTCCAACTCGCTCACACGACCAATCTGCGCCGTCGGGTTCCCGATCAAGTACTCCCCTTCCTTCGGAGTACGATATTTCCTCGGTTGGTGTTGGTGCCGATGCAGAAAGTGATATCGAGACACCTGGACCCCTGCGCTCTCAACCTGGATCGTCCACTGCCCTAGACAGGACCTTGACTGCTTACCCTGAAGACGCTATGTTTCGTGGCCGGTCTCCGAGCATGGCTGATTCAATCATTTCCCACATGTCATCAGTTGATTACAATCCACAGCCGCACGACCCGTTCGCTGACGACTTTTCGTACGTCCCTTGCTTCACCATCGAAGACGCTCGGGCTACCTTTCGAGACACCGTGCTTGGTTTGGAATACTTGCATTACGAAGGCGTAGTCCATCGAGATATTAAACCCGCGAATCTCTTGTGGACCAGGGATCACAGGGTGAAGATCTCCGATTTCGGTGTCTCCTATTTTGGTCGACCCATCCGCGAGGGCGAAACAGACGAACTTGTATCGGAGTCTGAAGCTCGCGATTTCGACGATGACCTCGAGTTAGCCAAGACTGTTGGCACGCCTGCTTTCTTTGCACCCGAGTTATGTTACACAGACCTGAGCGTGGAACAACCAAAGATCTCCGAGCAAATCGATGTATGGTCTTTGGGAGTGACGCTCTACTGTCTGATTTATGCTCGTATTCCGTTCATGGCTGAAGATGAATGGCAGATGTTCCAAAAGATTGCTAAGGAAGAAGTGTATATTCCACGACGCCGACTCAAGCCGGTCGACCCGCAGCATTCTCCGTCGTCCACCTCCCTGTATAAACGCGTCAATAGCGAGCCGTACCGTGACGACAGTGTCCTTGCTTACGAGGATATTGACGATTTGCTGTACGACCTCTTACGCCGCATGTTGACTAAGAATCCTGAGAAGCGGATAAGATTAAGGGAGGTGAAGCGCCACCCCTGGGTTGTGCAAGGCATTCCCAACCTTATTGCGTGGATTGACGAGACAGATCCTTCACGGCGCACCTCTGGTCGCAAGATCGAAGTCGACGAACGCGAGATTACGCGTGCCGTCGTCCCCCTTACTTTTCTAGAAAGGGCTCGTTCGGTTGTCAAGAAAACGATTGGTAAGGTGATGCATCCACGCACCGAGAAGGCAGAGGGCCATTCGAGGAGAAGGGCGGCTAGCAGTGCTGCTAGCTCAGCTGGGGATACGCCTCCAAACGTGGCATCAACGCCACATGTACGAGACGCTCGCCGAAAAAGCTTACGACCCGACGACTATTTTGCTACTGTGAGGGAAAGTGATCACCCCTTATCGCAAAGTGTCACTGTAACTCCTCAGGAGTCACCTGTTCACGACGGGCCGGATTCCGCTCACCGTGCGACGAGTTTGGTAGGCGGAGATTTTAGACGCAATGCGAGCGGCTCTGTCGGCGATTTTAACACGCATCCAGATCTGGCAGGACCGCCGTCGACGTCGACGTCTTTCTCATCGATCAGGGGCCATTTGAGCCATCGCCACGGCCGAACAAGGTCGATTACTAATGCGATCCTCGCTCTCGCACCCAAAGAATCGCTAACAACGCCGAATACTCCCGCACTCGAAACATGTATTAGAGACGACCCAATTGCTTCCTTACGCAAAGCCCGAGACATAGGGCCTACAGATGAATTGTCCCGCTCGAGATCAGTGGATCGTGGGCTATTTGGCAGTTGTGATAAACGTGCTGAACCTAAGGTGGCTTTGAGCACGGCAATGGCGCCGGGGAGTGTTGAACTTCCTAAACGCCCACTCTCGGTCTACCCTCCAGACGGGACGTCGCATGCTCCTCATGAAGGAGTAGCCTTACCTTCTCCTATGTTCTTTTCTCCTCGAGCGGTTCGCACTTATCAGCATGGCCAACCAAATTCAGATCCAAATATGCACGAGAGCCACATGGGTACCGTAGTGCCTGAACAACGGCCCATGACAGCCCATCGAGCCATACGGATTGAAGGCCAGACTCCGCCACCAAGACTGTTTAACTCATCTACTCCGGAATCCTTTGCGCGAGCTCATGAGCAAATGATGCGCCGTCAACAACGGGAAGACGAAGAGCAAGCCAAGCGCAACGAGCTAATTGCATCCCATAGAGACGATACTACTACGTATATTCCCTCTCTTCCTTCGCCCGACGACGAGTTGGCTTTCGAGCACGCCCAACCACTATCAAGAGGGGACACTGGGACCGCCGCCACGTCAGCTTCAGCATCCACCGGTACCATCATGACTCCGCTAACTAGCCCAAGTGAATCAACAAGTCCAATCAGCCTTGCAAATTTACCTGGCGAAGGTGAAGACTCGCACATATTTCGCTCTGATCCATCCTTGCCAGCGTTACTAAGCGGTGCGAGCTCGATATCTGCTGACGCCGAGGGCGAATTCCTTCTAAAACCAGGTTCTCTTGACCGACCTTCTCTTATTGACACAACTGATTCCTTAACCCCGCCGGCTCTTACGAAAGAACCGATCTCGGGTTTCCCCCTTGAGGAGGACGAGCAATATCAGACCCTACTGCTGCCTCAGCCACAGCGCACCTTGACCACATCATCTCTTCTGACCACGAAGGCTGTTGACGACGATGGGAGCGACAGTGATGAAGGTCTCATCATGAAACCTAAAAAGCGGAACCCCGTAAGGGATCATGCCAGCTCGCCATTAGGCAGGACATTATCCAGCGCCAAGAGGCGTGATACTCAGTCAAGTATTGGCAGCACGGAGACGGCCAAGAAAGTACTTATGCAAAGTCGATAAAGGGTCACGTATTTAACGCCCTTACAACTACACCAAGGCGATCGTTGACCGCTTGTCGCTTCCTAATGTAAGACGTTGGGACGTCTTAACAGGAGCACTAAGGTCTCAGTTACGAAACGCCATTTATATTGATGGCCATTAATGGCAACCCTTCAGTATTTGATTTTGCCGGCCGAGATTGCGAACAAGTTGCAGCGCGACATCTGGCTCAATGTAAAGATTATCGCAACATCTACGGCCTGGCCTTGGACTTGGACTAGCTCTAACGAAGCTACCAATGTCGTTCAGTTACGTTAAAGGCTCATGTATGAGTCGATTTATTATTACGAAGGACCAATCACCCCTCTTATTTGGGAGAAAGTGTAACATGAGAAATATGCTAGTTTGGGATGATGGGAGTCCAGTGGCGATCTTGACGGGTTTGAGCGCGATGAGACGACGATGGGACGAGACACGAACGTGCAGAGAGATGTCGATGTTCAGCTTCTTGTTCATACGTACAAGAGTGCTCTTTGTTTCTCAAGGTGTGGGCTTGTCCTATGATGAAATTGAAGAGACGGAATCTCAGGTCGGATGGTCTAATGCCTCGCTAACGGAAGAAATGTTGGGACCGAGTTACCGGTCTTACTCTCCAGCTCTCAGCAATTCCTCCGTATCCTCTTCCTCCACTTCCCGCTATCAGACTCAGAAGAAACGTCCTTTGCATTTCAATTTTCCTCAGACCGGAGACAGATATTATGGAGAGGCTTTTTTGGCAGCAACCAATCGAACCTCAAAAAGGGTTCCGGGGAGAAAGGGAATGGGATCATACTCTGGGACGGTGGCAATCTGTTTTGAGCGTTCTGATAGACCATAATTTGATATGCATCCCAACGGAGTTTCCATGGGCATTTTTTCTTCTAATATTACATATTTGTCTCCATTTACTTGAGTTGGTTTTGACATGGTGATTGTAAATAATATTGAGTATGAAGCATGTTATACAGTATTTATACAAGATGGCCAGACCATGAACCCTCATTATTCCTTAATTGACGTTACTACGATTTCACCTCCATCTAGAGTCTTTTATTGGTAAAAGGAATGCATACTCGCCTCAGTCAGCCAGTCTTTACACGCCGAACGGATATGTTTCCCCTTTAGAGAGAGCTTCTTTCGGCTGTGCCGTTTCAAATGCATGAACAGCCTGCGTCTTGTCAAACCAAACGAAGGCATCGTACTGCTCGGTAAGAACAGTCTTGATATAATGACTCCACTTTTCTGTCGCGGGCCTGTATATGACGCCGATGAATCGCTGTAACATAGGCTCCGTCTTCATCCCGCGCAAGTCAACCATAAACGACGGGATCCCCGTGTCGTGCATCATCCGCTCGTAGCTGTCCGGGCGTGACGGCACCACGTCCATGATCTGCATCGGCTCGTCCCACTCATCGGCCGCCGCCACGGTTCCAGTGTGCGTCCCACACCCGATGATAGAAACTTCGCCCGGGAAGTTCTCGCGGCACAACTGCCCCAGATTGATCTCGCCTCTCTCCGCGCCCATGCTCGACCCCCTTGCGTCCCCCAGGTGCGAGTTGTGCGCCCAGACGACGGCCTTGGCGCCGGGCCGCAGCTTCAGGAGGCGCGAGAGCGTGGCGAACATGTGCGCGTCGCGCACGTTCCACGACGTCTTGTCGCCGTGGAACATGGCGCGGTAGTACCGCTCGCTGTCGCGCACCACGCGCGCGTTCATCTCCGCGTCCAGGAACGCCTCCCCGTCGTCCGGGTGCGAGGCCAGCTCCATGCGGTGCGAGAGGAGCTGCTGTAGCATCTTGAGCACGCCTGGCTCGCACCCCGCGCTGGCTTCGAAGAACGACTTGCGCCCGTACTCGTGCGGGTCGTCGAGCCACGGCTCCAGACACCCGTACCGCTTGCGCGCGGCTTGGGCGAGGTTGGGGTCGACCTTGTGGATGTTAGGGTGCTCGTAATAAAAGGGGGAAGGGAACAGGAGTGGCTAGACGACTGGATTAAGGTGTGGCACTCACCCGATCGAGATACTCAATTACTGCACGAGTCGATGCCCCCATACTGTAAAGGTCGAGGCCATTGAATGACGTCCTCTGGTTCATAGGTAGGCGTGCGTTGTGCTCTCGGAGCCAGTCGACGAACTCTTGGACCTCTGAATTTCGCCACATCTGCGGTTCCCAATTAGCACATCATATCACAAGATATGTGGCGCGGTGGTGGTGGTGGTGGCAACTAGGAACTGCTATACCCATCGTGGGAAATGATCAAACACGCGGATAGGCACATCCTTCGAGCGACGAGGATGCTGCCGGACGTAGTGATCGATGGACCTAGCGTCCGGCCAGTCGGCCTCAATGGCGACATGTGTGAAGCCATGCTCCTCAATCAAGCGTTTCGTGATCGCAGCACGCGCACGATAGAATTCTGATGTTCCGTGGCTATTGCAGTGTCAGTGGCGTATGATGTCATAGAAGCCATAGCCAAAAAGGGAGGCTATGGTTACACATATGTAGGCACTTAGGGAGGGTATGCTAACCTTCCATCGCCAATCAGAACCAAGCGCGAGTTTCCAAAGACGTCGAATTTAGCTCCGAACTCTTGGCTCTCGATCGGCGGGAGCTGCTGGGCGGCGCTTTTCAGGAGCTCTGGTAGTCCAGATGCCATTTTCCTGCCTAGTCGAAATACCATGAGAGTATGCCAAGGGGGAGTGGTATGGTTATGACTACGAGCGCGGATTATCAGTCACTATGTATAATAAGAGATAGCTACAATTTAATACTATGATCAATTATATAGGTGGTGTACCCGAGACGATCTTGGCTTAGTTGGTCGCGACGTAAAAGCGGGCAATGCTCGACACCATATTTCGTCATATAGTCATACCAGCGGAGAAATAGCTCCAGGTCCCACGATTATCCGTCAAAATGAGTAAAATGCAACTTCATAAGATAGACAATCTTAGGCGACGTCCATTGCCGCTTCGGAAAGTTGCTATACGTTTGCTTGCTAGTAATTGATGCTCGCTTACGTAATAATTCCTTCCAACGAATGGAGAAAAGGGGTTCAGGGGTAGAAGAACAGTTGAGGAAAATGGGATGGAAATTCTATTTAAGCGTGCCTAGTAGGAAATAATCTCTACATAGGAACTCACGCGACAGTCGTGATGGTTATTAAAGTTACTTTGATAAGAAATAGCGAGTATAAGCTGCCATTAACTCGGGGTGGCGGTTGAGTTCAACTATTTGAAGTTTAAGGCAGAAATTACATGAAGGTATCACAAAATATTTAAGACTATCAAAGGTACCTGCATATCTCTTGAATGGATCTGCTACTAGTAATGAACTATAAGCCTAGGACCAGTGTAAGTTAGCGTAGCCATAGCAAAGCTGTCCCCTTTTCCCCTTCGGAAAGCAGTATTATTATACTAGACGATCTAACCATATATTCCGGACAGTATATTCTAGGTCGATGTTGACTTAGACCATCTCGGACCGGGTACCACTTGAAGTCACCAGGAACCTACCTACGTTTAGATGTAAGGCCGATGCTTCTCATATTTTTCATAAATATACTTCGTACGTAGTCTACCTTACATCCATAGAGGCTTAGATAGAGTTCAGCCTGATGTATTTTATGTACAGATTGGGTTCACGTCAAAGTTAAAATGCGCCTGCTAGCATCTCTATCTAAATGATAATTAAGGAATAATAAACCTATGGCATTGTTGAAGATAAATTCTGCATTATATAATAACCATGTATAGACACAACCCGGGATATCCTCTTAGTATTCCTTACAGCTTCGGGACCAGAAGATCTCTTTCGACACATCCCGAGCACCATCCCTCGGGTTCTTTCGGCCTCATAAGTCTAGCATACACTCGTAGGATGGAAACGCTAGACAGTTTAGTAACTCGTTTGGATATTGATTCGGATGAGACTTCCGAGCCCGAAATAAGTCATCTGGGGCAGCTGTGGGAGACCCTCCGACGGCTCTTCTCACTGGAAAAGCTCATCTCGAAAGTCAGGGGCAAGTCAATGAATCAACCAGCAGTTAATGTCCAGGCCTGCTCGGGCTGCGGAGACATACTGGATACCGATGAGATGGCGCTCGCGCCGTGCGGACATTGGTACTGTCGCCTATGCCTACACCAGCTATTCCTGAACGCAGCGACCGACGAAGCTTACTTTCCGCCACGCTGCTGCCGCCAGCAAATTCCGCTTGAAGAAAACATACCTTTCCTCGAGCCGGACTTAGTTGTCCTGTACCGAGCTAAAGCCGTCGAGTACTATACCCCCCGTCGAACTTACTGCCATCGCAAGGACTGCTCCGCCTTTCTCCCTCCGGCTAACTACCTCGGAGATAACACCGCGTTTTGCGATACATGCCGATCTGAGACGTGTATTCTTTGCAAGGGGCCAGCACACCCCGGGGAAGAATGTGCTCGCGACGAAAACCTCGAGAAGGTATTAGAGCTGGCGAGGGTGAATGGATGGCGCCAGTGCCCGAACTGCGGGACGCTGATTGAGCGCGCAACGGGTTGTTATCACATGACGTGAGTAATACCCTTGGAATTTGAGCTACGATCCTGATTCCGATTCTGATCTCTTCTTAGGTGTCGCTGTCGTGCCGAGTTCTGCTACCTGTGCAGCAAGATATGGGGGACCTGCGAGTGCCAGTGGATTAGTAATGGGAACCCGGGACCTATGTACGGCCGAGGGGCCCGTGACATTCTCGCAGCGAGACAAGAGCGCAGAGAAAACCCTTATTATTGGCTAGCTGCGGGAGAAGATTTGGATAGCGAAGGCGAGGATGACTACCTTTGAGATTATGGAATCGGAAAAGACTTAAGTTGGACTGTGGGTTCTTTACAGCTCGAAGATTAGTAGATGAGTTAAGGTTTACAATACAGTGGAAATTATATGACAAATACCCACGTAGCTTCGACATATGCGGAGGCGGACCATAGAGTTGAAGTTTAAATATGATAGTTGAAGTGTTATTACTCGGCTAGAAGCAGTGCACTGCCTTCTTTCTGGTACATTTTCTCATTGAGATCGTAGTGGCTTAATATGATATGCGGAACCTGCAAAATTCTCGTTCATTGTAGCTCGATCTAGGGTCCTAATCTGCTTTATGGAATTATCGAAACTGGCCGCAACCGAAATCATTTCAATCCTCCTAGGCGAATGCACTTATCGACCCACGTCTCCTTAGGCTTCTTCTCCTGCGACCAACCCCACGTCCGCCATGTGCTCTCGGTAGTAGCTGTGACCTCGGTTCGCCCAGCCACCGACGGAGCTGCAGGCGGAGGCATCCTCGCGTTACTGGGAACTGCGAGCCCATCCGTCCTTGGGCCCTTGTAGAACCCAGTCATGAGTTGGTTTACGTAAAGAGAGTTCGTACCACCGCCTGTGTTGGCCGGAGCTTGTGGATCGGGCCAACTTGGATGCCTCATCGGTTCGGGCTGGCCTGGGTCTGGAGCATAGACGGATCCGTTGGGTTGCCGCTTCTCATCTACGTATGCGCCGTACTGTGAAGCATTGCCATCCTCGGCAGCGTACGCTGCCGCCATGAGGTCATCCATGATTTTTGATTGCGTCTTCGCTGCCAGTCCATGATGTGCTGTAACAGGGGCCGGGGGCTCTTCCATCTTCCTGAAGCCGGAGAATAGTGTAAATTTAGAGAAAGGGCCCCCGCCCGTGCGATTTCGTCGTCGTCGGCACTTCCATATGATAAATACTATAGCTGCCACAAATACAATACCTCCTATTATAAGGATATAAGTCAATCTCCTGATCTCCAATGACCTTGATTTGGATTAGATAGGGCCTTACCAACTGTACCAAGCGCTATGGCTCCGTCTCTGCTCATAGCAGGCTTGCCGCCTACTTGACTTGCTTGTGCTTGAACAGGATCGTTGTTTTGTGTAACACTTGCGCCGATCGAGCTGGTCTGTGTAGTTGAACTGCTATCACTTGGAGTAACCAGCACACTGGAACTTAACGGAGCTGACACGCCGGTGCTCGTAGAATCTGATGCGCTAGTACTCGGGGTTGATGCCGTCGGCTGTGAAGAGTCTATACTGGTAGTTGATGATGAAATCCCTCCTGGCTGCTGTGTGGGACTCCCGGTCGGAGGAGCGGGGAAGTCGGGTGACGTTGGCGAAGGCGAGTCTGGTGAGTCTGGTTCACCTTCATCATCGGAATCAGACAGCTCAGCATCTGAAGCGGCGTCCGGAACAGGGTCGCGGATGAAGACCCTCAGGTCATTTGCGCGAGCGCGCCTCTGATAGATTGAGCTCCTTCGATTCAATTAGGACTTGAGCATGAGAGCAGGGCCTCTGACCACTCACCTCATGATGGGTACGCGACACTATTAGAACCTTGAAATCTAGGCTTCCTGAAAATTGGTGAACAAAAGGGAAGAGCGAAAGTCAACCGCGATGAAAGCAATTCTCATTAAATCAGGACCTGCCGTAGATAGTGAACAGTGAGGGCGCAGCCCGATACTCGAAGTGAAAATGACCTGGGGGATAAAAAAAAAACCACACGTGCCCAGTTGCCGAAAGCAATTGCAGGTGAAGATTTCGAAAAGAAATGTCGTCCGAAGACGTGAATGCTTTAAGACGAACTACGAAAACCCCCATACCCCATCCTCAGCTTGGCTGCCCAGAATTCTTGAAACCCGCGATGGGCAAGCACTGACAGTGGGATGTTTCAAACCTCAACCGCCGACGTTGATCACCTTGGCGCCAAGTTCGCTAGCAGCGACATTCAATTCGCTGAAATCAAGAAAGATATCGTTTCATCAACTCGATTAAGCTATTATGGAGTTTGATACTGAGTTCGGATGGTGTTGCTTGTGCGTCTCTGGCTATTTTTGGCATATAACATACCCATGCGATGTGGTAGATCAACCCGGTAGTGATGGGGCCTGATCTCATCAGAGTATCCTGTCTTCGGCCAACCATTTCAAATATAAGCTGCGAAACGAAACGTGTAAACACCGTCAATACATACATGGTGTCTGTGATTTGTGCAATTTCTCTGCATCATCTTGTTTGTGCCAAGGCCTCTCATATTTCGGGGTGGCTTTGAGGACGCCTCCATCATGTTTTGAGCGTTTTAGGTTCAACAGCGGCTGTCGAATTTGCAAGAGTTCGACAGGCTGTTAGGTAGGTAAGTAGAGCGACAGAGCTTGATCCTTATTACTCCCAACGCCATTCAACTTTCCCTTATCACCACCACCTTGGAAGAACTTCACGTGAGCTACGCACTTCAGTCTTGACTTCGGGGGGATTAGCATAAAGCTCAGGAGCTAGCTCGACGGTGAAATCACGTACGTGCTTTCCGAGGCTCGTTATTCGATTTAATACTATCACGCCAAATTCTCAAGCACCAACCACCTATCATGGCATCCATCGTCTTTCTCGTTACAGGCGCCGTTACTACCAGTCTAAGTTGGCCCTCCGTCTCGTCATCTACCGCAATGCGGTTGCCTTCGGGGTGCATCCACTCGTAGTGGCCGCGTTTCTTAACTACCTCGAACAGCATTTCGCCCTCCTTCAGCGATTCCCTTCTCGCCCGGTACCCCTTAGGGAACCCATCCTCCTTCTCCGGTTGTATCTTGACGATTTTAAACCCCGACCGTGGGAAGGAAGCGCTCTTGAGGGCGAGGTTCCCGATGGTATGTCGCGACATCGCGTCCAGGCAGTAAGGATATCCTGTCGATATTACTCGCGGCAGATGTTTCAGCTCAAAAATGTGCCTGCTGCGGTGCGACGTCCTCGGCATGCCGCTGGCGCTAACCCGTACATTGTGAATGAGGCGTTCGAGGGACACCTGGGCGAGCCGTGCTTCACTCGTCGAGGTCGCCCGAATATCCCGCGACAGTTCATAAAGCGGTGTGCCGTCAGCGGTCTGGGCGCGGATGAAGTGTCCAGCCAGTATGAGGATGACGGGCTGGACTATCTCGTCGGCGTCGTTGTGGTTTGCCGCGATGTAAGGGGGAGGATCGTCGTCTTCGAGATATGAGGTCGCCATTTGCCCAAATAAATTAATTCCTAGCAAACACGATGGGACCTGACGGATCTACCCGCGGCGACATTTTGAGGCAAGAAATCACGCGAGTTTCGCAGCCGGAAGCGGGCTTTAGGCGATGGGCTGCTGGCCAAGCCCGCGGGGTGACAGCTGGCTGAGGTGGCTTAGGCGAGGATGACATCATCTTGCTTGTTATTGTTGACAAATACTGTACATACATGTCGACGAAATACACCATTCTGATCAGCTTATACGTCTAAAGTACCCGTAATGTTTCTATATAGTCGAAGAGGGTCAGATGTTCAATTATAGAGACTTGGATACCAAATAGGTACCTAAGGTGAGTTTCAAACGCTGTAGTGAATTGTTACCCCTTTTTGTATGCTCTTGTTATACCTTGAGAGAATGTGCTTACTCCACTGACAAATTATGATGCCAAGCCTCAATTCTTCCCAATGGACTGCAGCAAACTCGTTAGTATCGTTGGTACAGGAAAGGTAATTCAGGTAGGGCTTAGTCTATATCGAATCCCGCGTGATGCGTTGAAGAAAACGTGGGAACAGGTGGGAACATGTGGAGCCATCGGATCTGGGGAGCGGAGGGTCGGACGATCGGATGGTCGGGCTTACCGCTCTTGAAGAATTCGTAGATTATCAGATCGTTAACAATTGCCTAATCACTCATAATTTCCTTTTCTACATGCCCGAGCCGATGTCAGATCAGCCCAGCACCCTACACTCGGTACCCAATGCCGCTAGGAGACGATATGCCGGTCACTTCCCCGACGAGACAGCGTCCTCTGCCTCCACCGAACCGGCGCCGAGACAAGCCACAGCTTTCGTGTAACCCATGTAGACGCCGCAAGTATGTACACGTAGCCAACCTCTTAGAGTACCGAGTAAGGAAGATCTAATGAGACCACTTCGACTAGGGTCAAGTGTGACCGCCAACAGCCATGCAGGACCTGTTCCTTGCGTGGGCTTGCCATGTCCTGCATCTATCCAGATGCGACGTCACGTCCTTCCGATAGGGAACCTCACAATACAGTGCAAAATCGCATCCGTGAGCTTGAGAGCTTGGTACATGTTCTTATGCAACGGGCTGCATCAAAGAACCCGTCGAATGTAACTAACCAAGCATCTGTTGATACCTCCGTGCCTCACACCATCGAGGATTCGCCTGACCCGGGCGCGGGAGCCGGCGAACCATCTGATTGTGGCACACTTAGAAACACTCCAGCCGGAACAAGCTATGTTGACGGCGCACATTGGACGGCCCTGTTAGACGGCATCTCTGAGCTAAAGGATTGCTTCGAGGACACCATAGAATCGGCCCCAAATTTCCAATCATCTATTCCGCCTCAGGTTGCCCCGGATTACGGACCCAGCCCACTATTGCTATACGGCCGCTTCACCCAAGCCAGTAAAGGGGAAATTGTGAGCACGCTCCCAGCTCGACCCGTGGTTGATCGACTTATATCCAGGTTTTTCAACTCGGTCGACCTGCATCCTGGTTCGCTCCTTACCTACATGCCCTCGAATAGCGGTACATATCAGGCTAATATCAGTACCCAGCACTTCTGCATAGTGGACAGTTTATTCGACAGGTAAGTCTATCACTCCATGATAAATTCTTCGAGTTCTAACAGGCATTTCTGTAAGTATGAACAATTTTGGGAAGATCCTTTCGCTGCCCCGATCATGTGGGTAGGCCTCTTGTTCGCCATCATGTGCCTTTCGACCCTGCTATCACTACCACATGGGGGTCTTGATGAAATAAGTACTCAACCTTCAGACCTGGAGTGCGCCGTCTTTGTGAGAATGTACCGGGAGAAGATCGTCCAGTGCCTAACCCTAGGCAAGTACACTAGGGGCGGGCCACACGTCCTGGAAACGCTCATCCTCTACATTGCTATAGAACACCTACTCCACGAGGATTCAGAGTTCGGTACCCACCTTTTATTGAGCGTGATCTTAAATATCGCTATGAGGATGGGCTATCATAGAGACCCTAAGAATTTCTCGGTTATTTCACCATTTGAGGGTGAGATGCGTCGGCGAGCCTGGGCAGGGATATACCAGGCAAATCTCATATTTGCCTCCCAGATGGGCCTACCAAGCATGCTGAAAGATCATCAAATAGACACGGAGCCACCACACAACCTCTTGGACACCGACTTTGACGAAGATTCAACAGAATTGCCACCATCGCGGCCAGAAACCGAGCTCACGCCCGTTCTATACATCATTATTAGAAGCCATGTCGCACGCCTCTGGGAAAAGGTTCGCGACATAGCGACTGATACCAGGCTTCATAAATATGAAGAAATTCTAGCAATGGAACAAAGGCTGCGAGCGCACCAAAGCACCCTTCCACAGATGCTCAGAATGCACCCTATAGCGCAATCACTCGCGGACCCTCCACAGTTAATCATGCAGAGAATATGGTTGGAGATATGTTTTCTCAGGTTATACATGGTGCTGCATAAAAATTACTTCATGGCTCCCACGCAGCATAAGCGATACAGTCACTCGCGAAGCGTCTGCGTGAACTCAGCCCTGAAAATTATCGGGTACCAGCATCTCGTTTATGACCTGGTAAGTATTAAATTATCCCGGTTTCTATGATATAGGAGCTAATGTTACCGCAGTAAGTGAAATGTGCTTGTTCCCCTATTCCTGAATTCAGGGAAGCAATTCCTAGCACATGATACTAACACGGCATGTTCTGATATAAAAGGGTTAAACCGGAAGGCTTGCTGTACGAGGCACGTTGGAAGCTCTCCTCGGTGATGAACAACGAATTTCTACTAGCAACCGGCATTCTTTGCGCTTATTTGAAACAAGTCCTCGACATTCCTCAAAGCGCTGTCGAGGGGACAAACACCGAGGAAATCAGTCAACTCCTAACAAAGTCCTCTGAATGCTGGGAGAGGTTTAGGAATACATCCAGGCACGCTCGCAAAGCTATCGAAACCATTCGCCTGGTCCTCAAAATTGCAGGTACCCCGTCGGCAAGTCCTGCTGGAGCAGAAGACGAGCTCAGTCCCATGTTTGCTTTTCAAGGTATGTTGCCCCCCTATGGATGCAATCCTAGGTACTTAAGATATTATGGTGCATCCCACTTCTTCCTTTCGCCGTTGGGAGACTTGCACGACTAGTTCTAAGGGATCTAACGAGGGGACTTGCTAATACGCTACAGATCCTCTTCTTATAGACTTGAACTTCCCGTGCACGTTGAATGGTTTTTATAGCGGCGATGACTCAACGTCTAGGAGTGATCTTTCGCTTGAATCGACCCCGTTTTCTCAACAGCGTCCCATTGACGATGAGTGGATCAACTTGTTTCAACGAGTTTCCACTCACCCGCAGACCTGATTTGAGGGATCCCATGAAATATCCCAAATCACGAACAGGCGCTCCCGGGCCACGAGTCTCAACATTTCAGGTCACCCTAATAAGTCCCCTCAGTTCAGCCGATAACTCAAAGGTATCTTGTAAGAGTAACACGCTCTTTGTTTCCCAACTCCTTCTAGGTTGCGTCTCAGTTCTAAAGCAGCAAAATCTGTATTTAATCGCTATTAGCCGTTGAATAACGATGCGCATGCGAGGAAAACAATTAGTTGTTTGACTTAGGTATATAAAGCCTCGCGTGCACTCGTGGCTTTAAGAATGGCTCTTTCAGACGAACAAAGAGTTTACTCACAATCAGGACATACATTAAGTTTAACTGAACACTCAACATGTCGACATCCACTCAATCTCCCAAAACGATGATGGAACTCCAAGCTGCCCTTAGACTAAAATACAAGAGTGACGCGGAGGCACTTATCAAGGCCGAACCAGTCAAGGAAGCTTTTCGGAAGTATATGAACAGATGTCTGTCATCAGGCTCGACCACGAAGCAGCTACCAGATTGGAAAGATGTCCACGAACACTTAATGGTGTCCCGACCAGCACGGGGAATAGACAAGACGCTAAATGAAATCATCGAGCAGCAATGCACAGATAACCCATATGAGCTCATGCCTCATGTGTCAATGTTCGCATTGCGGATCATGGAGTTCATAAAGAGCGCAGAGGGTGAGGTGTTCGATATTAGTTTAGAGGATCATCCTACGCGGCGTCCTGGAGACGTCCAGTTTGATCGCTGTAGACGAATCATGGACTTACTAGCGTTCCTGGTCAACCAACACCGGGAAATGAAGAAGAAGAATACGGAGACGAAAAGAGAGCCACAAATCCAGGAAAAGCCAAAGGGAAATTGGATATAAGTTATGCAGTACTCCACTCAAAGAATAGCTTTGTGACTGCTTCGATGTGAGAGTGCCTGTGTACTTCACAAAGACTATGATTCTCTTATCACTGCATGTAATTCTTTGTCTTTGTAAAAACAGTAGTAAAATATGTAGTAAATAGTATACTAGTGATTTCTATACATAGTGTACCCAATATCATGTACACAATCTCTCATTACTGAAGACTGAAAGTCATAGTGCTAGCAACCGAGCTCATCAGACGAGTCTCGACTTACGTATAATCAAGGGATACTGCCCAGGGATGCCTTTAAGTCAAGGTATATAGTGATTCAACTAGAGTCTACATACCTAACCTAAGGTACCTGGCCTATTTACCTTAACATAGAGCTGGTTACCTATGACATCCAGCCCCTATTGTTCAACAGCTCCGCTCACCCATCCCATCACGTCCCCTCATGCCGCCTCAGCACATTCGGCGCAATCCACCAGGACCGCGGAAAACTCATCCCCCACTTGGCCACGAGGCCCGCCAGCTCGTCCCTGCGCCCCGGCACCACGTTGACGAAGATGCGGTCCCCCCGGCTCATGCACGGCTCCGAGTGCACCGCGCCCCGGTCCGGCCCGATCCGGAAGAAACTGCACTCGCCCGCGCCCGCCTGCACCAGCCCCAGCGGCGCCAGCTGAGCCGTCAGCTGCTCCCGCACCGCGTCCGCGGTCGCTGCGCACCCCACGCACCGCAGCGATGTGCACGTGTGGTCGACGGTTAGGGCGCGCTTCGTCGACCGCGAGGTCGCGCGCGCGGACGCCTGGTATGGCGATGGGATGAACATGGTTGCCGGGCCCAGGAGCGTCGCGCAGAGCTTCCAGTCTGTTTGCAGGTCTAGCTTCGGCTTCGGATTAGGATTTAAATTTAGATTTGCATGTATTTTGCCCTTGTGCGGTGGAAGCGGTTCTCTTAAGCCACTGCCGCCTCGACTGAAGAAGAGGTCGTCGGTGTGCCATCGCGGCCTGTCGTATTCCGTGGTTGCTTTTGTCGCGCGGATGGTGAGCCAGTAGTGGTCCAGGCCGTTGGCCTTGATGAAGTCGTTGACGAAGGTTAGGAATGGGAGAAGCAGGGGCAGCAGAGAGTTGGAGAGGGCAGTATGGGTCCAGTCCTGCAGGCTCGCCGGGATGTCATCTGCCGTGTAGAGAAGCGGGCCGCAGTAGCTCCAGAAGGCGTCTGTTTTCACGGACAGGGACTCGGGCTCGGGAGGAGGAGGGTCCGAGAGGCCGTATTTGAGGAACTCGAAGCTTGTTGATGCTGCGAGTTTGTGCTTCATGGTGATGAAGGCGGTGGTAGCAGTTACGGATAGGATTCAGGATTCAGAAATCACGTCGGGCTTTCAGCTCCGCATCAATCTAAGATGATCTAGGCTGCCAGTTAATCTGATCGGGGTTCTTGGTAGTCTCAATTAGGAATAGTCGCCGGCTCTGGGAAGAGATGGAGATGGACCCTTGATTTGATCGGGCTTCTAAGATCTAGGTAAGTTTACGTAGGTACCTGTTTATAATACAATGTAGACAACACAGAGTCGAGTAACTTAAGGGATATTCTTAGCGTCCGGACAATCCTACCTATATATAAGGTCAGGTACGAGCCGAGAGATGCAGAACCCAACGTGACCTGAAATGCAAATTGCCCTGTCTGCAGCTTTATACACTTCATGCAGTCCGCCATGTGTTCAATGCGAGAAAAGGCGGGAAGGGTGGATGTCCGCCTCCCAACATCGAAGAACGAGGGCCTCTCGTCTGGGCGCCCCGTCAGCACTCAGATTGGGAGGCCCAATGCCGTTGCGAGGCACAGCATTGTCGTGCAGGCAGCAGGCGGTCCGACTAGCGATCAGCCCGTCAATTTCAGCGACTTAGCGGGGTCGGATTGGCGGAGTGCGTGAGCCCTTCGAATGGCACAGCGCAATGACGGCCCCCTCATCATCCTATTCATCATCAATATATGTCAGGGCCTTGCAGATGGGCGGATCTTCATAGGCCTATAAGGTATGTGAATGCGATGCGGCCCTGAATACGATGTGGCATAAGACAGCACTCCTATGACCTTGCGACCATAAATGGGGGCCTATTCGTTAGTCATGAAACTTGGTCAAGAAGCCGAGGACCAACTGTGTCACGCACGCCGTAAATTCATAGGGTATTAATATATCTAAATTTTCATATTGCGCCAACATCATGAATATAAGTGTACCGAATTTCATTTACCTGGTAGGTACACTAAGAGATAAATAATTATAATATGATGGATCATAAGAATGTCACATAATAGTGAGAGGGTTCACTAAGCGAGTTGAACCACTTTCCAGTTCAAATCATTGGGCATGAGATGAGTAGCCCACTATGGAAAAAAGTATAATGTAGTAAGGCAATCGAGCGCTCGCTTTGAGATTGCTGGATATTAACGATCGTCATGCTCTGATGTAGGTATTGAGCTCTAGTGTACAAGTTGTTAAGGACCATGCCAAATTCTCATCACCCCGTTGAACGAATGAGCCCCATAGTCTTCTATGGTGATGCAGCGAGTGTACGATGACCTGGTGTCATCTCCATATGTGTTTTTGAAGGTGGCTAGTCTTCGTCGACATGTTTGAGAGTCGTGGAGTTTGGCAGAAATGTGCTGAGAGGTGATGTGATGATTGATCGAGAAAATGTAGTGTTGTTTCGCGGCGTCGCTAGAGCGTAGCTTATAGCTCTCTGCTCTTCGCTCTCTGGCCGTGGATGTGTTCGCCACATGAGATTCTACATGTGGCGGCAAGTCGATGTCGAGCTCGGCTCTCCGCCCGCAGCAAAGTGCGCATGCTTAGACTCGTGCGACATCGATTTCAGCTTCTGATCTGAGATAGAAGGTGTGTCTTCGTCTGGGTCCTCGTCAGTTGAAGATAATTCTGGTCTCTTCCTTTTGCGTCCCTTCGCAGCAGCCGACCATGGTAAGGCCGCCCAAACTTCGCGGATTCGGTCGACGAACTGGTTCAATGAGGAAACCTTCTCGACTCCCTCCTCTTCTTCGGTGTCATCGTCGACGCCTGCGCGTCTAGCTTTGCATTTGTCCTTGCGGTAACGGTTTTCTCGATATATCTCGAATGAGTCGCGGTGAAAGATAGGGCCGCTGCATTGGTGGTGAGCGGGATAAACCTCTTGGCAGGTACAGCGCACGAAAAGTATTTCAAGAGCTGGAGTTGATTCTGAATCAGGGACTGACATCGTTGTCGTATAGCAGAGGGGTGTAAAGTGATATTACGTGGAAAGCTCTCGGATTCAGGATGACTTTATATTACCTTTTAGTTAGAGAGACCAATTGCCAAACACCCATCATCTTGAACCTCGGTCACCTGACAATTGTAGTTAAGATTTGTTGAGACAAGGAGCTCAGGGGCGGAACGTTGACTTCAACGACTGAACCCTAACTCTGTGTGCTTCAAACCAAGTTTATTGCGAAGGTTGCTCGCGCCATTCCATTGGCTGCCGTAATAATCCCGTAAGAAAAGACTATTGCTAGTCCCCGAGCGTTGTCTTGGACAGACATTTCTCATCGAAAGCTTATGGAGAGCTCTCACAGTTGATAGCTAGATCGTCAACTATGTTAGCGATTCTTTTCTCTTGTAAAACTGGATGACACTCGAATTGTCTTGGATACCTGCTTATTTCTTTTTGGCCCCTTCGAAAGAGTAAGAGAATTAATCTTGTCCTCTTGGATATTTGTCACATGAGTTAGATGATATGTGCCTTCAGCAAAGGCCAAGGCCCAGACAAAGCTGCGCCTCAGGCTGCAATTGAAAATAGCAAGGCGCTTATTGATGGGCCCTGAATAACCGGGCAACCACTAGGCCTGAATGTAAAATGGCCGCTTTTGGCTTGACCACATGTTCGTAAGCAGAAACCGAATAACAAATTCCAACTTCATCGCAGCCCCCACGAAGGCTGAGTAGGATAGCGAACTGAGGCTACGTCTCTCACATGCCTCTAGTCTGCCTTAGGTACTACACACCACGGAGGGGCCGTGTTTCACAGTTCTACCGCTGTTACTTCTCCCGGCAGGTCTTGTAGTAAGAGTCTTTACGAGACCTTCAACACGCCGGGTTGTATGTAGTTTCTCTCAGAGTCAAGAAATCTCCATATACTGACTTCCTCAAAAGCGTTTTGGATTGATGTACAGGCCAGTACAGTAGACTGCATTGAGATCCGTCGGCTCGTCGACAAGTCATCCCGCTCGTGTACCTTAGGTACTGAAGCCCGGTATATGAACTGATCTATTGGCACAACAGTAGTGAAAGACCGCTGTCAATCATGTTCTAATTGCCGTTCGATCGGCAATGTTTTCCTGCGTTGACCGATAATCATGCAGGATATATCGCTCGTCGCTGTAGAAAATGGTCGGGACTCGGGACCGAAGACGCCCGCCACGTGGTGTTTCAAGGGGCTCGAAGGGGAAATAAATCACAACGTTAAAGAAGAGAAGCAGCATACTTACTCTGCTACCACTTGATACAGAAACTACCCACGTGCAGTGACTGCAGAGCAAGCTTAATAAGAAGAGTATACCCATGGCCGTCTCAGGGGTGAAGGGATTCTTTGAATTCGAGACAGGGAATAACTTTGGCTGTCTCTCTGTACTGTAAGCACCTTAACTTGGATTCTGAGCGTTTGTATCACGATTTTGCATCTCGGACACATTGTATGACGGCACCCTAGATTACTTCACGTCATTTCTGCCGCATCTGCACTTAAAGCCAACAGGTAACAAGGACAATCAGATTGAGATGCTGGTGGACTACCGATTTGTTGGCTACCCGTTTCTCACCTTACGCTTATTATCAGCGCGGCTCCTGGTCCAACGAACTGTAACGCTTGGGCGCTTGTCGCGGGGAGCCAGACAGGCAGAATGCAGTGATCTTTTTAAGGTGGGCTTCTGAAGTAAAGGTGGGAATAGCGCACGACCCTCACATGTAACCCCTGTAGAAATCAGGTACAGATACGGTGCTGTACTGTAAGATATCATGGCTAGATCGACTCAGAAACACGTGCAGTACTAAGGATAGAAGGGAAATTTGGGGACTTCACCTTACCGCATCAAGAAGGAGATTGTCGCCATTCAATCAATCGAAGACGACAGACTTTTCCAATCGCCCAGTTGTAGAACTAGCTGGGCCTCTGAAGCACCTCGCGAGGGATCAAGCTACGCCGCTCACTAACGAAAGAGGCAATCCTAATCGTCAGAGACTGACCAAACACCCGATTCGATTTGACGTCACGGACAGAATAGGAAACGCTTCCTGACGGCGGTGACTAAGTAAAGAAAAGTGATACATCGCATCTATCGAACTAAATTTATTGAGGCACAGGGTACGCAATCTCGCTCGCCGACATCTATCACGATTGCGTTGAGAGGTATTGAAATATGCTTGCCTCCCTCTCTCCTCACCCAAGAAATTAGACATTGCGCTCACCACTACGCGGGCTACACTATGTACTTGCTGTTAGAAAAGTATATCGCATAGTACTTCCGTATTTACGGGCAAGGTGTGTCGATCATACCGGGGAGGGAAATTTGAACCTTTGGGGGGTTGGAGCATGGACCAAGTTTCTCAGCGAGTATGCCCCGTTTGCGAGGCATTGGCGGCAGTTAGCCTAGGGCTGGTAAGCCCAGACTAACAGCGGAGATGGGGGCTAGCTGAAGATACCCAGCCCTGACTTAGCTATCTATTGGTCAAGCGTCTGAGCTAATAGAATCCTTTTGGGGGGAGCGGTTAATAAGATACACGAAATCGTACACTAGACCATAGCAAGATGTCTTGTAGGAAGAATAACTCAAGACCGGTTCATGCGAGAACGGGAGAGAAACTGCTTTGTCCGCCTGCACTACACACACTATCTAGAGAATTGATGGGGTTATTCGCGAAGTCCGGGTCCGCACGTTCTTGAGACACCCTGCACGCCCTGCAGTTTTTGGAAATGGAGTGGTCGTCTAGGATAGGAGGACTCGGGAGGGGAGACCCAGAAGGATTCTACGCTCCCTGCATGGTCGCATTGAGAATAAGCGTGTAACTACTCCGAGTCCATAAAATATGCCAGCCAAGAAGTACATGGGACGAGGCAAGGTCGGATTGCAGCGATACAACAGGTACAGAAGGATTCTCATAAAGCAGCCATAGTCGGCCCCCCGGACACATAGGAGTGATTGTTGAAGAGAGTTCCCATTCCGTCCTCGCCACAGCGTCGGCTGCGTCGTGATAACTTGTTTTCTCGACGTTTCTCCAACCAAAAAGCCATGCCCTTCCCTAGGATATCGTCAACTACAACTCCCTTAAGCTGAGCAACTCGTGCCGACTTCAGACGGCATTAGCCGTTCGAAAGAGAAGACGCCATGTCTCAACCACCGGAACATCAGCCGTACAGCACACTCGAAGTCTCTGAGCAAGATCCCGAGACTTTCCAAAAAGAGGTGATACAGTACCCGGATCACAGTATACCGCAAACGGTCCCATTAGAACAAGCAGCTGCAGGAGCCACACACTCATACTATAGCCCCGAGTCGGCGAAAGAAGTGGTAAACCCACCACAAAATGTATACGCCGGAGCTGGTGCCCTGCCGGTGTATAAGGACCCGAATCAAACGGCTTACCAGAATGCAGCGGCATATCATAATGGTGCGGGCTATCCGCCGAGCACGGGTTACACAGACGCATCGGCCTATCCCAACAGCGCGTATCCTAACAGCAACAGTGCCTATCCCACAAGCGCTGGTAGTCCGGTAGATTCCAATGCGTATGGACCTGGAACAATAGCCGCGACCGAACATGGTAGCCAGTATCCTCAGCAAGATGAGAAAGCGGCCCCGGCGGCGAGGATATGTGGTCTCCCGAAGAGAACGTTTTTCATAATATTAGGAGTTGGAATCGTTGTAATTGCACTTGTAGCAGGACTGGCGGGCGGGTTGGCGAGCAAGAACCATCACGGATCGAACGCAGCGGATCAGTCAGAATCATCAGGGTCATCAGGGTCGAACTCTGGATCGGGAAGTCCAAACGACCCAGCATCAGCGAACTCCACCGAAAAGCTCATCCTCAGCAATTCGAAAATAACAGCCTCTAACTGGACGGATCCCAATGGCGTCGTCCACAGGACCGTCTTCTTCCAGGACGCGTATAATTCCATCATCGCGCGGCGATGGGATTCCAACAGCAAGTCGTGGACGACGAATAACTTGACCGAGCTGATGGCGGCCACGACGATGCCTCTCAACCCACAGCCGGGCACTCCCCTAGCGAGCGCATCGATGGACCGCGACCCGAATTACGAGACGCATGTTTGGTTCACAGACCCGAGTAACACCATAAGATCGATGGCTTCCTTTGATGCGCTGAACAGACCCGATAGCTGGGACAACGATACTCTCGACGGCGCTGTTCTCCAGACGTGGCCCGGAGGTCAATTGGCTGCGATGTGGCAGCGGTGCTGGCAGGCCGATTGCAACGGCACTTGGATCGTGGCATACCAACGCCCAGAAGGGGCAATTAAGACTGCCAATAGCAGCACATGGGCCACCGCAACGGTCGCAGTCGAGTCCAAGAACGTCGCTGCTAATTCCAGTTTGGCCATCGTCCCTCAATTGAACGGGACGTGGCTGGACCGCCTAGAACTAGTCTCGGAGCGAGTGAATTCAGACAGGACGGGAGCAATGAGGTTAACAAATTACAACGGCACGTGGAACGGCGCCGATCAGAGAGGTAAGCGGGTTGCTGACGGGCAGCATACCTATATAAGAGCCTCATAACCCCCCAGAAAAGTGTAACAATAAGCTGACGCCATCCAGTGACCGAGCTCCAGTCCGACATACCGCTTCCGTCACCATCCCAGCAGTTCGCAGCGACGAAATGGGACAGCTGGAACCAGGCGCTCTACATCGCGCTGCTGCAGGGCGGCGCGATCCAGGGCAACCACTGGGACGGCAAGCAGATGAACGCCGTCTCGAGCTTCAAGTTCAACTCGGGCCCCGAGAACAACTTCACGGCCATCGCGATGTCGCCGGACGCCATGTTCTACGGCATCTCCAACGACGAGATCCTAGAGTACTCGCTAGACACGAACGACCCGTCTAACTTCAACTACGTAGGCCGGGTTTTCCCATGAGCCTTGGCACCGAAAAGCAGCAGCAGCAACAATTGTGTTTTTTTTTTTTTTTTTTTTTTTTTTCTTGTTGGAACCCTAAAAGGCTTAGGTAGGCTAGGAGATTATTATTGTTAGGTTTATACCACCTATGGGAAGGGGGCACACGGGAGTTGGAGGAAATCCATAACTTCTCTACCAGCATGCGCATGCTGGTACACAGCACTACCTATCTACTATTTCTATTCTTGTATAAGACAACGACGGCCCGTCCCCGAGTCGAGTCAAGGGCGGTATTTTGAAACGAATACCATGAGGAGGCAATTTGCTTTACTTGTTCTTTGTCCCCCTGCTGTAATCCTATTTACCTACGCGGTCTACCTGTACGTATGCATGCTACGTGCGATGATTTACTTACCTAAGATACCTTAGCAATATAACAATAGAAAGAGAATCATAACCAATGGCTTGACTTATTGGTTTCGTTCTGCCTCTAATGAAGTGTGCATTGGTTGCTGCTAACACATGCGTGGATAGATATCAAACTGCATATCGTACGATGAACCAAGTTCATGTCAATCCAGTAAAATCGAAGACGATGTCATCGGAATTGAACAATCAACCTAAATAATAGGTATTCATGCGTGTGCAAGTCAATCCAGCATAGTGCCAGTCTAAGACATGGTTTCGGTTTGTAATCGTGACGCGGTGTAGTCGTCGTCGTCGACGTCATAATATGAAAGAGGCGTCTCGCAGGACCAACGAGCTCCTCCCATTCGGCTCTATGATGATGGCTTGAGGTGAGCCTACCTAGGCCAAGCTAATAATTCCAGGTGGCGAGATAATCGATTGGTAGACGTGGTGCATCAAGTTTGCTACATGCAGCAATTGGTATAAGACGAAGAGGAGCCATGCTTGGAAAACCTACTACTATATCTCGAGCAATACCCGGGAGCGTCAAGAGAGGTAATCATCTCAGGAAATCAGTGGATATACCACGAATCTCAGCAGTAGCAACTATCCACAACTCCAGAAAGCAACTTAGCAATACTACTTTCGACCGCAGAGCAACACTCACGATGTCGTCGTTCTCGAATACGAGCACCGGTAATAAGCCGTCGGGACCATACTACAACAAGAACATCGACACGGATGTGACTCTGAAGGAGAAGGTTGAGACCTTGACCAAGTTTGTGTCATCGTGCAAGTTCGGTATGATGACGACAAGGGATCCCTCAAGCGGCAAGCTGGTCTCTCGCTGCATGGCTATCGCAGGAAAGGTGAGCAAGCGGAAGCAGTACCATCGCTACACCCTCCACCTTATCAGCCCTAACAATTATGTCAATATCAGGAGGGCGGCGATATCGACCTAACATTCACCACGAACACGGAATCGCACAAGACGGACGAGCTGAAAGCCGACAAGCACACCAACATCTCCTTCTGCGACAACTCCGGCCAGTGGGCGTCAATTGCCGGCGAGGCGAGCATCCTGACGGACCGGGACGCCGTCAAGAAGTACTACAGCCCGACGCTCAAAGCGTGGCTCGGCGACCTAGGGGACGGCGTCCATGACGGGTCGAAGAACGACCCGCGCATCGGGGTGCTCAAGGTCAAGACCAGCTCCGTGACGTACGCCATCACGGGCAAGACGGTGGTTGGCAGGGTCGCCGAGATTGCCAAGGGTACCATCACGGGCGAGGCGGCTGGGGTCAATAAGTTGAGGGAGATTAGCGAGGACGAGGTGCGGCAGTGGAGGGCTACCGCTTCAAAGGAGGCTTAGGCTTAGGCTTGGGCTTGGGAGGACGGTACGGGATGGGACTTAAGGTTGGTTACAGGAAATTGTCTCATGCTGCTGCTGTAACCTATAATGTCGGTGCCGGGCTTATAATGACGGGGAGTTAAGATCACATGTGAATCTTTTGTTTGATACTGTATCATATCAGATTGTCGCCCGTTCAGGAGAACGTATGAGAACGAGTTGAGAGAACTAGCGGTCTGAGTATAATATTTATAAGACTGTCGCGGATATCGTCGCTTGACTATTCGGACTCGCTGATTAGTCCAGTCGCTCAGCTGAGGTTCCTACCCCCAGACATGGTAGTACAGATTCACCTGCGACAGAGGGAAATAGTAGTAACGGATCTGCGTTTGACATGCGCCATCAGCCGGGCTGTCCATACATTCGACTCCCTTTCTGCCGGACAAGGCTCTCAAAAGAGAAAGTGTGTCGACGCTGGCGGAGCGTCGGAGGGATGAAAATTAATTTGGGGATTTGGAAGAATTAAGTCAGCCAAGGCACTGGGCCAGTCAGCATTGCGCTTAGGTGGGCTTGGGGGGGGGGGGCACCGGCTCGGGGGAACCACTGGCCTGTAGGTCAAGTGCGGCAAACGAGACGCGGGCGCTACTACCTAACGCAATAGACGCCGATTGATGGGTCAATTTGTGCGAATTTATGCTGATGTAAAGTGTTGGTAAGGCTTGGGAGTTGGCGGGGGGGAGGGGTGCTGGGATGTGGTGCGTACCTACCCGTCGGGAATTTTGTCAGAATTGCTAAGAAACGCACTTGCTGACCAACTACGTCGCTAACTGCCCCTCCTGACGCTCTTTTTCCCTTCTCCGTCCCTTATCAAAAGTCCAAACCCCCTTCAACCACCCAAAATATCAAAACAAAACGGGGCGAATCTTCGTGATATTTCTAGCCTGCCTACATAATGCATCCACCCTCGTCCCTGATTCGCGACCTACCTGATCCAGTCTTACTATTCGATCCAGTATAATAAGGCTATAAGAATACCCTCGTAGCATCCTCCCCTCTCCCTCCTGCCCCCCATGAGGGCCTTATCGCTTTCCATCTCTGTCCTCGTAGCAATACTCTCCATCATCGTCTTTCGCGAACAAGTTTTCGAGCTTGCGACTACATCTTTAAACACCCTGCTAGAGAACTTGAACAGATTCTACGACGACAGTAGTAAGAGTCGCGGTAGTAAAGCTGCGACCGATAGCTCCCCAGTAACAACGACGAAAACCGCCGAGCCCGAGTCCGAGTCCCCCTTCTATAACCCCAAAGAGAAACTCGTCGCGACCGACATGTCCGTCCCTCGCGCCATCCGCAAGGTCTTCCTAGCCGTCGAACAGGCCGGTAAGAACCCCGAGAATATTATAATATTAGAGATTGGCCCGTTGCGCTACAAGTGTGGCGGACACGGTCTTTGTAAGAAATGCTGCGCGTAGAAAAGGCGCTGACACTGGTTTAGAGGGCGCCGGAGCCCGGGTCAGGCGTTCGATCGGTACACCACAATTGCGCAACTTCTCGCCCTTCTTGATGTTAGATCATTTCAGCATCAAGCCCGGCGCCGGTTTCCCCGACCACCCACACCGCGGCCAAGAAACCATCACGTATTTGTTGTCAGGCGGCGTCGATCACGAAGACTTCGCGGGCAACGCCGGTACGATCGAGGCGGGCGATCTTCAATTCATGACGGCCGGCCGCGGCATCATGCACGCGGAGATGCCGCGCCAGAACCCGGACGGCAGCGCCAACGTCGGTCTGCAGCTGTGGGTCGACCTGCCCGCGCACCTGAAATCCTGCGAGCCGCGGTACCGCGATCTGAAGGCGCACGAGATCCCGAGCGCCGACTTGGACGACGGCAAGGTCCACATCAAGGTCATCTCGGGCCAGGCGGCGGGCGTCGACAGCGTCAAGGACTTGGCGTATACGCCCGTCTGGATCCTCGACGTGGAGATGAAGCCGGGAAGCAAACTGGCGCAGCCGCTACCGAAGGGCTGGAACGCCTTCGCGTACCAGCTGGAGGGCTCGGCTGTGTTCGGGTCCGGCGACAGCAAACAGACCGTCGCGCAATACCATAACTGCGTGTTCGAGCCGGACGGCGATGTGGTGCTCGTTGAGGTTCCCGAGAGCGCGAAGGAGAACGCGCGGTTCGTGCTGATTGCGGGTCAAGTGCTCAACCAGAAAGTTGTTCAATACGGACCATTTGTCCTGAATACGCCCGAAGAAGTGCGGCAGGCGCTGATAGACTACCAATTCCACATGAATGGGTTTGAGAGGGCCAAGGATTGGCAGAGCGAGATCGGGAAGTCGATGGTCGGCTGAGCAATTGGTTGGCTACCACTTATTCCCTTTAGAAACCCGGAATTATCCCATCTTCCCCAACGCTTAACCTGTCCATAACACCGGTCTGAGGACTTCCTGTATATAGTCGTGTTTCTACCCCCCCCGCCTGCCACCTCCTGCATTTGTTCTACTCATTGGGATACATTAGGTAATAACGCGGTTCTTGGCGTATTGGTAGGGATGAGTTGAATGGATATACAACGAATAAGAAATTGAGTAGTGATTATATCGGCCCCCTTCTCTCTCTCTTCTCGCGTTGCGATGTGCGATTTTGACGTGGTTAATTTAGAAATTTCCCTTCGGCCGTTTGACGGGATACGGGTCGGGCAAGTTCATCACCCATTGCAGCCGCATCAGCTCGTCTCGCGAAGGCTGGAGGCCGCTGTACCAAGAGAGTTTTCGGGGGTGCAGGCCTGTTACTTGCTGGAGTCGTGGATTATTTAGGATCGAGGCTGCTTCTAGTGGCCGGCCGCAATGCGTGCCTTTAGGCATGCTGTCGTAGCTGATTCTCCCACTCCGTCCCCCTGATTTCGAAGTTGTCGCTGCCGCGGTCTGATTAGTCTTTACCTGCGCGCTCGTTTTGCCCTTAGATGAGCTAGAGGATGGCGAGAGCCTAGACGTGAGTCCATTGGATGCCGGTGGAGGCGGCTTGCGCTTTGCTTGTTCAATCATCATATTTGAAGTGTGTCCAGTGTGATATCAGAGAATAGGTAGTTTCAGCAAGGGGGAATACTTATACACAAGTAAATTCCAAGCTAGATACCTAGTTGGCAGACAAAGAAAGGGCCAAACATGGCTTGTGCAGTTTTCCCCCGGGCATAGCCTCACTTTTTATGACTCTCCGGCCTCAAAACGAGGCTCCGGGCCATTCGCACATGTCGTCATTCTCGAACACTCCATTCGCCAGACACTGGCACATGTGTCTGACATACCTGGACTATAACTAGACTATACCTAGACTATACCTACCGAAATAAATTTGGGGAGGGGGCGCCACCACCGGGCAAACATACCAGCATGATTAGGTACATGATAGGCGCTGGTAGCCTTACGGGCGCCTGCCCCCCTCGGTGTGATGCGATGCCACAGCGTAATTCGTGCCGTTGCCTGCGCGCAATTGACGGTTTGTCCCACCCAGTCGGTTGGATGCGCGGCTTGGCTGAGAAGATAGAAGAGGTAGGTAAGCTGGGCTAGGCTGCCATGGCACGCTCGGCGTTACGCCATTCAGGTGTGAGATGCGAGGTGTGAGGTATCGAGGCGACATGTAATGTAAGATGGGTTATGTAAGATGGGGATTGGGGGCGGATGGTTGGTGGGGAGCCAGCGAGCGGCGCGCGGCGCAAGCGGAAGAGGGAGGGTTTTCTGACTCATCCATTTGGCGTCCGGTGCGCGCCCCGTTCGTTCTTTGCTTCTTTGTTCCTTGCTTTTGCTTTTGCTTTTTGCTAGGTACGCAGCGCAACGCCAACGCGGCACTTCCGGTGCAGCCCCCCGTCATGCTGTCAGCGTCGCATACAAGTGCAGTGTAGTGTAATACACAGGACATACGAGGCATGATCTGATCCGCTTCCTGGGTGCTCGGGGGACGGGAGAATGGGTATGATTCCACTGCATGAGGAAGGATTCAAAGTTGACGAGGCGGGCGGATAGGTCGGTAAGAGCCGCAACGTCTATAGTTGTCTGTCTTCCCACCTACGTGGACTCCGAATGCCACGGCCTGGCTTCCTTGCTTAGATATGCAGGTGGCGTCCAGTCGCTGTGCTAGGCCGATGTGGTGGCATCCCTACCACATGCCGGCTCTAAATCTCCTCAGTTCAAGTTTCCCCTGGGGCAATGTTTAGCGGGTTTATGCCGTATTGGTTCAGGTTACACATAGCCTACTTGGGGTTCCAAGTGAGATGATACGAGTGAACTGGCATGGTAGGACAACGAAGTAGGCAGTGTGCGTATGAGATATGTACCTAATGGAAGTCGGAATAGGAAGGTATACGCAGTACTAAGATACGTGTATCTGCTGTAATAAGAAATAATGAGGGAAAGGTGGTAAGGCTCTCAATACATCAAGGTTGACCATGTCTCCGTGTTGCAGAGTCTGGGCGGGTGGCTTTCTTCGGATCAATTAGTAGCAATTGTAATCGAGTTCTGAAAAGCGATAGGTTCGATCAGATTTGTGATAGCCGACAAATGTCAGTCTACTAACAACTACTAGAGGAGCATACTATCAAATGGGGAGTGAGCGTTGAAGAACGGCAATGCTTAAATTGTAAAGCCTTCCTCAGGGGAAGTACCTCAGGGGTAAGAAACTGTTAGGCCCTCGGAGCTTGGTAATTGGGGTGATATAACCGAGCTAGCTTTGCTCTTTGGAATGCGAGTGACTCCCCAGAACTGTTCATCGTCGTCTATGGGGAAGATAGTGTGCTCTACGAGTTCAACCGACTTCAACCTACATTCTCCTCTTTAAGACGATTTCACGCACTTCAACAATGAGTACATACACCTTGAATGCTTCGATTTAGATCGGCCAGCCCCTCCGCTTCCTCGGATGTGCTATATCCGGGCAAATGGACACTTGTTGCCCCTGAAAGTGTTGGGGATGTCCAAACCCCCCAGGAGAAGCGGAGCGCCTACAGGCGCGGTCCATCTAGAACTTCAAGCGCCCATTCCATTAATTGCCTATTAAGAGGTGATGCTCACTTGGATCTCGATAAGGGAGTCTAGACCTGATTGTCGCTTGATAATACTCGGTAAGAAGCCTTTGACAGCCGTTAGTGGCTAGTGGTATATTAAGAATAGCGGCTATAATCAAGCAGTATGTAGCTCTTCGAGCGTCCTCACAGTTCTCCGCCGTTGCATCCTTTCAGGGAGTTTGCCTTATGCAAGCTAAGGGTTCAGCGGCCGTCCGTACTCCAGATTAGGAGAGGTATGACGGGAGGAACCATGTCCCCTGGCCCCTGAGTTGATAGTCACACCCTTATATCGAGTTCGTAACGACATTGCAACGCTCTAGGACTCTTGTTAGGGAAGCTAACTTTAGTTATCCAAATTGCTACCATGATATGCCAGGTTTTACGGTCTCATACACTGGGTTCTAGAGATCGTGGGTTTGCGATATGGGTCTTCCCTGTGTGTAATATACATATACAACGTAGGTATTTGAGATAGCTAGACTCTACCTCCTAATAGGCGGATTTCTCTCGCAGCGCACTCGCTACGCTCGCTATATTGCTATTAACAGTCATATTCATCTTCATTGGTCACAGCAAGCGGTGGGAGGGCAGGTTTCAGGAGCAATCATGTAGTGGAACTTCCATGGCAATTTTCTTTGATTTGGTGCGTTGCAGAATACGGTCCTACATCTACTTAACGTCAAGCTTGTCCATAAGTAGGTACCACCTTCTTTTCCGTATCCGCCGCTTATCCTTGGAACGGGATTTCAAAATAAATACTAACAGAAAGCTATATCAATCAACCAAGACCATAAAGACCTTCCCATTGGGTCAAGGGGTTTAGATGGCATGCATCGTACATTTTAATTAAATTTCAAGTCACTTTCTCGAATACCCCTTAAGTCCCTTAAAGCTATGATCATCGTTGTTCCTGATGAGGTTATCCTATAAGAACATTGGCCTCATGAATAATAATTGGTCGTCTTTAATCAAAGCTTGTGATGTGACATAGACGGCCACGTGGGCAGTAAGGAATAGGATATTGTCATATATGGGTCCGCGTAACACATATTGTCTTAGTGGTATATCTGGCAACCTTGTAGGCGAGACCTTTGTCGATCAGTTCTTGACGACATGTATAATATGCCGGTTGAATCATATTAGATCAACTCTAGCCAACATCGGGTTCTATCTCATCTGCTTTTCTGACAACACCCAGGTCGGTAATGTGACGACCTGCAGGATACATGACATATGAGATTTCCATCATACATGTTCTCTTTTAGATAGTTCTTACGGAACTGAAAATGATACAAGCAGCTAGGCTAATAAGCAATATATTATATGCAGCCGACACAATGGCTACCTATCCAGATACTATAGCATATGGATGGGGTATGCTGTTGACATGGGTTTCGTCAGTGTGCCATGCTGAGTTGAGATGGCTAGATTTGCATAGGCTTCATTGTACCTGAAAATGGGAGCCGGATAATTCTACAACTCCTTCTCTTGATGACAGGTAATCATTATTTACTGCTTGTTTTGCTATTTAGTATGCTATATGTCACGTTTTGGAACGATTTCTCTTCATTTGTCCTAACCGCTATAGGAATTGTACGAGAATGTTCTAATACGAGTGTCAAGCATCTACTTAAAGTGATTACCCCTGTATTTCTGGAGCTATGTTACCCTATTTCTAAGCAGATACGTCAGGGCCAGTCTATCCATACGAAAGTTCCGCTCTTATTACCTGCATCTACACTATAAAGTGGTGTTTCAAAGAGATACAGTTGGGGAAAACACGTGGGATGCTATATTTGGCATGACTTAATATGGGAGTTGAAGAAGGGCCCTGATATCGACGAATGGGCGAATTCAACTTATATGAGGGTTTCAGACGGATAGATTGGAACTAATGGATATATCATCGATCCCGCTTCTAAACATCATCCCGTTTCTCGGATCTACGAGCTTGACGTGCCATTTATCAACCAGCAGGGATGTATGGGACTTTATTCCACGTGGAAGCCATGTGGTCGTGGACCCGGTTGAAAGGAAGCTTTTCCCACAACCTCCACGGGCTCGGAATCGACCACTCCGGTGGAGAGGACCCCAATCGGCGCAGCCGCAGCATGATGTTGATTCAGGCATCGTATATTGATATTTTGCGCACATGCATGCAAGTGACTTCATTTAGCCGTCCTTGGCAGGGACCGATGAATACCACGGTGTGAAGACCTCCACCTCACCTAGATACGATTTTGAGTGAAGCGGAATTCTATAAATGCTAAGCTGGGAATGGCGGAAAAATTGATAAAAAATCACTCCATCAAATTCAAGCTTCCCACTACCTAGCTCTTTCGTTGTCTAAGACCATCACAATGCTTTGCAACAAGCTTCTCCCCGCCGCCATGCTTCTGGGCGCATCTGTCGCCCAGAACGCCACGCTTCGCTATATGCCCTTCGGTGACTCCATCACGGAGATCATCTGCTGGCGTGCAAAGCTCTGGGAGAAGCTGAAGCCCACTGAGTGGGGATCCGTTGACTGGGTTGGCTCCGGTAGGGGAGAGAACAATTGCGGAGACAGCACTTATGACCGCGACAATGAGGGTCACTCGGGCTTTCTGGCCATCGATATTGCCAACCGAAAGCAGCTCGTCGGCTGGCTCCAGCAGAACCCGGCGGATGTCATCACGATGCATCTCGGCACCAACGACATCGTGCAGCAGAACAAGCCGACCAACGATATCATTGCTGCTTTCACGACCCTCGTCGGCGTTATGAGGGACAGCAATCCCAACATGAAGATTGTCGTAAGTTTTCCCAGCACCCTTTCGATAATCGCCGTACCGCCCTCGTATTGCTCCGTGCTAATCTCACTGGACTAGGTGGCCCAAATCATCCCCATGGGCTTCGGCAACTACAACACCCAGATCCAGAATCTGAACAAGGCCATTATCCCCTGGGCGCAAGGTCTCAACAAGACCGAATCGCCCATCTGGGTTGTGGACCAGTACACGGGCTTCAGCGGAACGACTGATTTGCGCGATGGCGTGCACCCGAACGCTGCCGGCGACGATAAGATGGTCAATGTCTGGTATCCGGCCCTTGTCAACGCGTTCCAGGTCGCCCAGGCCGAGAAAGCCGCGGCTGCCAAGCAGGTCGAAGTTCCTTTCACTGCATAAAGCGCCTCCAAGTGTCTGGAAGCTCTTGTGCTAGCTTCTGGCGTGGGAAATCGTATTATACCAGGTACCTACTATACTATTCATTGTATATATTGATCATCAGAATTGTGGTGTGGATCCAAAATTATTGGTTAGTACCATTGCGATGCCAGTTCTCACCAGTGATGTAGTAGATGTATTGATGACAAGTGACCCTGCTGCATGTCGATTTCTTCTCTCTGATGTAGTAGTGTATGAGCCTCCCAAATTCACATGGCGATAAAATGAAATAATTGTGAGCGGAAGACAGATAATTGTAAACTCTCGTCTCTCTGTGCTTTAGAGAAGGCGTCACTACTAAGGCTTGAAACTGCAAGCCGGTGGTGGTGGTGGGGGAATGCTTGATATTAGCGGTGCCGCGGCGCTAGCGTCCCGAAGCCGCTAAGTATTGCCGTGGCTGATTCGGTCGCACGAACTTTTCTTTTAGAAAGTATCTACATATAGGTAGCAAAGATGATTGCCAGATATGTACCTAAGTAGATAGAGTAGTAGGTACGTAAGATGACATCAATACGATCCTCGGAATGTGTTATGCTTTAGGATCTAGACAAAGTGTCAATGACATGAATGAGGACAACGATGGAAAGGTATGGGGTTAGCGGTGCCTACTTTGGGGAATAACATGAACGCCTAGGGTAGGGTGACACAGAATACGAACTCACGAGCCGACACCCAAGCTTGAGCAACGAATCAATAATTCTATACGAGATTCTTGTTTATCATTCAAGAGTTGTAGTAGTAGAGGACATAGGCATTTTTGGTGGCCGGCCGACTAGTAGGTGCATTCTCAAGGTCCTTCAGGGATATAAGAAACTGATATTGGTATCGTCAGTTCAAAATTTACCCTGTTTGGCTTTATTAACCATGATACGCCAATCATGCACCTTCCCACTCGTTTCATATCACTTCTATCTTACTTTACGTTAGTTTTAAAGGATAGTAGACCTGACAGTTGGCATTAAATTAGGTACATATAGCCTTTCGAGTGTGCGTATAACGAGTAATAGTAACCTTTCACGGGCGATATTCGCAAATGACCTCTCTTTCTATTGGTGCTGAAGCTTACGTCAGTAGATGGGTATTATAGAAAGCCACACACGCGGGCGGTGCCGATGACCCGGTTCTGGAGTTAGTGCCAAGGTATGCTAACTTTAATACCCCTGCTTAGCTGTGCGGCGCTGCCAGTATCGACAAATGGGGTTGGACGCTAGGGGATAACGGACCTTGCTAAAAAGCATGATTAGCGGGGATGTTGATACCCAGTTACTTCGTGCTTTCAAACATCGAGACCCCTGAGCCGATGAAGATTCGTAATGTTCTCCTTCCAACGCGCTCCCGGAAAAGATTGCGCGAACAGTGGTTACACCTACCTACCTAGTCGTCTTTGAGCAGATGGGTGTATCATCAAGATGCTCCTGAATTCGCCCCTATCCGCGCTGCACTTGCGATGGAAACAACTGCCCAACATCCACAAAGTCATATCCGTATCTGTGGTCCTACTATTCTTAATAGGTTGGAAGCCAATTGTTAACAGAGACATGTCTTGTTCGCACGTGGACTAATATAGACCAACACAGTGATATTTATCCAACCTAACCCCGAAGTCGCCCGCGATGGATGGAACCGTCTCACACATACCGGAAGCGGCCCTCTGGCAGGCGGAATTCCCCTCCGCGTTATGTTTATCGGCGCGTCGATGACACTCGGCGAGCACTCTACTGGCGAAGTGGGTTATAGGAAGCAGATTCGGGACTGGCTTGTTTCCAGGGGCAATCCCGTCAACTATGTTGGACAGGTATCGTCTTACCCCACTTGCAGCCACTGCTCGGTCCTTCATTGTCTCTAACCTCCTGCGTACCTCCAGAACCGATACGGCGACTTCAAAGACAATGACGTACAGGCCTTCGGCGCCCAACCTATCAAGCCGACCCTCGATCGCTTAAAAGAAGTCGTACCGCAGGTTCAACCCAACCTAATCCTAATCAATGCGGGCTCCTCCGATTGTTTCCAGCTAGACCATTGGGGCCCAGCGTACATCCTCCAGAGCATGCGTGACCTGGTTGATTTCCTGTTCGAAGCGTCGCCGCGAGCCACGATTATTATGTCGACTATCATAACTAGCCCATGGGAAGGCACGGAGCGCTGCGTCAAGAGTTCCAATGCGCAGATTCGCCAGGTGGCCATCGATCTCATCCGCGAGGGCAAGCCGGTGACAATGGCCGAGATGCATTTCGACCAGGGCTTACCGAACCGCGTCCTTCGCGAGGATATCGGCCCCGACGATATGCACCCTACCGACAAGGGTTACTTCAAAATGGGCGACATCTTCATAGAGAAGATTCTCGAAGTCGAGAAGAACGGCTGGCTACAGCGCCCCGTCGATAACGGGGTCCCTGAAGACGGCGAAGCCGCTAGAGATGCTGAAGAAGCAATTAAAGCGATGGATGAGAAATTGAAGGGGAAAGAAGGCACGCAACCCAACCCCCCGGGTGTACCCGGTAGAAGAAATCTTGATTCGAAAAGGGCGTTCAATAGACGTCACGGCGCCATTTAAAAGAGCCGTCCTAGATTGTATGATAGAAAACTGTATATGAGCACGTCATTGTGGAGCTTCACGGGCTAAAGAGATCCCATCCCAAGCGGTCGGTACGGGTAGATAGCGTCACCTAATAATGCTCGCAATGAGGTATGATATAATAACGGGAGAAATCTCGTACTCCATGAATTTAGCTATCGCAGGGTATTTATTCTTGTGGATTTCTCGATTGCCCTCTACTCCTAGAGGATGATTTCCTAGGATCAGCTTCAAATCGCGCGGTTCGCTACATGCAGCCCAAAATTTTCCCTAGATTTCCCTTTTGGGAAATTGTTCACGGGTGGGGAGCGGGAAAAACCTTCGCTGCCATGGACAAAGACACAAGAAAAAGAACAGAGAGGTATTGTGGATAATATTATGAAAAGAGAAGAAAAAGAGAGGTTTGATCCCAATTTGATTGGGAGCCGCGAGAATTGAGCTCACGGCGGGGGTCGAACCTGGACGGGACTGTTAGCTGGGGATCACGAAGAGGACCTTGCGGTGGATGATGAACTTACCCGCAACCTTGAGATTAAGAGTCTCACGCTCTACCGATTGAGCTACGCAAGCGATGATGAGGGCCTGGTTATGGCCTCTTATGTATGGGCAGTGAGGTATGGACCAGGTCCCCATTTGTGAGGCTCTAGGGTGCGGGCCCTACCCTTAGCCTGGTAGTTCAGCAAACTCGTGCTCGGCGGTATTACGAAAATGATTCTATATTCATGGAACCTAGGTGGGCTACGAGAATTATCGTCAAAAAGTCTTGATCTAAGTATGCGACTATCGCTGGATCAGAAGCCCAAATCACTCTCATACAACTTCGCTCGGTGTCCGATGGGTTGGATCAGGGTGTAGCTGGCCGAGCTACTGAACTCCTGGACGCCATTGATCAGGTATAGAGGCGTAAGCTCGCCGTTGTCGCTGAAGTAAAGCCGCGGTCGTTCTCGCCGATAATAATCCGTCTTTCCACCGTCCGTGAAGTACACCGTCGTATTGTACGCCGCCTGCAGTTTGAACGTCCAGTTCCCCGTCAAGCTACGCGAGAACAGGTGCCCTCCCACTCGAGGGTATTTCTCGTGCCTCTCAGCAATATCAATCATCCAATGACACAGGATGTGCCAGTTACCGCGCTTGTCGCGCCATAAAAAGGGGTCCTCCGACCAATGGTCGCTGTAATCGGACGTATTCCACGGCATTGACTTGATTAGGTTGTACGGGCCGCCGAAACTGTCGGCATGGTAGATGAAGTTGTCCTCAACACCAAGCACGATCTCCGACGTAGGGTTGTCATGCGTCCATAGCGGCCATGGAGTTGGGTTGGTTGCGTTGAGGACACGCTTTGACGGCTTCCATGGTCCTCGGATGTCAGGGGCACTGGAGACGGAGACGTTATTCGCCCACTTATATAATTTGCACGTATCCGGCGTGTCAGTCTCTATCCCAATGGTGTACATGAGATACTTCTTGTCTGCCGGGCTCCATATGATTTTAGCATTGTGACGAAACGTCCCCAGCAGCTCTTCTACGTAATGGTAGGGCCCGGTCGGTCCAGTCCGAGACTCGGCGCGAACCACGGTGCTGAACGGCCTCCAACCTGAGAGCCCACACCCGCGAGCGAATTGGTCGATGATTAAATGAAAGAGCTTCCTGTCATGCCGGTCTTGAATGATGTTGCCGCCCCACGAGGAGTTTCCCTTGGTGCTATAGAAGTCGGGTAGGGTAAAGTTCGTATAGTTGTATCCCGTCCACCGTGTTGCGGGCTGGAGATCGAGCTGCCCGCAGTCATCCGACTTCCACCCCGGATCGCACCTACACTTCCCCAATGAACGGACACAGACTCCATTAAGGCTACAGTCCTCATCGGCCACACATCCTTTAACGACAACACCTACGGCGACACGGTAAACTAAGAAGAGTCTTAGAATGGTGGGGGCATGCATCTTAAAAGGCTGACGTCACTCTCGGAGGGCTAGAAGTTAGTCATCATTGCGTTGTGAGCGGCAGAGATGAACACATTTATCAATTATATCATCGGGTGTCCCAGGATATACCCATTAGTGTAGTGGTGGGCTGTGGGGAAGAGATGCGAATGAGGAGTTTTCGGGGTTCCCAGTCTTGCCTAACCACTTGAAGTCTGGAGAGTTCGCTCTCGGTATACCATTTCCCGATGCTCCTCTAACAAGTAGCATCATTGCTAGAATATCATATCAATTCTCCACGGACAATATTATAGATCAGAAATATGGCTGCTTCTCGATCAAATATTCGTACCTAGCTGAATGAATTCATTACAAGATTGACAGTGTGCAACACCATCCGTGGCCAGCCTTTATTATACGTATCCTTATCTTGCTACTTATCGGGTGCCCTTTGATGTCTTGACGATTTACGTATTGTTACTGAAGTCGAATAAAGTCTGAGGACTTAATGAACTTTTGTTCTCTTCTGCCATCCCTAATCTACCTCTTCAACTCAATATGGAAAGATTGCTGTCGGAGAGAGGAGGTGAGAGTCAGGTGACTTGATGGTTTGGGAACCTTCCTGTATCACGTGATATTTCACATGGAGTAAACTCGCAATCTATATCTGTTGACAAGAGAGCAACATCTCCGAATAACAGACTCGATCTTTGACCAAGAGCTTACAAGCATTATTACGTGATAATTGGTTCAATTCCAATCGACAGTCGGTTTCTATTGATTTTATTAGCTAGATCCTCAGCTAAGTTACTTGAAATTTCTGTAACAGCCACAGGACTCCCTCCAATGCTCTGAAGTAACACAAGACTTATCATTGCTACAGTTCTCATACGCCAGCATATCAACGTTTTTAAGAGTATTTCTAGGCTATAGCTTTCCTAACGCGACATTGGTATGTTTACTTTTAGCCAATGAGATGATTAGTATCCATATTCATCACTATTTCATGACTTTCTTCGCCGTTAGGATTAGCCTACAGCTGATTGGCTCCGACCGAGAGAACTCCTTATAGTTCTGGATTCACCAGAACCCCTACCAACACTGCATTGGTTTAATCTCATGTTACATTTGATGCAAATTATAGATAAATTACAGATTTGTCACGGAAAATGTACGCAACAGAGATCTAAATATGTCTTGCGGACAACGAAGAACTCATCCCCACTGGCAGGGGGATACGTGGTGGGCTGGCTACGTGGTTGGAAGTGGAGTGGACCAAAAAGGAGGGATACAGTGTTGGCGGGGCTGGGAGAATTATTGGCACTGTACTTCCATCTCAGTTGAACTTAAAACTGGGAGATAATATTTGCAACCGCGAGGCGGCGATACTCGATCCCACTAGATCAATTTACTACGTCCCCAAGGTAAAGAGCACCCCCAGGACGATGGATACCTATCCGCTAAGGCCCGTATGACCCTCGCCTTCCGTAAATGAGGCTCAATGCGTGCCCCATTTGGAGCGCGCGCTTGCATGATTTAAAAATTGAGCTTCCACAGTATGAAAACCTGGTCAATGCGTTTGGCGGTAAGAGAATCAGTCGCGACCCAGGTTAGGTACATATACTAATGTCGCCGCCCCGTCGGCCGTCAGGCATCCATTCATAATCTTGCCAATGTATTATACCTGTTTATTAATGAATGCCAATATAGTTTTCACCAGAGGATAATACAAGAGGATAGTATCTATGCGACACCCATCGAATCAGAGACTACGAGTCGGGTTATAACCAACCATGGCCTCCCAACAGACCCAGACCCCATCGGCGCGGCCCCGAAGTCTCTTCGGAAACACAACCACCGCGTCAAGCCAGCAAACGACAGGTTTCTTTGGAGGCGCATCTACCCAGTCCAGTGTCTTTGTGCCTAGTAATCTCTTCAGCCCAACTCCGCAAGCTTCTCGCGCCCAGGAGCCTATGTTCGGAGCCCCTATTGCCCAAGCTAATCCACCAACCGCAAATTTATTCGGAAGGAAAAACTCTCAAACGTCCAATGACTTTGGAAGCACCACTCCCCGGGGGGACCCGCCTCAGCCGAACCTATTTTCGAGCTTGACCAACCAACCAACTCCAGCACAGTCAAGCTTCTTTAGCCATAGGTTGTCTGCTTCGCTTTCTAGTCCATCACCAGCCTCGCGGAGGAGCAAGGCAAGCAGTTTTGGGGCTTCTCCTACCCGTGCCACTCCCCGTATTGGCCAAAAAAGACCTGCTCCTCAGTCCAGCCAGTCGCCAACAAAATCTCCTGGAACCCCTGGGACTCCTGGCTCTCCGATCATCCATACGCCAGCCTCGGAGTCGCAGTCACCTTCCGAGCAGGAGAGCAATGTCCGACCGCCCAAGTCTTATATCGACCCAGATGGCGATTTATGTCTCCACGTAGGCCCCATGGCGGCGGAATTTGTAGTCTGCTCCAAGACTATGGCGAGGTCGTCTCCTTTCTGGAAGAAGATGCTGTATGGGGACTTTGCAGAAGGCAAGAAAGCGCAACATCAGAATATTGGGGAAGAGTGGATCGTCAAGCTCCCGGAAGATAATGTCACCGCTATGACGATAGTCCTCAGCATCATCCATGGCCGTTTCGACAAAGTTGCCGGTTATGAAGATCTTATCTATACAGCTCATCTGTATAATCTATGTGTCCTTACCGACAAATATGATATGACCCATATTTTGCGACCCTGGGCTAAAGGCTGGTCGCGTTCTGTGCATACCCGGAGCGAGAAACTGGGGAGGTGCTTGAGGGAGAAATTCTGCCACGAGAGACTTTGGATTGCGTGGGACCTTGGCGACCAAGAGACCTTCGAAGAAATGGCGAAGGCCTTGCTGCTAAATTGCGATGCGTCGGTGGGCAATACTCTGCATTACGTTGTGGCTCTGGAACCGCCCGGAATATACGGTAAGCTCAGTCCTCCAATCCTGTCCTAGATGCCTGGAACTCAAGAAATGAAACTGCAGAAAGTATACAGCAAGTGCGCTTAGATATGATCAAGACGCTTCTCCGACCATTTAACAGAATCATACAACGCCTTGTTGATAATGACATATCGCTCTGTGAAAAGCCAATCGGTGCCTCCCACAAAGGTGATTGCCTGTCTTCCATGCTTGGCACGGCAATCCGATCACTCTATAAAGCCGGGCTGTGGCCCATACCAGAACCCGCGGCCGTTCAGTGCAGTGTATCGGAGCTTGCATTGAAGCTCCAGCACGTGGAAATTGCGGGCAAGGATGGTGATTCTCACGTCTGCTCCAAATCTGGATTAATAAGAAGCAGTGTTGGGGCGACTATGATGTCTATCCCATCACTGCTTACCGAGTCACACCAACGTCATCTTGAAGCTCAGGGAAAGAAGTCCGGATTTGCGCCTCCTGGTAAAACCTCAGGAATCAGATGAAGCACCAGAGAAGTTGATGGTTCAACTAGCAATATATAGAGTAGGCGATGCTGGATTAACCAGTCAGTCCTACTGCTCGAACCTAACGGTCGCGTGGAGCTGGCAATGCCTCAGAAGCTCCCACGATCGCTCGCCGGTAATGAGCTGGCGGGCGCGACGACCACCTAGATGAAATCTACCTAGGTATCTAAGTAGGTATTTAAAAACCTCATCGGTTTTTAAATGCTCCGTCGCGCTGCTGCGCTGCTACCAACGACCCAGGAGATCGAGAGCCGAACGTCTTGTATGGCTATCTTGCTGTTGAGGATTACCCCTGAAATCTCCTCGTAGCACACAGCATGCGGTGAACAGTAGCACGACATGTGCACGTTTATATCACGGTGTATGTAGCGTCCCGATAGGGCATATGAATTAAGACAAGCTATCCACCAGCCTAAGACCTATTGGCGCGAACTATCTCGGTGTAGGCCGTTATAATGCGAGTTCCCGCCGGTCTAGGCGTTATGTGCGTGACACTGCAGCTGACGCAAGGGCATGAGATGTATGTAGGTGACCGATGTATGTAGCCACGTAAGTTTGCGTATTCATGCCACGAGGGGTTTCCCATAAACATTGATAAGAGAGGCATCTTGTAGCACGCAAACTCACTTTCAATTCCAGAAGGTCAGGCAAATGCAAAATCCGCTCCAAGGCCCTAATACCTGGTAATACCTATATACCTATACCTATCTACCTAGGTATCCATCAATCCCAACTAAAGCAGCAGCATCACACGTCCATGCTGCCGGGGTCCCGACTCGTAAAGATCTTATACATGCGCTTGCTAACGGCGGGCCCGACGACGCGGTCCGTAAACGCGCCGTCGCGGTTCGCGCACTTGTAGCACTTCTCGAGCGCTAGCGGGCCCTCGCGCTCCAGCCCGCGCACCAGCTCGCCGACGGAGCCGTACTTGGCCGCGATGCCGTACGCGATCGGCGCCGTCACCCGCGTCACCTCCTGCAGCATGCGCACGTACGTGTCGCGCGCGTCCTCGCCCGTCCGCACCTGCCCGGCTTCCATGCAGAACCCGGCGTCGGCGGCGGCGTCGCGCGCTCGTCGGTACGGGATCGTGGCGATGTGCTGCGTGAACACGGCCACCCAGTGCGCTGTCTCGACTTGCGCGTGCGTGTGGTGGATAAAAGCCCCGTGGACGACTTGCAGTGAGAGGAGGGCGTCTTCTATGATGTCCTCATCGATGTACTCTTGCTGTGCGGCGGCGTTATTGCGCCGCCGTTGGGTAGATGGTACGGTGGCTGCGTCGTTGTTGGTATCGAGGGCGCGGACTGCGGAGGCGAAGCGCCGGTTTTGGATGTTTTTGTTTTTGCGCAGCCAGGGCGTCAGGCCCTCGATTAGGTAGATGAGCGTGTGGTTCGGGTGGGCGGTCTTCATCTTCAGCACGTGCGCTTCGAGGTCTTGGCCCTCTGTGCCGAGGACGAGCCTAACGAACTCGGCGGCTTCGACGATGACCATGACGTGCAACTCGGGCTTGATGCACAGGGGGATGGGCTCCCAGTGCCCGAGCTCTTCGTTGTACTTGGAGGCTACTTTTCGCCGCCACTTCACCACGTTGTCGATGCGGTTGTCCCAGTATTCGAATTGGACGTCCATTTCGCCGAGCAGCTTTTCGATCTGCGCTTTGATGCCGACATTGAGAGTGCTGGGGAGGTCGACTATCATCTCGGGTACGGCTACCTTCCTGTCGGTCTTCAGCTTGTTGACTTCGGCAAGTGCTTTCTCCTTTTGCTTCTCGACTGCGCGTTGCTCTTTTGCCCGTTCTTTCTCAACCCGCTTGCGCTCCTTCTCGGCTTCGCGGGCTTCTGCCTTCTTTCTCTTCTCCCGCTCCTTTTCTTCTTCAGTTTTCCTTGGTTCCGCCGTCTTCTTTGGCGCAGCGCCTTTCGCCCTCGCTGTGGTTTTTATGCGAGGCGGAGAAGGCGTTAGGCTGTAAAGACGCCTAGCCTTGAGTTTCGAGAAGTCGATATCGCTCAAGTCCGGTAAGTCATCTGACTCCGGGTTACCGAGGTTGTTACTAGTCTTCATCTCCGGCATTGAACTCGATATTGGATCCCAGGCCCCATTTTGTTTAGACCTCTTAGGCTGGGGTTTCCTTGGAGAACTTCCGAGTTCGTCATCTGAAAGATCTATGACTACTGGCGCCTTTGAAGGCTTCTTCCTCCCCGGGGAGTCGAAGGGATCGCCATATGGTTGCTGGTTGGTTTTGGAATTTGCGGATGGCCGATGGTTATCAACAATTGGCGCAGGTGAGCTCCTAAAAGGGTCGCTTGTCAAATCTAGCCGGGGTGGCTTGGTGGTATTTGTTGCCTGTTTTTTGGGTGGACTGTCGAACGGATCCGACGAAACATGTGTCCCACCCGTGATCTTGTGAGGAGCAAAGCCATTGGGTGAACTACTATGTTCGATGGGGTCAATCACTGAGTTCCATCGCTTCAACCCAACCGGTGAACGAGGTTTGCGATCCCTAGAGCTAACCGCGGCAGATTGTGTCCTGTTGAAGCCGTTGCCATCTCTCTTCTTGGTACCTGCCGCTGAGGTTGAGGTCCGAGCTTTCTTCGCTACACCGCCATCGAGATCTCCAGTTGTGTCAAAGTCATCGGATAAGAACAGGAAGTCATTGTCCTGATGCTTATAGCTGCTACTTGCTCGCTTTGTACCAGTAATTGGTTGATGAGAGGGTCCATCAGATGGTCTTTTGGCTGCTCTTGACGATGATTCTGTGGTTAGATCTGGGAACCCATAGTCGAGGGCTCTAGATGGAGCTGATCGAATCCTTCGCGACGAGATTTCGGGAGAGATGGCGGGGATTGGCGGGGATGGAGCGGGTGGACTTGAGGACAACAGACTGATCACCTCGGCTGGCATTTTGACATGGTTTTGACTGTAAGCTTAGCAATTGGAAAGCCTTGAAACATGTGAAAGCAAGCTAGCGAGGGTAGCAAGGGATGGAGCTCAGATGGCAGCTGGGGATAAGTATTGGTAGTCTTTAGAGGGCTGTTTTGCAAATGTCACGGTAATCGATAAGTCGGTTCAATCGCTTTGGCAAAACGCGTAACAATTAGGGCGCGACACTGACGCGTTTCACGTGACACAACACTCAATTCTGCACTCATTCAGCTACCCCACTATTCGAACTTATTCCTCTTCTGGACTCTCAGACGCTCAATACTTTCAATTTGTCATCCTTGGCTTTACCTATCTACCACTCACCACTCCTTCTGCCCGTGTGGCTTGAGTTCGCGTCCCCATATTGGCTCTCAATTGATCGAGGATACTGTCGATTTTCGGCATTTGGCTTCGATCTCCGCACCAAGTGCCGAATGCTGCATGTGTCGTACAGATGAGGGAACTCCAAGTCGAGAGGAGTTCGTTCATCCTGCAGCGGATCTTCTACCCTGGAGTCAGAAATCTAGATCGTGAAGGATGAGACACCGGACAGCTTCACTGAGCTAGATCCTAGTCGAGAATCCTCTCGTTGACATCTACTCCACATACGGGACACTCCGGATTACGACTCGCGAGCTCCTCTTTTCGCAATGCCGGGATGTTGGTGGCTCAGCAAGCCGTTAGGAGTCGACAAGCGGTTAGTGGAGATGCCTCCGTACGGCCGCGATACTTGCTAGGCGTGACCAGGACGGCCTGCGGGATGCGCGCATACCGCCGAACCGATACCTTCGAACTGGGTCGCTGATGGACTGAACTCTTTCCCGCATTTCTCAAGTAGGTAAGGCCGTGTACGTGTAATGGGTTGACGTCCCACTGCAAACATTAGGAGAAATTTGCCGACTCGCTTTCCTCGATACGCATGCATCCACACGTACTTGCATACAACGTATGCACGCTCAGGCGGCGGAAGTGGACTTCAGCGGACTTGGGTCTTGGCTGCTCATCGTCACCGCAGGATGCACAATGCAGAATTCAGATGCATGCGAGAAGGGTACTCTGAAACAGAGGACCAATCATATGGCAAGTTTCGCCCTGTGCCTGCGAAACAATTTTGACAACTAGGGCCAACCAACCCACGCCGTCCTAGTTGCCTCTGCGCGCTCAGACTCTTCAAATGCGCGTAGCCTGGTTTTCCGGAGATGGGATTGGATGATCAGGCCATGATCAACGGCACCGAATGCACACACGGCCGGAGATTTCATGAGGGTGCATGCGCGCTGCAGGTGCAGAATCCAGGCGAATCTTTATCAAATCGTCCGTGATAGTCTGATAGTTGACGGATCCCAGGCCATGATGATCATAGATGACGCCTACAATCTGCAAAATCGACGCCGGAAAAAGCAAAGAGCATCTGGAGACCCTTTTGCCAAGCCTGCGGGAATTCTTCTGTTACCTACAGTAAGCAAAGGGATAAATCCTCTGCCTCGGAAGCCGAAACACTCGCATAAAGGTGCATGATGGTGTCGGACGGAGGCGATTCACTGGTTGTCAGTTAAAAGGATCCGCTGGCCGAAGGAGTCGTTTTAGGAGGAGCACCATCCAAATCGGACCACACGGGTGAAATACGGACGGGATCTTGCATCTCCAACGGAGCCTAGATTGCCGGCGGCACCGCGAACGATGCTATCTTCGAGTTCGTTGAAACATTTATCGCTCTCCAACTTGACACCATGACCAGCTGAATACCACAGCGGGACTCACCGTAACTTCTTATGATACCTAGGTGGTATTGTCTTCTTGCAGATTGTGGGGTACAGCGTAACTGAAGTAATAATTGGCCGCTTATGGATGGCCAAGTCCCTTCTTTCAAGCTTCAGCAGCATCGCAGCATCGTATACAATGCTACCATCAGGGAAGCTATGTCACGAACTACAATGTGTTTCCCTGTTGATTAAGCGGTCTAGATCTAGCAATTCTAGCCTAAACTTGCCAGTGCATCGGAAGGTTAATGAACATAGTGACACGGTGATAGTGGACTTGCCAGATGACCAATTGTCCCGTCTGTTCGTCTTCAAACCGTCCTGGAAATCTCTACTCGATTGTAGCATCACATGCAGAAGTTCATGCTGCCCTCTTCAAATTTGGAAGCATTGCAGACCGCATCGAGACGACAGCATTCCGGCAATTGGAGGTTTCCGGGGTGAATTGGTGTAACCTCAGGCGGCCCCGCCTATTTAACCATGAGGCTATACTACTATATGATGCAGTTTAAAATGATATTCTGCATGCGTCTCTACCCAAAGGCTACCGGGGTGTGAATAGTACAACTTTGCCGCGACGGCAGTCGAAGACTGTTGTTCAGACGAACATCGTCGATACCCCTCGATTCGTGTTACGTGAGGGCGGTGAAGTGAAGGGGGACGCGCTGCTTCGCCTCTGGGGTCTCCCTCATTTGATCGACGAAGTGATCCGATAAAGTTAGAGATGTGAAAAGATCAGCAATTTCGCCTCGAATTCCAATAGCAATGGCTGCCTCAAGCCTCATAGCGGTATTTGCCCGATCACCCCGGGGATTGCCCCGAGGAACGAATAGAATAGTCTGGTATTTAGGCGTCCCTGGCTGTCGGGTCAAGCCCTAACAGGCTTTGGCGAGAGAGCATTGACTGTGGGCTGCGTGCGTCGAATAAATACGCGGACGCGAAAGCTTCATTAGGGCATCTGAACCGGGGGCCCACCGCCGAGTCGCCGAGTAAGAAATGCAGAGACTTTTTTTTTTTTTGTCTTTCTTTTCCTATGGTTCCGCGAGAAAAGAAAGGGGTCGAGACAGGCGCCTCAGCGCTCGGGACTCGTCAGTTAATATCACAGGATCGCCCGCAACGTCGTTCCGGAGGAGACCTGAAACGTGCGTCTTGACGTTTTGAATCATGAATCATGGATCATGGGCGACTTTGAATGCACTGTTCAACTGTGGAGCGGCGATTTTCATGTGATATCCACGAGATCTGAGATTGATGCGATTGAAGTAGATGCAATTGTGCTTGGTATTGTCACAAATTACTGATTTTTGGCCCATTACATGTTACTGCTCTGCTACTGTAGGCGTGGTCTAAGAGGAAAGTGGATTTGAAAGGCATTTAATGAAGTCAATAACTATTGAATTATTTAGACCTCTATTACTCTGCACTTGATTACTGCCAGAGTATCGAAAAATTTTCAGTCGAAAATGGCACAATTAGATTTTGATAGGTATGCGAAGTTGTCGTTGACGGAAACCGAGCCTCTCTGAAAATTCCCAATTTTTCTTTTAGTGCTTATTGCGTGTTAGGGTGGCCTATCAACATGGACCACGGTGATCCATGACAGTGGGCTCATTACTCGCGATCCAGATGATGATCTTCGTTGGTATCAACTGAATGAAGATAGCGCTTCCGTGGGGAAAAGGGAACAGAACTCCAGATATCCATGCGATGGGTATTCCACTCGACAATCGACGCATTCCTCGTCTAGCAATTGTGGTCTGGTACCTAAACCCCCGGTGGTGCCGTCGCTATATTCCTGTCAATGCGGTACGAGTCATCACTGTCTTGTATATACAAATACGAATTTCAAAATTTCTTCTTCTCGGCCGCGATGTGGAATTGATGTTAGAAATGCAGTACTACTTGCACAGTTCGGAAAAATACCCGCTGGCCCTTGACGCTATTTGGTTCATGTAAGGTAAGATGGAGAGTAGCTGTGGTTGGACGAAGTTGAAATTGACGATGCGAGCGTGGCATTCGTCCCTGCAGCTTGATTTCCCCCTTTGGCACAGGCTCCCTCTCTTCTGCTGCCCCTAGGCTATGGAAGAGGAAGCCGTCGCAGCGCCGTCGCTCTCCTAAATCAGCATTCGAAATTCGCATGGACGAATTCGGCCAGTTTGACCCGCTCCCGCGTGGTGCTTTGGCGCTAGAACCATCCAATCCGCTGGAGCCAAGATTGCCTATCGCCCATCTGTCAGTCATCTGCATTAGGAGGGTGGGCTTCTGGCTCCCTATCCTGCCTATCATTTGTAATGCCCCCTTCTGTTTGATCTGATCAAGAGCACTTGCTTTGCATTGCATAAGTACGCTGCAAGCGCGCTGTTGGTGTTTGTCTCGTGAATGCCGACCCCTGATGGGATTGCAGTGTGAAGTGCGAACAAACCTTTGCCAAAAGGATCTCCAAATTGTATCTCAGTTTGGAGGTTTTGTTAAGGTGTCACCATGCAGTAAAAAAGCCAGTCGACATGGATGTTAAAGGCGAGCGATCAAGGTTCTCTTTTCGATATGCATGTTGAAAACGTGGAGGTCAGACTCCTAACCTCGGGAATCCTTCAATGGTACTCCGTGCCTAGCACTAAAACATACATGTATCGACATGGGCTGTTGCGTTTTTTTCTCCTCTAAAATGTATGCCTGGCCATATTATGAGGAGACACTGTTGAATCGGTTTCTTCAAAGGGAAAACACAATGTAGTTTGTCCCGCACACCGCGTCAAGCGAGATTCCAAGATCCTAACCTCGCATGGTGCAGTTATACAACATGGGATGACAGCAGCCAGTGTCTTACGTACCCGCCACAGCCTACATGTAGTGCGAAGTGTGCATACGTACTTCGGAGGTTTGCAGCTTCGTCTGAGGGAACAAACCGAAGTAATACATGATCATTGGATCTCAGCCGATTCAATATGGTCAGATAGGAATTGACGCAACCAGCGGTCAGTAACCTTCGACTCTTCACAATGTAGTAAAGCAAAGCGACGCGCCTGTAGGTCTGCGGCGTCTGATTCATCTGGTACTGGAACTGCACTGGGTGTGATGTGCTTTGTAAAAAAGATGTATCACGATGGGAACATGGTAGAAGAAAAGGGTCACAGATCCCCGACCCGGTACCCGTAGGGCGGTTAATACATACGGAGTAATTCCCCTTCCAAGCAAATTTTATCAGTGCACTTACTAACCCACTACGTACTCAGGTACATCGACGACTATCACTTACTGGCAGGTGCCGGGCACACATATTCTCGCATTAAGCGACGCCGTTAAATTACCCTTAACCCTTTTGGGTAGCGTGGGGTTCCGATAGGGGAGTGAGTGCCTTAGACCCCTGCAATCCCTTTGCGCGCGACACCCCTGTAACTTCCTCCACCCCCTGCTCGCCCCCTGCTTATCCCACAGTTATCCCAACTGTCCCACTGCTCGAAAAGAAGCGACTATCAAATCGTCGACCTTCTAGTGCACGTTCCTGGACTAAAATAATAAACAAGAGCGCTACCCCAAAATTTCATTTCACCCCCTAAAACCTGATCGCCGTCTTCCCGACACGTTCGACGAGTGAACCCAATACCCACGCGTCGACAAGAACATGTCCTGGGCGTCGTGACGAGCAAGGCCGTGTATCTTCTGCGACATATGACGCCGTTGTACCATAGACAGCCTTTCTACAGGTTGAAGGGGTTCTAACCCGCACGCCGACCACTGTTCTGTTTTTGTGTTTGGTGTTTTGGCATTCCACAATTTCAACTTCACTGAGCCTTTCATTAATCGCCGTACCAGTTTTGAACGACCCGGAGTATCCGCCCTCTCTCAGAGACATCGTCGATCCTTATCACATACCCTTGCGAGTTGGGTCTCTCTATAAGTAATTACCAGATCGGCGCCCAGCCACATCGTCGTTATGGCTACTTCACCTCCGGCATCGCCAGGTTTGCCGCGACCGATGAGCGCCATGGTCAGACCAGCGCCGAGGAGCAACAGCCGCCTCAGTATGAGTAGCAAGGCGGGAGGTGGAAGCCGAGCTTCGGATGAAGATGGCGGACGTACCGCCGTCAAAGTTGGTAAGTCCATGTTACCTCCTTACTCTTGGGTCACCATCTTAGGTTCTACAACACCCGATCATAACGCTAACGGATGACGGGCAGCCGTTCGTGTGCGGCCACCGTTAAAACCTACGGATCCCGGCTATGAGCTGATACCGCAACGATTTCAACGGTCTATGGTCCAAACCACCTCTAACACAGGGATTGCCATCGATGCGCCACAGGGCAAGAAGCTCTTCGTCTTCGATCGGGTCTTCGGCCCTGAGGTTACACAAGAAGGAATCTGGGAGTATCTGTCAGATAGTGTCAACGCTTTTCTCCAAGGTTACAATGTCTCTCTTCTCGCATATGGCCAGTCCGGCGCAGGCAAGTCATACACCATGGGAACATCTGGTCCCAATGAGCAAGGCGATCTGGAAGTGATGGGTAAGTGAATTAATTATAAACCCGCCGCATTTGAAATTGGGGATTAGGCTGCTGACATTCGCCGACTGAGTAGGTGTGATCCCGCGAGCTGCGATGGCTCTATTCGAGAAGTTGGATGGACCTCCCCGAAACTCGAATCGCAATTCAATGTCCCAGCTGAGAACACCAGCGCGCTACTCAATGCAAAGTCCAGCGCCAAAGGCCGAGAAAAATTGGCAGTTGAAGGCAACCTATGTAGAGATCTACAACGAGCAGCTCCGCGATTTGCTGATTCCGGACCATCTCCAACCATATGAACGAAGCAATGTCACTATTCGCGAAGATCAGAAGGGAAACATCATTCTCACCGGTCTGCAACAAGTTGAGATTAACTCGGTAGATGACCTAATGAATGCTTTGAACTTCGGTTCGACAATCCGACAGACCGATGCGACCGCTATCAACGCCAAGTCATCACGATCCCACGCTGTCTTCAGTCTGAATCTCGTACAACGCAAAAGCAAGTCGCAGGCTACTCAGGGAGCGAATAAGAGACACTCCGTTCCGCTAGAGGCTATGACGGGAACCGATACTTGGGTCACGACTGACAGCAAACTCCACTTCGTCGATTTAGCTGGTAGTGAACGTTTGAAGAATACTGGTGCGCAAGGAGAGCGAGCCAGAGAGGGTATCTCTATCAATGCGGGTCTTGCTGCTTTGGGCAAGGTTATATCTCAACTGTCCTCACGACAAGCCGGATCTCATGTTTCTTACCGGGATTCGAGGTTAACCAGACTCCTTCAGGATTCCTTAGGTGGAAACGCCATTACTTACATGATCGCCTGTGTCACTCCAGCGGAATTTCACCTTAGCGAAACTCTCAACACCGTACAATACGCACAAAGAGCCCGTGCGATCCAAAGCAAGCCTAGGATCCAACAAGTAGAGGAGGGCGATAAACAGGCCATTATTGAACGTCTGAAGGCTGAAGTTGCGTTCTTACGCGAACAGATTCGGAACTCGGAGCGAGGTGGGGGTGAGCGTCGCAATGTTCCAACAACCGAGAGGTCCGAGCGACAGAACGAACGGGAGACAGAGTTACAGAATCAGCTTCTGGATGCGCAGGAGAGTTATAACACCCTGAGTCAGCGTCATGCTAGGCTCATCGCTGAAATGGCCAGGGCCCGCGATAACGAAGCCGCCGAAAACCGATCCCTGGAGAGCAGTTATGGCGACACCGCAACGGAGAGGCTGAATCGGTCTAACTCGTTTGCTGAAGCAGTTGAGCAAGTTGTGTTGGAATATGAAAAGACGATCCAAAGTCTCGAGCAGTCACTAACTAGCACACGGGCCACCCTCTCAAACACGGAGGCAAGCTTACTTGAGAAGGAAACGAAGTGCGCCTACGTCGAAACCATCAACACCCAGTTGCAGGCCCGATTACAAAAAGTGATGGATCGCGAGGCCAGCACAGAGAGCTATCTCCATGACCTGGAGGCCAAGCTTGATGGTCATACATCCGGCGAAGAGAAGAATGCTAGCATCGTCCTAGAATTGCGAAAAGAGATCGCCCGAATCCGAGAAAACGAAGCTGCATGCGAGGATTACATTTCCACTTTGGAGGAGAGGCTTGCTGAGGCTGACCAAGACCAAGAGTTAATGCAACGCGAAATCGATCGACTTGAGCAAGTTATCGAACGTCAACGAAGCATTGGCAAGCTCGATAGTCTTCTCTACGAACTTGACCATATCCAGCAAGATGGCAAGCAGTCCGACACCCAATCCGAGCAGAGCAATGGCATCGGTCATCGTCGTACCTTCTCAGAGCGATCGACCAAGAGTCATGCTAGTCGACCGAGTCTTGGTGTTAGAGGCGTCCTTCCTGAGGTAGCCGAAGGCACCGAGGAAGATGCTAGCGAGCATGCCCACCCGGAGGAGACTACAGAAGATGCCGAAGACGCCGAAGCACCCGAGAAGCCGGTCGAAGTGGCAGACGAAAAGCCGACGACTATCGACTACCCACCCCAGAGCCCAGCGCAAAATCAATTCGTCGCTGATAAACTGGAAAATGTTACCGAAGAACTTGTGGCTCTGCGAGTCGAGCACGAATCGACCCTTACCGAATACGACATGCTCCAAGCGAAGTATGAGGAAGCTCTACGGACCCTATCAGAATTGCAGGATCAAGTGGATGAGGCACGACACCCTAGCCGCCAACGGGATTCTGTCTTATCCGTTACCTCTCCGAATGAAACCAGACCGTCTAGTTTTTTATCAGACGCCAGGTCGAGCGACGTCAAAGATGGAACACATTTCTCGCGATCGCTGTCCTCGGAGTTATCCTCAGCTATGGATTCCCCTACTACCATGGACATGCCAGAGATTGAGCCACCTAAAACTTCAGAATCCAGAGAGACTCTTGTGGCGGAAACTGCCAGCAACGACAATAGCGAAGCTCTAGCCGCTGAGTTGGAACGACTCAAGGTATTAGCCGATGAAAAGCAAGCTGCTGAGAAAGAGCTTGCCGAAAAGTATGCTCAGCTAGAAGAGAAACATCAAGAGACTTTAGATATAGTTGAAGAACTCAAGACTGAGGTCGCAAAGGCTAAGCATATGGAACCACCCTCTCCAAGGACAGCTACTCCGGTAATACGTCGCAAGTCTAGCCAGAACGTCATGATCATTGATCGGGCACACCGATCATTCGCGACACTTAGAAACATAGCGGCTGAGCACTTCGAGGAACAGCCGGATATCATGCAAAACTTCGACCTCAACCTTAACGCTGCCATGCATGAGTTACATGCTAGATCCGAACGTATCCAGGAGCTAGAGGCCGACGTTGCCACCGCGAAGAAGGAAATGGAGACCAAGATGACAATCATCTCGGGATTGACGCGAGAGCGATCTAGCTTGAAGTCTAGTCCTATGGATATCTCGATGGTGGCGACCATGAGAGACCAACTCGAAAGAAATGAGCAGCAGCTGAAGGAAATGAAAGAAGCCCATACAGCTCGCGAGAAGGAGCTTGTTGCCGAATTAAAAGCTCTGCGCGCATCTGTCAATGCAGCAGCCGAGGTTCGATCAACGTCGCCAGCGCAGACCCAGGACCGTAGCAGCCAAGAAGGCGAGTTGCGTGTTGCCCAAGATGAGAAGATTGCCCATCTTGAAGCTGAGCTTTCAAGCTGGGAAGCCAAGCACCAGGCTACGCTAGATGCTATGCAAGCGGCTGAGGAACAAATGAAGAAGACCATCAGTGATCTCGAAGCAGAAGTTGCGACTGCCAATGCGAAGCTCAATGAGTCTCGTGAACAAGGAAAGACGGACGAAGAGTCTAAAGCAGCAGAGATTAAGCACCAGAATCTCGTTACTGCACTCCGTAGTGAGATCGATGAGTTCAAGGCAATCATTGACAGCAACGCAAACAAGGTTGCTGAGCTAGAGCAAGCACATGCTCTGGCTAAGGAACAGCTTGAAGAAGCTTCCAAAGCTCGAGATATCGCATCCGCCGAATCCCGAGGTTACCAGGAACTCGTTGAGCGGCTCGAATACCAGATCGCAGAGCACGAGAAATCCCTCAAGGCTCATGAGGAGAGCTTAGTTCAATTGCATGATGACTATGCTAAAGAAATTGAAGCAATTCAATCCAGTTCTAGGGCAGAGTATGATGCTCAGGTCAACGAACTCATGCTTGAACATGCCGAGAACGTCAAATTGCTGGAGAGTGATATTGTGGAGGCCCGAGATGAGCTTATGAAAGTAGCCACTCAAGTGGCTTTTGCTCTTGGCCTTGAAGTAAGCGTTGACAAGATCAGCGAACGTATCGAAGATTTGATCGCAGATCAAAAGGCTCTGGCTATCGAGCAACAGAAGTCAACTGAGCTTGAAAGCCACATTGAGGAGCTCTCGGCGATTAACAACACGATCATGCGTGACCTTGAGGCTGTGAAGTCTTCGCTGAATGACATGCTTCATCCTGACGGCGAAGGCATAAAGAGCCCATACCCAACTGTCGCGGAGCAGCTTGCAGCTGTTAAGAAGAGGATGCATGATCTTGAGAATAAGAACAAGAAGCATTCGCGTCTAGTTGAGGAGTTGGAAGATCAGCTTCAGACCAATTATGATCAGGCTCAGATTACGAATAACCGATTATCTACGCTACAAACAGAGCGAAACACGCAATTGGAGGAGGCCAACGCAGCTAGGCTCAAGGCTCAAGCTGAGCTCGAAGCCGTTCGTGAAGAGATGGCTGCCCTACAGGTAAGAATTCTCCTCACGTAGCCCACTATTACTTATACTAATGCTATTATAGGCTCGCGTAGAGGAGTATACTACTAATGTTGATGGACCCAAGAGAACCAGTTCAACTAGCTCGCAGGTCCGCAAGACAGGTTCCGTTGCCTCTTTGCCGTCTCCACCTCCCGCTATCCCACTACCGCCTCTACCACCTGCTGGTGCAACGTCACCAACCCAGGCAACACCACCTGGCGGCCGACCAACTAGCCATGATCTCGCTCTAGCTCAGATCCGAGAAGATCAGGAAGCCCGTATCCAGAGCATCGAGAGACATCTCAAAGCTGAGCGACAGCTAACTTCTACCTTGGAAGAAGCCCTGACCGATCTGGAAGGCCAATCCAAGAAAATCAAGGCTGACTGTGAAGCCTGGCGAAAGCGTGCCCAGGAGCTCGAGACAGAAGTCAAGGAGCTTAAGGAACGACCGCAACAAGACAACCGATGGCGTGACAGTCTTCATCAGATTGAAGAGGAGCGTAAGAAGCGCCAAGACGCCGAGAGGGCTAGAACCCATCTTGAGGAACGCATGAATGCGATCAACAACAAGAAAAAGAAGAAGGGCAGCCTCAACTGCTTCTAGTCGCGGGGTTGGCGCGAAGTGGCTCTAGTGGCTCTTCTCCTATTTGCATTTGCGATGGTGTATCTGCATCCTCCTTCACCTCACCATTTGGTCTATTTGCTATTTTGCTTTGTCGCGCTTCTCGCGTACCTGCTGCACATTATTAGGCAAGGAGTTTAAGGAGTCACACGTCCCTTTTCTACTTCATATTATGTCGTAACATGTTGTACCCTTTTTTTTTCGTATCCCGAGATCCTCTTTGGTGTTCTACTGGCAGGAAAGCCAGCAACCATATACCCTCGCGGCCTTCTTTAAATCTTAATCATTCAACCCTCTATTTGCCGCAGCAGACAAAACGAACGATCTGGACGGGACACGAGACGAATCACAGTTAGGATGTGTTTATGGAATGACTTGCGCAAGCAGTGTCAGTCGTTGGATTTTCTATATCCGCATGGTTTCCCCCTCGACGCCGCGGCTTAAAAGGGGCCGGGCGGAGGGCTCCTTTATACCAAGATACCACTTAAGAATTCCGTCTTTTGCCCTTTCATCGAAATGTCCTCTTCTATTACGTGGTGCGGATGTGTGTCAGTGGTGATTTGTCCTAGGCGTTGGAAGACTATTCTCTAGCAATCGATGTCCATGCCAGGACAGGTATCTAACCTAAGGTGGATGACTGAGGTCTCTCTGAAGTTGAGAGACGCGCTGCCTTGGTCATTGTTCATAGTCGCGGGGTATAAAAAGTCACAGACTTCTTTCTCTCAAGGTTCGATGGTTCCATTAGGTGATTTGATTGACGGGCTCGGTGCTGAGCCTGGATTGATGCGATGAGGTGATGGTGATGCCGTGGTGTGATTAGTCCTCTTGCTTTTGCTTATACCAGACCTGTACCTTAATTTTCCCACTCAATGATGATTTCTTATGTCAACCTGAATATCGTCCCTACCTCCTAGGTTAGGTACCTGCTTAACCTACTTAATCCACGTGTACGCTTCGGTGTCCATACGGCGATGATGTCTTAAGTCAATAGACCATAATACGTGGACAAATGCTATGGCGCGAGAGTCTGAGATCATCAGCCCTAGGATAATCCTAGCGTCCCCCTTAAATCCTGTACCTCCCCCAACTAGGCAGAAAAGGGGAATATTTAAGCTCACATTAGGGGCCCGTATATAACTGCATTGGTGCCGGCACTAGAAGTACCCGCCGGGTTCGCGCAGAAACCCGCGCCCGAGTGCTTTCAATGATTGGCCCTTTTGATTGTAGATGTTGGTATCCGCCTCTGCGCTCTTCAACCTAATAGGTACCTAATTGGGCATTCGTGAATTCATGAATTCAGCTGCTGGGATAAAACAATTTCTGGATGTACCGCGCTGATATGTTTCAATGCGCCCAGCTTCCCTCCTCCGATCCGCCACGGCGAGGTGTGGTCCAGGGAGCTTCCGAAACTCTCGGTTACACGGGTCTCCCGGTATCGTACTCACTTAGGGAAAGGCTGTATCATCCTTCTGGGGCTTTGAGAAAGGATGTGGTGGGAAGGCCGAGATGGCGAGCTTTTTTTTTTTTTTTTCTCGTTTCCTTTTACATCCTAGGTGTTGAATACTGGAAGAGCATAATGAATAGTACCAGGCGTGATGTATTGTTTCATCGTCAAGTCCGAGATAAAGGGATATATACACGGGGACCAAATGGACAACATTTGTTTGGTTAAAGCATTTAATATTACTTCACGCTAAACAATGATCATTGTAAGGACCCGAGAAGCGAGTTTAAACGAATGACAACCCATCACAGCTGCGTTTTTTTAACCCTCCTACGGCCGTGGTCCACCCTAAGATCACAAAATAGCAGGATCAGAGTACGGTAAATAAGAATGACTTCCGTCTCGACCTTGTCACGTTTTGCCAGAAGTCTTCTGTCGTGATTTTCGATTCGTCACTTAGATACCAATAGGGGTTTGGCAGAGAAGATCCTGTCCGAGCTTTACAGATTCGTTAGCTTGTTTGTAGTCACATTCGAGTCTAGCAAGACTTACCACAGGGAGGACACAGCAGCGAGCTCGCTGGCCACCAGCAGCGCAGATGGCCTCGAAGTCCGAGGCGCTGTGGGGGATCTTGCCGGCTGGAGTGAGAGATTGGTTAGCGAAGTTCTCATTTTAGCGTCACAGGAAAGACTTACGAGTTTGGCAGTCGAGGTCAGCAACACCGAGAACGTCGGTAGCACAGCATTGAGCAGAGTCATAGAGGCCGCTGCAAGGGTCGTAGGAACCTCCCTCTCCACCGGGGTAACCGCGCTTGGTCGGGTTGGCAAGGACGGCGGTGGCCAGGAAAGTGACGAAGAAGGTAGTCAGCTGCATTTTGGCGATCGGTTTGGCTGAAAGCTCAAAGACTGTGTAGGAGGCAGGAGTGAGGGTTGACTTGTTTGTGGAGGCTGATCTGGTTGCTGATGGTGAAGAGGAAACTCCAGACGATATGGGATCACACTGGGGTTCTTATACTTGAGGGCTGCCTTAGATCTCGGCCACGGCCGGGGCATCTATGGCATTGCTAAGAATTACCAAGGGCCTCTCAACAAAACTTCATCGAATTCTTGATCAAGATCTCAGGACAACACGATGCAACGTCGCCTCGACTGGGAATAGCTTCCCATGGTGGAGCCCGAAATCGAGCTACGAGCCGCGGCGAGGTGTAGACATGAGCCTATTGGCCTTGCCCTCGCGAAGCAGACGACGCTATAGCGGCAGTCATTTTCGAAGGAGCTCGAGCTGAATTTACAACACAAGGGTCGATGCTCAAAGGTCTGGACAACCGGCTCCGTTTACTCAAGGAGGTAAAAGATCGACATAGTAAGTTGGTTCGAATAGTCTTCCAAGTGAGCTAAAGCGGCTGATCACAAACAGCCAATGAGGTTCAAGTACGATGACAACCGGATGTTGCAATCCTCTGGTCAACTTCGGTTGTCTAATCTAATAGTCTTATAAATGACGTCGAATACTGTTTCTGTGTTTCATTCGACCCGCTGCTTAAACCTCTATCTAGGTGCTTGGGCGGGACAGGGGCATAGGCAACAGAAGTAAACAACTTAGTCAGAGCATTACACATTTATTCTTCTTGGTTTGTACTATACGAGGGCCCGCTAATAGGGGGAAATTGGCACTGCAGTAAGATCTTTCAGCTGCATATGGCTCGACCTAACTTCACGTTGATTGATGTTCTTTTGTACACTGACTCTTGCTTCAACTACTAGCTAGTCTCTTAAATCCCAAGGAAAGTTGTCCTTACGTATTGTGTCTATCCTTACAAACGGATAATTCTCTGTACAACGAATGTAGGAAGGAATCGTGTACGACACCTAATGTATGTGTGCCTGGCTAACAGGGTTGTCAACCACTTAGGTCGCCGGTATGTAATCCCCGCAAAAGCCCAGCCCTGCCAACGTATCACAAATTAACATTCCGTAATGACTGGATGCCTATAGTCAGCTCTGAACGTTTTCAAGCTTCGTGGCGTGAGCCCCAACGCCTGATTCGACGGCTGATGCAGCTCGTCCTCGAATGCCGAATCTGGCAACGGTCAGGGGTGGTGCGCGCTGCATCCTGCCGGCGTAGAGCCTTGGCGAGAGTTGACGGGTCGGTTAATAATGAGCTTCCCCACTAACAGATCTAGGTTGGACGAGCAAGATCCACGATCCGGTTCCTGAGCCAGATCTGATGGAGGCGCAGTTGGACTCTAGAGCTCGAGCTCGCATTGACAATCACACCACTAACATGCAAATTAGAGAGGTCGATGAGCTGTCTTTCTCGTATAGGAAGTAAAATATAATTGTGAATATCGGACCTACTTAGAAGTCTAGACTTATGCCAATTATACTATGTAGGTGTCGTTGTCAATGGATGTAATGTTTCCCTCTCGCCTCATAATTGATGGGTGTACATACATGCATAGATTATAGATCCTCCTTTACACGCTTACTACCAAGATCTATTTTTGTTTGGAAGCTATTGTATAGGAACTAGCGTAGAGAGTTTCCGAGGCTCTCTGGGCGTGGAACTTTTCCTAGGCTACGTTCTTACCTCTTGCTCCGTTCTCGATACGTGTAAGCGTTTATTTAGTGCAGACTGCATATTGATTACATGTAAGCTGTGCTTCTACTACCCCTGTCGTTACCCATAACTGCCCCAATTGAGGTTCTGTTGAGCCAACCAGGCTTCAGCTGGGAAGCTTGTCATGCGTCAGCGCTATGGAGCGGAACGCTGGAATATTTCCGGGGGAAGCTTCGGGCGCTGCGCGGGAATGCAGAGATATGTCATTTTCCCTCTTAAGCCTTAGCTGATGGAACACTCGGCTCTCGGAAGCCTTGGAAATGCTATGGTTTGACAAAAATTCCAATGACTTGGGTTTCAAATTAATTTACAGAAACCGGGTCCAAGATCAGATGACCTCCCTTACCTCCAATTTCCCTCAGAGTAAATACGGGATTTCTTCAAAGTCGTCCCTTCAACGCTGGTACCGCATGTAATCACATCAACCGAGCTCACCGGTCCAGCGGCAAAGCCCAGATTCTGCAACATGGGGGCTGTTGGGGCCTTCGCGGAACTCGCTCTACCTCCGCTGAATCCGCCACCTGCATGGGCTGCATTAGTAGCACAAATGCTGGGTTCGGTAGCTGACACTTCGTCGAAAAGGAGGTAGAAGATCATACGATGTATTTTTTGGGATGTCGAGTAATTCTAGAACGACCAGGTTGTCTTCCAGTGATACATCTATCTAGGTACATAGCAGCTGTATGCGAGTTCCGATTGCTTAGTTCTCCACAGATTTCCCGTATTCATGGTTGAGCATTTATGTTTCGTGTTCAGGCCACTGAAAATCAAATAGCCCTCATGGTGTTGAGCTCCATCGTCCACGTTGTGAATTTGCTCTCAATTAATGGGTAGTAACTTCCCGAATACTCCGGAAATGTAACCTTGCTAGCCAGGTTCTTGACATGAAGCTCCTGATTCTCTTACCCCAGATCATGAAGATGATGAGGACGAGATTATTCGCCAATAGGACACCCTGAGCGGCATTGGTGCATTAGTACATGGATAGAAGACGACTAATTTCTCTTAGCTGAGGAAAACTCACCCCGAAGATTCCCGACATGACTTCCCCGTAACCAGACTCAAGAACCCATGTCAACACCTTCAGTCCAAAGCCGAAGCTAATGGCCTGCTTGCCGAGATTCATGGCAATGAGCATCTCGGACGTGTTAGCGTGGTAAGCGTCAACCGCGTATGCAAGCGTGAACGAGAAGAAAAAGTACGCGCCCCAATAATTCATGGCCCCTCCCACAAAGAAGCATATCCAATGCAATCCTTTCTCCGCAGTCATGCCGTACAGGACAACCCCAGCCGGGCCAATCAACATGGCGGGTAACATGACACCCAGGCGCATTTCAGCTTCCCGAATTCCACCGTTACGTTTCGTGAAGTAGGCTGCCAGGCGGTCGCTCGAACTCGTGAAAGGAATCGCGAGGCCATATCCGATTATCGCCGCAATAGAGAAGAGTCCCGAGTTGGTCACTGGCCAGTTGTAGGGTGGCGAGGAGATCAGGATCGGGAACGTGTAGGAGAAGGCCAACGCTGATAGACCAATCTATTGCACATTAGTCCTGCATAAAGATCCAAACCTCGGTCCGTTATTCCCGAAGCCGCCCTTTCAAGATTCAACGACAGACGGGACGTGAAGACATGGAGGTGGATAGTAACGTGACATACTGCAATCATATTAGCCTCTTCTAAGTGGATAGGATATAGCGGATGACTCGAAAAAGGGGGTGGTATCTTGTTTTTGGATGCTTCTTTACTGACCATTTATTCCAAATGTGGTTATCACCCACAAGGACTGAGGGACCAGGAAATAGGTGAAAGATCTCAGAATCGTGGTGAAAAATGGTACGTCCGAGTCTATCTTTCCATATAGACTCAACGTCTGCAAGAAGCTCTTACGGGGAGGGACAAGGCGGTCGGCTTGTTGACTCCCGCTTTCAACTTCGTGGACCCCCTCTTTCTCCGAGTCGTTCGGTGGCGAAGATGGTGCTGCAAAAGCCTTCCGATCATAGGACGTCTCTTCGACGAAGATGAAGGCCATTATTAGGAGTAACATGGCGAAAGCGAAATACACGTAGAAGAACAGTCTCCAACCGTAGCCACCAGACAGCATATAACCAGCCGGGAGCGCCGCAAAGGTACCGAGACACAGGCAGACCGTATAATAGCCGATCCTCTTTCCTCTTTCGTGGAGGAAAAATATGTCGTTAACGAGCTGGACTGGCAAGGCCTCGCATACTAACAATGAGAATCAGCAAATGTATCTCTACCTACAGGTAGTCAAGACGCTCAGAGGCTTGAGGCACGCCTCCGGAGTAATAGCTCCTTAGTTAAGCTACATTACAAAGACCTGACTACCGAGATAGGCGACAAAAAAGGACTCTCAGTTATACATACCGCATGAGCCGAAGCCGTGGATAACTCTTGCTGCAAGCAGGCCCCCATACGTCGTGCATCGAGAGGCCGCTATCAACCCGACAGCAAACTGTCACTCATTAAAACCTGTATCGAGAGAAACTTGATTCCTGCAGAATCTTACCGTAAGGAGAGAGAACAGCATGACTGGCCGGCGACCAAACTTCAAGTACAGGGGTACAAAGATCAGGGAGCCTTTCTCGCATTAGTACGCACACTGATCCAATCCTAGCATCTACCCAACCAGTCTAGGGGCGATACATACCAAATCCAAACGCCAAGTTGGGATATGACACCAGCTCCGATGCCTTCGTGGATGTTATCCCAAACTCCTCGGCCCAGATGTCGATATAAGGAGAGGGCCCAATGAGAGCACCATTAGCCAAAAAAGAATAGAACGAGCAGATGATAAGGATCATCGTCTTCTTGAAGTTTGACCATTGTAACGGATCATTGGGATCCTCCGCTGGGACTGGGAAGAGGGCCTGCCCATAAGCGACATCGTCACCCTCTACAAGATACCACAGGACTCATTAGCTATTGAACGGGTCCTGAGGCTCGCTGCTCCAAATAGGACTGCAAGGTGACGTACCAGTAGCTTGGAGATTCACGGTCCCGGGTATGCCTTCCTCATGCGCGTGACTATGCAAGAGGTGGCCCCTATTCTGGGCAGCGGCTCTAGAAGGCATCTTAATTTCGACGTACCAGGCACCTGGGGAGCCAAGAGGAAGGAAGAGAGTCGAGGAAGTTGGAACAGGGAACGATGCGGCTGATGCAGGTAATTAGTATGTAAATGTTACACGACTTCCTGTCCTTTGCGATTCGTTGTAGATTACGTCTTCGCGTTTCGCGATCGCATTCTCACGTATGTCAGGATCGCAAGTCCCTCCCCCCAGCCAAGACTGCGGAGGGTTCTCGACCGCCCATCTAAATCGCGGGGGAACTATTGAAAATCTAGGGTAGCATTGCCATCTATAATAGGAATAACTATAGCCACCTTAGCGATGCGGAGTGTCGATTAGTAGACCCGACAATCCCCTAACCGAGGACCTTTTAAAATTACCCCATTCTCCAGACGACGATCTTTTGAGAGTCTTGACCTTCCTAGCGTTTTAGGGCTGATCCCAAAGCGTGTTTTCATATCCTCTTTCGCGTAAATCCTCGATTCAGGGGTAAGGCCGGTCAGGTGACTATGTACCGCAGATCGTTGACACATACAATTTCCCATATTATTTTTCACGGCGGTACCTTCACTTGAAAACGCCTCCCATAAGCTCAAGTGGTTGAACAACTGCCGCGATTCCTGCTGCCAGGACTAAGACATGGAACAAGATAACGGCTACATCCGCGCAAATAGTGTGCTGTTTTGATGACTTTACTAATCTCTTTGCATGATGTCTCTCTAAGCGTCTGATGCTTACCATCCTGTCGGTATCTCGACCTTCAAATTCATTTCCGTTCAATTGGGACCCCCAGCTAATTCATTGACTGGCTTCACTTTTATTAGGCATACATATGAAACTCGCACAGAGCCCCAGTACGACCAAATACCCAGCTTAAGGCTAATGCCTTACCAGACATTTGGTTCTGGGATTTTTGGCTGTCATGCTCTTGGTTCCCCAGGATTTTCGCACGAATCCGAGTCGAAAGTGGAGCTTCGGCCCCTGATGTAAGCCCGAGTCCAAACCTCCTAACAGATCTAGAACCCCAATAGGGCTAGTGGACCGAGCGACAACACCCATAACTCAACTTAGAAGACGCTTAGTTACGTCGTGTCCACGTGCGACACGTCGGTAGATGATAATGGGCAGAGAATATGGCAGGCAGTCTTGAACATCATCTAGTCCAAGGCGTAAGATCCGCACAGTAGGCCGCCGGGAATGAGCTCTGCCTACTACTCCTGAGCGGACCATATGCCACTTCTTGGTTAGTGGCGGACACATGGCTGACTGAGGGCTCCGAGACACACGCCTGGACACTGTTGTAATTGGCTGGATTGGCGAGAACAGAACGCCGTGCCATCTGACTACCTGATTAGTGAGGCAAGACAAGAGTAGGCATTTCTTGATGAGTGATAGGAGGCTTCGTATTGCCTATCTACACGAACCTGGCCGCCATGGCTCACTCGGCATTTCCCCTTTGCAATTATTCTACGGGAGTTTCGATGGCAAATTGGACAAGATCGAGCTTCGTTACTAGAGACTACATCGAGACGACCAAAAAATTTGTATATGACATGTGGCGAATGTGATGGGCGTCGTGTTGACTACCACTAATTTATGAAGCCTCTTGAACGTATTTTCTTAGTTACACGTGGGTGGTCGCAGAATGATGATGCCGGGCGCCACCCGAGGAAGGAACCCGGAATGTCTCGGAGGATGCTACCGTACACTGAGCCAGAATAGGCAGGAGATGCTCCGGACCTCCGACGTCACACCAAGCGCCACCGGGACGACCCGGGAGGGTACAACGAGGTATTCATACGTAGGCTTCATGGGAGTAACTTACAACATTGGAGAGGGATAAAGAAGAAAAGTCAAGGTGCGTTCGAAGGCACATATATCTGCTAATGTAAAAACGGAAAGGGACAGTAGAAACAGAATATCTGAAGTTCAATCGATTGAATATAGTCCGCATTGATTCTTTTGGTTGGAAAGTATGCTGGAATAAACCATAGGTTCGCCCAATGGCTGTTCTTTTATCTTGACACGGAGAGCGTAGCGTGATCTGGGATTATCATATACTAGTATGGTGAGTGAATATAGAGGAATAACCTGCGATTAGGGATTGAAGACGTTTAAGGGTGTATATGAATTATGTAAAGAGGAATGGTCCTTAAGATCGAGTAGATCAATTAGGAGGTATTTTTGCTGTGGTTGGAATATAGAAACTTTGGATAGGGGTTGAATTTAGATCGTATTCGAGCAGAACAGAGTCGCCTTTTAGGTTACCGACAAATAAAATATTAGACATAATGCTCTGCGATCTTTTTAAGATATTATTGAAACGGTCGTTCTGCCCGAAGCCGTTTGCTGTTTACCGTTCGTTGTTACGACTTTAGCTCTTCTATATCGGGCATTGGCATCAGAGACAGTCTAGTCCAGCAAATTTTGCTTGATAATTATCCCCTGTTTTATCCAATTGTCTAAAATCCTCCCTCTGCACGTCGTTTAGAAGTATTGTATAATAATAGCTGTCTTAAGCTAGCTCTTGAGATTTGGAATTCATCAATTCATTGATTTGGGAACTACCTTAAGGATCTCCCATAGCACCTATTCCCTATCCCCTCCTTGACACTAGGTCTTCATTGGAACGTATCATAAATGTCTGGTAAACGTCTTATCTACTCCGATTAGTAGGAGTAATATTGAGACCACTTGATTACATACCTACCTTCCTACCTAGTTAGGTACCTACCATCTTACTATTATAGGTCACAGGGACGTATATTGCTTTCTCGATGAAATGTAAGATGGTGCTCCCTGTCTAAACACCGTATTGCTGTACAATATGATAAAGTGCGCGTCACTAAATATTCTGATCGCAACTATGAAATCTGCCTCTAACAGGTATATTGAAGATGAGCCGTTTATAGTGGCTGGGACGACGCTGATACGGCTGCCAAGGGGAAAATGCATGCGACTGCTTAATAAGGCAATCTAACAACGCTGCGTGCGCACAGAACCAGGCAACTATGTAGAGCTATTTGCGTTTTATTGAAATTTAGGATTGTCTATTTAAGGTATGCTACCCATTACAAGCGAACTTCCGGTAGGTATGTATGAAAGAATTGAGGTTCAAGCATGGTCGTAACAATAAGCTCTACGTGATCGCGATCTCTTGATGGTTTGCGTATTGTATCGGATACCGCATTCGAGAAGTCGATTTCTCCGATTTCCAATGTGAACTGGGGTATTCATCTAATAGGATTCATGGTTCTGATGTTTTGGCTGCTAACAAGTCCTGACTCTACCTACGGGTGACTAGGGATGCATCATCTTGGGCTCAATTGGGTGTTTTGAATCGGTACCATGCCATCACATACGTACCTAGGTATATATCGTGTTCGGATTCGAATCTTTGCCTCATTCTAGAGACCAGGGATCAGAACTTGCACATTCCAAAATTTTCTCTCTACTTTGTTCTTTGACAAATCCAGACTCACGCCTAAAGTACTATCCGGAGAAAATATGGAACTATGTGCTGGCATTGCGTTATCATCACCGTGCGGTGAGGGAGTTCGCCAAGACATCAAATCTCGTTGTCGAGTCCCACCTAACCAAACATTTGGAGGCGTGGTGTCCGCTTGTTGGGCAGAACTCTAGCGAGTCGCGGTCCGCGATGAATCGCTGGACCCATTTGGTACACGTTAATTGGCTTACTATTCCCAGAAGGGAGGCAGGTTAAGAGATCTAATTTGTGGCTCTTTCGATGTGTTTCCGAATTCGAATTGACAGCCTGGCGGTGAGAGGTCCAGGGGCTGGGGTTTGGACCCAACCACCCCCTACATTTAGTGGGATATGGAGATTCTACCCAATGGGAGGGGAATAATTCACCTTCCAGCCACGATTTGGACCTCCGAAATCACTGGAATGCGGTGACGGACCTTACATGTGGGAATGAGAACCGGAGTGGTCGGAAGGTAAGGGAGTAGAGATCATGCGTATAAGAAGCCCAAGACCCTCCCGGAGAGCTATGACTGGCTTTTGAAATGCGAGGGCTTTTGCCTTATTCAACAACATCACCATAACAACCCACTTCCAATTTATTCACCCCCATAGTCAGTCGAGATGCAGGTCTTCTCCATCGCCCTGACTATGATCATGGCCGCCGTGGCCAGTGTCTCCGCCGCTACCGAGGCGAGGGTGAGTCTTCAATGTCCTTGCGCATGGCTCGTGCGTTGTATTAACTGAGTCTAGCAAATGTCGCGGGGTCTGTTCACGTCCGCGTGACAATTTGGGAAGGACGGGTTTCCAATGTTCCCGGTTCACGACCGGGACAGGCAGGTCCTGTCCATATCTATACTCCCGAGAGAGAACTCAGGCATAGGATGACGGCTGGGTTGGGGACGAGGAGTATTCACGCGGAATGAACATGTTATGAGCACCATCCCTATGTTATGAGCAACTGGTTTTTGGCTCAGGAGATGGACCGATTTTGAGGAGCGTTTTATGAGGACCAATACTCCAGTCTGGGACCACCTGTACAAAAGCCATTCATTCCCCGACACATCATGCGGCAGCTACCAAGTCGTCGCATGGTGTGTTAGCAGCCTCTTCAGGCTAATCTCATTTGTCCCCTGCATTAATACCTCGTCAATCGTATGAGTGAAACCAGTCCCAAAATCCATGTCCTAAGCCTGTAGCCCACCAATGCGCCAGAGCACCACCAGCTATCCATAATGCGTACAGGTGAGGAAACCCCGTTAAGTCTTCACGTTGTCTGGCACGGCGCCGTCGCCCCAGATATTCCGTGTTTCTTCTTCCACAGCCCTCATAGCAATAGCAACCTCTTCCAGTTTCTCGACAACGTCTCTTACTCCCTGGTCTATCTTTGAGAAGTACCGGTCATTAGCTTCTCTTCTATTCCTTGCAAGGAGAATATCTCTTTCAGTCTCCTCTTCCAGCCTGGCACCTAGCTTCTCGCGGCCTGTTCCGCTACTGCCTGGCCGCACGCTCCCGGTACCGGCGGTGCTCTTGGCACCTTCTGTCCCCTCCGCTGCGGCTCTCCCAGAAGTAGCGGACAAAGTAGGTCCGAGACCCGTCCCAGCAGCGGCAGAGATGCTCATCTCGCCCAAAGCTCCCTTCAGGTTCGGCACCTCGTTCTTCGCGGCTGTCGTTTCGATCGAATCCTCGGCCTCGCCTCGCGCCCATGCTTGCGCTAGTTTGATTTGAGCCGCGCGCAGCTCGGCGAGCTTGCGGTCGTGCTCCGGCCCGAAGACGTGCGTTCCGCCACTTGCTGACAGTTCGACCTCTTCCAAGGTCGCTTGCATCTCGGCCCACAGAGCGTCGGTCCTATCGGCGGTGCGGGTGGAGTCTGCGGTCTGTAGTCGGGTGACGGTCGCGCGGTTTCGGGGATTCAGAAGCGAGCTCGTTCGCGCGAGCGAAGGAGGGGCCTGGGACTGCTGCGTGGATGCGCCGCTGGCATTTTCTCGTACATTAGCTGCCGTAGTGGCTGCGGGCGGGACCGCTGGGGTGGCAGCCATCATTCCCGAGAGCGAGACATGAGAGGCCGCTGGAGAGGGAGGGAGGAAGAGGCGAGGAGGGTCGCGAGCTTTGGAGTTGCTCGGTGTTAGTTTGAGGTTATCCATTGCTACATTTTGCTAATAGGAAAATGTAATTGAGATTGGGAGACCCCTTTCGGATGTCCCTATTAAGAAGGGTCTGTCCAGGCAACCCTGGGGAGCACAATGCCGCAATTGACGAATGTGACTGGTCATTGAAGAGGTCGACGTGTTGAAGTTGCAAGAGCGCGATTGTTACATGTCCAAGCCACAGTTTAGGTGGAGCTTACGTAACGGGGGTGTTGCACAGCCATGCTAAAGTGGGGTCCTTCTCGGCCACAACACCGGCACTAGGGCGAGGAAACCCTTAGCAATTTTCTGCACGTAGCCACTGTGAAAAATTAACCGAGAAACTTCACATCCACGAACCGCTAGTCAATCCATCCCAAGCAAGACTTCAACACACCCATTTTCTAGCGATACCACACAACAAATCGGTAAGTCACCCTTCCTTTCGCGACCGATCTACCAATACTCGATTGATTTGGTTGCTCTTCCGCTACCAATTCCTCGTCCATCAATCGCGCTTCATCGAAACGACACCTTTGTTACCATTCAATCATTTGCTGACCGCGAAACCCCTCTACTACAGCAATCATGGGTAAAGGCAAGCCTCGTGGTCTCAACGCGGCCAGAAAGCTGCGACTGCACCGAAAGGAGCAGAAGTGGGCGGATCTCGGATACAAGAAGCGCGCCCTCGGTACCGCCTTCAAGTCGTCGCCGTTCGGTGGTTCCTCTCACGCCAAGGGCATCGTCCTCGAGAAGGTCGGTGTCGAAGCCAAGCAGCCCAACTCCGCTATCCGAAAGTGTGTCCGTGTGCAACTCATCAAGAACGGAAAGAAGGTCACCGCTTTCGGTACGAATCACCCCAATCCTTTTATCCCCCCCATACGTATTTTCGCAACGAAAGATAATTTTGGACACGATCATACGATGGAGTAGAAACGAGGCAAAATTTCCAAGACCAAATTAGCTAACACTATCTCTTCATAGTTCCCAACGACGGTTGCTTGAACTTTGTGGACGAGAACGACGAAGTCCTGCTCGCTGGTTTCGGTCGCAAGGGCAAGGCCAAGGGTGATATTCCCGGTGTGCGATTCAAGGTCGTCAAGGTCTCCGGTGTCGGTCTGTTGGCTCTGTGGAAGGAGAAGAAGGAGAAGCCCCGTTCATAGACGCTCGGTCGGGGACGAGGAAGAAGGAATGAAAATATGCAACGAGAGCAAGGTTCATTGGGCATGCGGAGTCGACACGGCTTGCTTTATTTCATCATGGCATCATAGGTTCGGGCCTTGATACTCATTGACAGGTAGACGAGATCCACGAATAGAGATCCTGCGTCGCCAACCAAAAAAAAAAAAAAAAAGCTCGTAGCCTTTAACGTGCATCGTGATATGTTTAATACGTAGGTCTATGGTGTGGGGTGTATAGATTTACCTCAGCGATTTCTATCCCTGGCCAGACATTCTAACTCCTTATTGTCAATAGTGTACAGTCCCTAATCGTTACATTTCTAGTCCTCTTTAGTTTCTGTCTTGTCATCTTGGACATATCGGGTCAGGTAGTCGGCCCCAAGACCAAGACTGATCGCACCACCAGTGATCCAGCATCCATTAACGAACCACCACCAGCAGTCCTTAACGCTCTTCAGGTTCACTCTCTTAATCATCCAGCCTAGCGTTAGAGCAGCGCCTCCACAGCTTCCAATGAAGAATGCTGGTCCGGCACCCGCCGCCATACCAGCGACCCCGAGCAGGCCAATCTGCACCACGGCCAGCCCGGTCAAGACCTTCTTGGTATCGGCGTCATGCTTAAGAGCAATGCTCTTGATTCCCGCCTTAGCATCATCCTTGATATCCATGTGCGCGTAAATCATGTCGTACAGCACGGTCCACGACACATTGCTCGCATACAGCAGGGCTGCAGCACTCAGCGCCGAGCTATTCGACAGCAAATCGACGCCCAACGCAGGAAACCCCATAACAGCGCCCCAGGAGAAAGTCAGGCCCAGCACGAACTGCGGGTAGTATGTGACGCGCTTGGCGAGCGGGTACGAGGCGACGAACAGCAAGCTGGGGACGCCGTAGAAGAGGCACGGCGTGGGGAACTGCAGCAGGATGCCGAGCCCGGCCAGCAGCTGCACGCCCGTGTACGCCAGCGCCTGGAACGGCGTGATGGCGCCGCGCGCCAGCGGCCGGTGCCGCGTCCGCCGCACGTGCGGATCCAGGTTCCGGTCCCACAGGTCGTTGATCGAACACCCGGCCCCGCGCATGATGAGGGCGCCCGCGAAGAAGAGTGTTGCGGTGCCGAGCACGGAGAGAGGCGAGGCTATGGGCGTCGCGAGGGGCGCTGCCATGAGCGTCGAGAATAGACATGGGAAGTACAGGTAGTACGTCCCTGTCGGCTTGTCGATCCGGATTAGTTCGGCGTAGGGTACCCATGACTTGGGCAGGCGTGAGAGGATGCCGGATGTGGGCGGCGTGTAGGGCTCTGGTATTGCTGGTGAAGATGGCGAGCCAATGGTGTGGGCTCTTCGTTGACTTCTTGGTTGTGAGAAGAGTGGTATTATATGCCTCGGTTTGGAGAAGCTGAGGGCTGTTGTTGGTGATACTGGTTCCCGCGGATGCCGTGAGATGCCTCTGGGGATACTGTGGAATTGTCTTGATAGTCTCCACGAATTCGGGGATGCAGGTTTACAGGGCAGCAACCGCTTTGTGCCATTGGGCATAATGAGCCTAGGCATCCTGCCTGAGATAGATATGGATTTCTACAGACTTGTTAGCTCAGTTCCTGCTAGGGCTGGGGGATGAGTGAGAAAGAGGTAGTAGACCCCTGGATGCTTTACGGATGACACCGATTCATTCCAAGTAATTAATTACATATGAAAATCAATCCTCATAAGAATTTCAACTTTGTACATGTAAAAAAACTATTTCCAAGCCTCCTCATGTCCAAGCCAGCGGTGTTGCTTTTTGAGGGCTGAATTACTCTTTCTTCGTGTGAACATTAATAAGAGAGATGGACACCTACCTTTCGGACTCAAGGAATTTTATGTCACATTGGTTTGATGACTTTTATGGACACAAATATACGCTCACTATAGAAGAGATAATGTCTTGACTAATATCATCTTTGAGTAATTATTCTTAAGCTCTTTTGAGGTTCAATTTTATGTAAGTTCAAGACGGTCAGGACGGTGAAAATGGATGTAGTCCGTGCGGGACCATTTGGAGCTTCGAGGTTGCTACGGGTCCATGCTAGCTTCTAATTGGTCCACTGTACAGTGGAGCAGAAGCAGCTAGGTACCGATCGCCTAAAGATTGCCTCTGAATTTATTCGTTATCGCAGCTAGCTCTCTCCAACCTCGCGCCCTTTGTCATCGCACCTATCCTACTTGCCAGCTACTATCGCAAATTCACAGGACCCGTGAAAACTTGCCAAGTCCCTCTTGCAGAAAGACTAATGATGCCGGCAATAGACTTGGTCTGCATAATAGACACTGAAGCGCGATATATACCGAGTTTTCTACAGTAAATGCTGTCTTGAACGCGGACCTTTCCGAGGCGCGTCTGAGAGCCATTCAAGCTCGTCTTCACGAACCCCGCTGTTGCCTCACAGCTTCAACCAGCGAACTCAACTTTCGCACTTTCAGCCCTAGGGGCGTACTACGATCGCGAAAATGCCGACTGCATTGCATCCCCAAGCCAAATTCGACCCCATACCTCCAGATCTCGATCTCTATGGCCTCGTTGATCGCTCCCCGAACTTCGACTGGGTGGTGCGCATCTCCACTGCCCAGATCAGGCGCCTCGGCCCATCTGGCTTCGAGAAGCTTGTACAGCTACATGTTATCGAGGGAGGTCGACCGTTAGTTGTAGAAGGATGGAATAAAGCCCTACCCGAAGATCTCTTTAGCGCTGCCTGGCTGGAGAAAACGTATGACAAGAAACGTGAGTTCTACCCGCCGCGAAAGAAGATTGCATCTGCTGATACGTATTGAAAGAGGAGAATGTTCGCGACATAACTGCGCAGACCGATATTCCAATGACTATGGGCCATTACTTGAGATCCATGCGACAGTTGACCAACCAATGGACCCCTTCTAATTTTCGCGACGAACGACGACAACGACTCTACCTCAAAGATATAGATTGCCCGCCCGAGTGGTATGAACATCTGAAGAAGGTCATTCCGCCGAATGTTTTCTATATGAACGAGAACATCAGCGAGAATCCAGGCGCAGATACTCGGAATGACGATATCTTTGGTGCGCCGGAGAAAACTCCTGCTGTCGCTGGTGATCTGATGAGTAGCCTTCCGGAGGAGATGCGCGCGCAGAATCTCATGTGTTATATCGGCCATGAAGGGACGTATACCCCTGCGCATCGAGAGATGTGCGCGAGCTTGGGTCAGAACATTATGGTCGAAGCCTCAACAGACGAAAATGGAGAGAAACCGGGTAGTTCTATATGGTTCATGACTGAAACTAAGGACCGCGAAGTTGTTCGCGAGTACTTTCTCTCCATGCTCGGTCACGACATTGAGATCGAGAAGCATTTTGCCCAGATCAATGCTTGGAGAAAGGCCAACTTTCCAGTTTACGTAGTCGAGCAAAAGGCTGGCGACTTTATTCTGATACCACCCCTAGCACCTCATCAGGTCTGGAACCGCGGAACAAGGACCATGAAAGTCGCATGGAATAGGACTACAGTTGAAACACTCGACTTGGCCCTTCACGAGGCCCTGCCAAAGGCGCGACTGGTCTGCCGTGATGAGCAATACAAAAACAAGGCCATTATCTATTACACCTTAGAAAAATACTACAAGGAGCTCCAGTCATTTGAGGAGAACTCCGAAGTTAGTTGGTTAGGTCTCGGTCAAGAATTAATGCAAAATTCGTCACGCAAGAGACAGTTGGCCAATGACTTCAAACGTTTGTTTGGTCTTTTTACCGAGATTCTAGTTGACGAGATGTTTGGCTACAAGCAGACGAATGTCGAGTACGTTCCATTCGACTCGAACATTACGTGCTCATACTGCCGATCCAACATATTCAACCGTTTCTTGACTTGCAAGTGTTGTGTGCGCACGCTAATCAACGGCGACGAAGACACATATGATATTTGCATGGAGTGTTACGCTATGGGTCGTTCGTGTGTATGCATTTCCGGCCTACAGTGGTGCGAGCAATGGAACTGGTCGGATCTCATTGAGAAACATGAGACTTGGAGGTCGATGGTTATCCAGCAAGATGGCTTTGTTGATTTCGAATTATCTCCTCAGCCTATTGAAATTGCACGGAAGAAAGCGGGCAAGAAATCAGTCGCCCAGATCTGTCAGGAGCAACTCCGAAAGCGGCCCTGGAAAGATATCACGAAGCCACTCGAACCTCAACCTGAGGAATCTGAGCCTGAAGTGGATGACGAGGGCCGTGTCAAGAAAAAACCGAAGTCGAGACGTAAGGCAAAGCACGGCGATGTGTACCGCTGTCACGTCTGTTGCCATAAAGAGTATACATACAAGCTCAGCTTCTGCACAACTTGTCCAAACGCCTATTGTTATGGTGTTCTATGGCGAGCTTTCGATATGATGCCTCAGGCGGCGATGGAGAAGGAGCATTGGCAATGTCCTAAATGCCTCAATATCTGCAATTGCGGATCTTGCAGACAGAGCGGCAATACAAATCCATACGTTCCTAAGAATACCCTCCTTGGTCATGACACCCGTCCAATCGCAGACGATCGCAGTGTTGAATCGATCGTCGATTTCCGGGTACACAACCTCAGCTGGCTAAAAGCGGCTGGAGAGGAAAATCGGAGCAAAGATACGAGGCGGATGCAACGATTGAAGCAACAGGCAGATGCCGAAAAGGCCAAGGATCCAACAGTATCATTCAATGCGGCAGACGACGCTCCTCATGAAGTGGACTCGGCCCTTCAGGATTCAATTATGAATGGTTATGGAGATCAAAGCCACATCTTAGGCCATACTAACCCTCCTCCTAATGGCTATGAAAACGGTGATATATCTACTGCAGATAGACCGGACAACGAGAATGAACCAGAAAATCATGCTGAGGTCGCTGACATGTCTGGCGTACAGAATGGTGAAGGAGACTCTGCTTACCCTGATCTGTCCCAATATCCTGACCCATCGGTGGTGGGCCGCGAACGAATGATGGGAATGGGTTTCTATGACCAGGATGAGAGTGCAGATAGAATCTTATTCGACCCTTTCCAAATGCCATCTGCCGACGCTTTAAATGACGAGCCGGAAATATCTGAGTTCGTCAAAAAGACGCTTCGGCTTGCGAAGAGAAGGGCAAGACTTGAGACACAGGATGATCCTGATTTTAGGGGTCCTAGAACTCAACAGCGCAAAAAGCCCAAGACTGGAAATATTGACCAACTTGTCAACTTGGATCCGGCCTTACTTGGAGCTCTGGGTAATAGCAGCTCTACACTAACTAGAGTGACTGCTCCTGGCGAACCCGGCGATTCCGGCGAACAACCGGTCGAAGCCATTCCAGAAGCACAACCGAACGAGGCCTCTGAGTCAGCTCCTCCCCCCAAGAAGACGAGACCGCCGCCTCTTCCTGTTGATCCTCTCCGACCGACTTTACGACATGCCAAACCAAGGGCATCATACGTGGAAGCCGAAGAGCCCCCTGAGGATCCGAATGATTCTGTCCTAATCAAGCCTTTGAGAATATTTGGATCGGAGAGCGAAAACGGCGCTGCGGAGGAGGAATTAAACGCTGTAGATTTGGCGGCGGATGCAATCCGCGCGTTAACTCAACTTCCCTCAATCGAAGGAGAGAGCCCGACCGTTGCTCAAAGTACCCCGCAGCCCGGGGCTAAAAGGCGAGGGCGGCCACCCCGGAGCTCCATTGGAACTGGTACTCCTCCGTCTGCAGCTCCATCTACGGGTAAAAAGCGTGGCCGACCACCGGGACGACCGAGAAAACCTCTACTTAACCAATCTGAAAAGGGCGAGGACAGTACTATGGTGGATGCCGACGACGCTAATGCTACTCAAAAGGAGAACGATGTTACCGTGGACGAACTCGAAGCTCAACTGGCGCGGGAATTAGGTAATGCGAATGAAAATGAGGAGCAATCACGACTAACTACGGCTTCGTCTCGCGGAGGTTCTGTGAGGAGAAGAGGCCGCCCGCCGGGTAGGGGTAGACCACCAGGACGACCTCGCGCGCAACAATCGCCTGCGGCACCCAACCCCGATGACCTAGAGCCACCCCCTGACATCCGTTTCATGTCTATGCGAGAACGAGCAGCCTTGAGGGGCAGGAAGATCAAGATAGGCTCTCGCCGTATGAGAGATGGAGCGACGGGAAGCCCTGCAACGACTTCGGCTAAAGGAACTCCCGCAGCCACGACCGCTCAAGACGCAAAAACGGCAGACGACGCAGAAAAAGCAGGTGATAAACCAACGGCGGAATCAAACGCCGTCGAAGAACCTGAGAGACCTAGCTCAAAACGAGGCCGCAAAGAGCTCATCGATGACGATTTCGAGCCTGCCGAGGCTGAAGCTGTGGATTCGCCTTCGCCCAGTCCCAGTCCCACGCCAGAACGCCAAGTTCCGGGATCACAACGACCTACCAGGAAGTCGGGCGGTCCGACAGTTGTTAGGCTATCGTTTTCAGACGAGAGTAATTCGGATGACTCGGACTCTGATGGTTATAATGATATCAGTGATGGTCCTCCTAAGAAGCGTTTCGTGGCGACGCGCGGTCGCGGAAGAGGGAGAGGAAGGGGTAGGGGCCGGGGGCGAGGTCGTGCTTAATTACTTCATAAGGTGCAAAGGCTCTTCAAAATGTATAGGCTGAAATGAAAAGTAGGGGAGGCTTCCTTGCGGCGTTGGCTTCGCTGAGCCGTGTATATTGCGTTTAGCAACGATGGGCCCTTTACTCATACGGGTCCTTTTACCGTGGCGCGCGGCGTTATTCACCCTATTCATGGGTCTATACCACGTGTAATGATGCAGTCTGCCAGTTTATGATAGATTCACTAAATAGCAATTATGTTATTGAAGCTACCTATTAAACGGCTATCGGTCGCTCAAGGTGTGATGTTCGAAGTACATGTGAGAAATAGCTTGCTTACTAAGCTTGTTTGACATCAGGGTTAGGGTTAGGTAGCCAAATAGAGAGAAGAGAGCAACTCACTTCTAGTTATCTACAAGTCTTATCTATGGGCAGAATGAACAACGGATAAGTAGCGACAGCAGATACATGTATTTGAAGAAGCATCAAGCTTGATGTCGATGCGCACCTGTGCACCTAACTCTCTAACCTCAACATTTACCATAACCCTAACCCTGACAAGACGCGTACTCGAATGACATGCGCTTGAGTCTTAAGTAATGCGCTGCTCTTTGATATGTACATCCGTAGCTCAAATATAATGATGCTTCACTAATCACGGCAGACAGAACCAATAGACTAAGATACGTATTCCAAGCTTATCCATATGCCCCGGGCTAAACAAGCACCACGGCTCAATTCCGGGCAAGCAAAACTATAGGAGAAAATTAGCGACCGTCTAAACATCTCCACAGGAGCATCGACCTATCAAGTCAATCCCACAGGCACAGTGGCGGAGTGGTCTAACGCGTGTGACTCGAATTTCTCTCCATCGCTACCCGCGATAGTTGAGTGTCTATCACATCTCTTCGGAGGCGCCCGTTCGAATCGGGCCTGTGTCGCTTTTTGCCAATTTATTCATCATTGATTATTTTCCTTATGTTTTCCTCCTTTTTTATTTTCGCTTCGCTTCCATATTTTTTGCCCCTCTTAATTTCTACTGTACTGTCCGATCGGTCGTACCATGTGGTTTAGCGCGGAATCCTCATGAATACGTCGTATCAGGCAGCTATCCACAAGACACAGCTGAAGATACACGATGCTGGCTGGGTATTTAACTATATCGCATCTTGTATGGTTAGGATTTGATTACTCTACGGCACTGTTTATTCTACATCGCATATCATAAGAATAGGACAAGCTATCACTTTGACTGGTAGACAACTACCTCATACGGCTCAGGCATACTTTCAGAAAATAGCACTGAAGAGAACCCTCTTCGAATTTGACCAATCAGACGTAAGATTTCATGGCTCTTACAGGGGTGTTGTACCGGGCTGGGCTGTAATTCTCCGCCAGTCGAGGGGATAATAATGATGATACAATTCCAATTGATTTCTTTCATGTTGTAATAGTTCGTTACATCTCAAATGCCTTTTCTTGAGATTTCTGGTCGTTAAGAAAAAGCATCAGAATGGCGATTGAAGAATACCCTCCATCCGGGTCCTCGCTAATTGTTCTATAGATTACGTAATTGAAACGGGAGGGATGGGAGCTGTCAAGACGTCGAAATCCACGCGTCACGCCGATCAATCTATTCTGTCAGCTTCTCTTTCTGGTCAAGACGACGATCATCAAAAGAAGCATACGCTAGTGAATCGGCGTTCAGCTAGATATGCCGGGCGTGAACGGTAGGTCGAGAGAAGACCCGTGTAGAAATCGATAGAGGGACCCAGCCCTGGAGTTGCTTAGCGGCTACTTGACAGAACAATGGTATCTGGGAATTTATGGCAGATTATTGAATTTCATGATGCTTTTGGTTGTAGTTTTGAAGTATGCGGGCATTTAATTTACTATTCTGCGTGTTAGCTGCGTAAACGTTAGAACGCATTATGCTCATGCGGCGCTCAGGGGCAATGCAACGAGAAATAATCCGAAGGGACATTCATACCAACCAACTAAGGCAGGTTAAATATGCATGGAAAGGGCGTCGTTTTTCTAGCGTGCTCGTTAAAAAACCGAAATCATACCCCCGGCTCGTTTAGAGGTTGTTTTAGGACTAAACTTCGGCCAAATCTACAAAAGGGGGAATCCGTTGCCTCGAGAGTCTCCGAGCCGTATTGGACAAAGTGTGGATACGGATAGATGTATTGTGTGCGGTAAATCTTCGTAGTATCCGAGTTCAAGAACTTTCTAGGTAATAATGATACCGCGCTCGGTCACATGCTCGTCGGGAGACCCTCCGATCAGAACGCTTGTGTACTAGACTAGAAAGGCCTAGTTCAAGGGACCGCTACGTTGCATCTCGTGGGTAACTATGTATGCGAGCCAAGCTCCGGGGCAGCCCATTTTATGCGTGTCAAGGTAGCATCGTTGGTTTTTAGTTCGGATGGATCGTAGAGAATCTGCATAGTACAAGGTGGTAGCGAAACATCTGTGGGTGAATAATTGTTCTCTTATAGACCACCGTCGGAGTTGTGTATCATGTTTATTATGGCTATATGCGGATGATGCCGACCTTTTAAGGCTCAATTAAGGGTACCCTTTCGTAGACTAACTAGATTTAACTAGATCGACCCTTGGTAGGAACCGATATGGTAGGTGACATAGGGTCGTCGGAAGCAATAGCGCCAGAAAACGAATAGTCCAAGTATAACAGTGCCACTATAGACGGATTAAAGACGGCGCTTCATGGCATCTTGAATGTATTGGGAATTGTGCAGAGCAAGACTCGAGAACGAAGAGGGTCTTTTGAAGGCGGACCGTGCGATCGCCAAACCTTCGTCTCAAACTATTGAAGAAACTAACGGCCCTATCATAAGGTTGAGGATCAGCCGCTGCCGCCTTCCGGAATTTAAGGCGATACCGATACGCTTGGGATGGGCTAGCGTATGGAATTACAGCATTGGAAACTGAAACGTCTACAACGAGGAGGAAATCTGTGAAGCTGGTACTTGCACATAGAATTGTGCTTCGTCCCCCTTTCTGAACATAGTTGTCACGCTCAAGTCGAGTTTGAAAGTTTGGAACATAAGATTTTATTCTAGTTATTCAAGTAAAATGCGTAGTCGAGCTACAAATTGTGGTGATGGACGAAGGGTAAACACATAATTCCATAACGCCATCTGCTATTATACATGATAGTCTAGAGCTCACAATGAGCCATTGCTGGAGACTTTAGAACGTGTCGTGCTCTCATCAAAGTTTTTGCCCCGTCCTGCACGAGTGCGCTCATCTTCGGTCGAAACGGTGAATTGTGTAGTGCGCATAATGCCAGTCCCGGTAAGGATCTCCTCATCCGAGTCTCTCTGCGATCGAACTTCGGTCCGAATTCGTCGGCCGTTCATGTCCTTCAACCCAATACCGCTGTCTGGTCCATCGGTGGTCCTGATATAGCCCTGTTGTGCATGTGACACGCCGCCGTATTTTTGATGGCCGTAGTAGGACGACTTGAGATTCTTCGGTAACATCCTTCTGATAAGGGGCCACAAAGCCGGGAAAGACGCTGTTAGGATTGCCAGGTTGCATTCTATACTCGACACTGTAAATCCCACACTGAAATTCTTATCCGGGCTCTTGTCGTTGAAGTTTTGCGATAGTGTGTAAAGTCTGATTATGCTGACGATGGTGACACTGTTGTGAGGGTTGTTAGCATCTTACTTTGTGAACAGAGCCTAACTCGCCTGCTCGTGGAAATAGGGGTTACTCACAGTACACCTAACATGAAAACACCGATCAAGGCGATCTTCCTGTTCCTGTTTATCTTCAACCCAAGGAAGATATAGAATGGAAGTGCCACAGAGACAACATCAGTCATAATGGTTAACGAGGCAGCCGCTACGCCGAATGTGAATTGCTGAATGCAGTGTCCGGGAACCATTATATTCCAATTCATCTCAATGGGCATGCATTGGAAGATGACGACCAGGAAAATAGCGACCATTAGGGCAGTGTTGAAGATAATGGTGCCCCAGACGACGTATCGAACGCCGGCCTTGATACCCGAGAAACGGAGTAGGAATACAAGCACCGATTGCTTTACTAAAGTCAAAATCGGTTGGTACACGGCACCGACGACATAGATCCATATTAGTCCCTCGGTGGGATCGAAAGGTTGAGGGACATCATAATAGTGAATCCCTATGTACAGCGCTTTCATAACTACAATCTGTTAGGTCTCGATGTTGGGTGTTATCGACGAGTTTGAATTTCGTACCTTTAATCGAGCCTCCTGCCATAGCAAGACTCAAGACCATTGCAGCCACGATGAGGCCATCGTCTACACGACCGTTTTCGTTAGCATTCCTCTCGAACCTTAGCTGTAGGATTTTGTTTGTTCACTTACCCCAGCCGAAGGTCTTTGTATCAAGCCTGATATATGTTCTCAATGCGACGACTATCAATGCGAGCGCAGGGCATACCACCTCTATGGCAATACCCAAATTTTGAAGCCAACTCGTAGGATTAGGGATGACTGGCGCCGACGGAGCCTGAGCATTGTCTGACATGGTGACTGATCGTTAGAGCATCTGTGCAGGCCTGTGTAGATAAGCTCAAGATCGAATCGCGGGGCGATTTGACTCAAGGAGTAGAGATCGTCGTCGAAGTTGCGAATAATGGTTTATATGTTCCGTCCCCTGGAAGTATAACACCCCGAAGATCTGGGCAGCCGGGTAGTATAAGACTTTCGCTGCAACACTATCAAGGGTATTGAGGCCTCGACAACTAATACGCCTGGTGTTCGACGAACAATCGATGTGATGAACTAGCTTTTGAACCACTTGGCGGCACGTTAATAACGGGAAGGGAGATCAAAGCACACAATTCTTCCCTGCTCTGCCTAGAAAACATGCCATTACATGGATTCCCCAGTCTCAAATCTAGAACGATCCAGGATTTGATGTCCAAAACTAGGTCGTGTCTCAGTCTTGGCGAAAAACCAGTATCGGCCGGCGCTCGCACGAGTTTGCCACAGTTTCTATAGTAGATGACTTCGGTTTTGCTGGCTGTTTGGGCTTCGTAATATCATAAGGCTCGCGCGAGCGAACTAATATCGTCTGTTTTCCGTTCAAGTTTACTCTATAAGAATGCAGTCTCTGTTAGTAATAGTATACAAAAGTTTCCTAGTGTGATGCTTTCATACTCCACCTAGGCCGTCTGATACACGATATACCCGGACGGGGGTATGACATTTTGCCGCATTAGTCTGCGAACTTGAGTTCGCTTAATAGCTTAGATAGTTTGTAGTCGCCTTAAATACTTTGAAGTCCGCTAGTACATCGAACAGTTAAGCGAGAGGACCACCAAATGTCCTATTCTCGTTCGACCTTTGTAACATCGGTCTGTCACATGTCGATAGTTACGCGCAGGACACATCGGATTTCTCACCCTACACACCTTCCTTCTTGCAATACCGTGTGCCCCTGCGAGTTCATCCCCTGAAAGGCCGGGAAACACTTTTCAATTATTGAGCGTTTATCCTATGCTTGTTTCTTGCCGGTGTGCGTGGGCGTATAAGGCACCTAACGGTTTATGGCATATTATGCTACCTTTTTGCATGACGTTGTATTCCCGATTCCGGTTGATCATCATCAAACACCAGTAACGTTAGCTTTTCAGGCTATATATTTTGGGTGACCCCTCAGATCGAAACGGCTTTCGGTATACAATACTGGCATTGGTATCCACTTTCAGGTGACGGATTTGGTTGCATGAAAAAGAGGCAATGCTATTAAGGAATAGACTCATATACAAAGCTTCAGGGAATATTAGGAGGGCTCCCTCTGAATTTCACTATGGGTTTCGAGGTTTTCTGATCCCACAGGTCGTACAAAAGAACACCGGCGCGAGGAAAGACCGAGAGGGGAAGAATACCTGGCCCCTTCGTACCAAGCGGGGATGCTAACCCGGGTTGGAGCAAAGTAATAGTTAGCGTCTTAAGGATGCGTACCTTGCGTGCTTCAATATTTGAATCGTTAACGAACCATATCCACAATCCGACGTTCCGGGACGGAGGGTCGATCATAACAGAAACCGGGTATCCCCTAGTCAAGACCACTACATTAGTATATTGGGCTAGACCACCACTAGGAACTCGCTATGGAATAGTTTAACGGTACATTCCCCCCCTAGCAGACGCGCATTGAGTTTCCTCTCGAACGACACACACGAGATTGCAGAGGATTGTTGTATTATGTGAAAACCGCAGCTAAGCTCGCTTGAGGCTGTGGTAGCGTGGTATGTACAATACTACACTATGCTATACACCTACGCCTGGCCACCTTTGGATTATTTCCCAAACTATTGACATTCGGCGCATTAGCATGCGCGAAACCACGTGGAGAGCAAGGAATATCGGCCTCTTGTCGGGTCTGTATAAAGTAATCACGCAGGGACGATCCTTCGCAGTTTTCTTCTATCGTGGTTCCTCAGCCGTGAAGCTTGCTTAAGGGATTGTTTACCCGGAGGGCTGGGCGTTTTACCTGCTTTCAACCTGCGAGGGAGCCTACCGCAACACCAATGGCGCGTCTCGCTTTTGTTGCGGCTCTGTCGCTAGCCAGCTTAGCGCTCGCTCAGACAATCCAGTATGGCGTCGGTAAGTCAAGTTTTCGACACACATGCTGCATCATTTACACGCCATGATGATGGAGTAGCTTGCTAACCCTTGTAATGCGATGTAGAAGCCACCGAAGTAAATGTCGCGCCGGCCGTTGAGATGGTGGATGCTGATGCGGTCTCCTCGGGTGTGGACTACTTTCCATACGAGTTAAGCCAGCTCACTACTGATGTTCTCAGCAACTTGACAAATTACAATCTGAGTAATGTCGAAATATTTAATTTCAGTGACACTGAAGCAGCGGTTCAGAAACGCGCCGGTCGCGTCTGCAAGGCCTACCCTGGGGATAGAAGTTGGCCGGCTCGCCCCATATGGGAACTTCTCAAGATCCTGCTAGGCGGCGCTCTAATCGAAGGTGTACCAGCTGCGGCGGTATGCTATCCGGACTGGCCTCAATATGACGAAACACAATGTGCATCTATCACTTCCCAGTGGGAGACACCTCAGTACCAGTGTGTTATCCCCCTTTACGCTCTGACTTATGCTGGTCTCTAATCTAGCCTAGATTGTCGCAGCCCTTAGGCATACAGTACTACGTCTTCGAAGGAGTGAGCTGCTTGCCACCCAGTCTTACACGGACGGGTGCTAATTGTACCCTGGGAGGCATGCCGTCGTATGTCGTTAAAGCAACCAATGTTGCACAGATCCAGCTTGCTGTCAATTTCGCGCGGAACCTTAACCTGCGGCTGATCGTCAAGAACAAGGGTCACGACTTCAAAGCTAAGTCCACTGGCGCCGGATCGCTTTCCATCTGGACCAATGCCCTACAGGGCATTCAGTACTTGGGCTCCACCTACAGACATGCTCCCTCGGGCTATAGGGGACCCGCCTTCAAGATTGGCGCCGGCGTCCAAGCATTGCCCCTTTATCAAGCAGCAGACAAATTAGGCCTCCATATTGTGGGTGGCAATACCAGGGTGAGTATCACACTTTTTGACATCGTACGATGGAATGGTGAAGTCTAATCTCAGCTTCTCCTAGACTGTCGGCATTGGAGGAGGATACATCGCTGGAGGAGGGCACTCTCCATTGCTGTCCATGCATGGCATGGCTGCGGATCAAGTCTTGTCTATGGAAGTCGTCCTACCCAATGGCCGATTCGTATCTGTCGACGAGAAGAACTACCCTGATCTGTTCTTCGCTCTCCGTGGGGGCGGAGGAAGCACCTGGGGCATCGTGACCTCGCTTGTGGTACGGGCTTACCCGAAGCAACCTGTCTCTACTCTTACATATAGCTTTGGCATCGGTGCCAATATTTCGACGGATGCTTTCTGGAAAGGGGTTAACGCAGGTTTGTTACCCTATTGATGGTCCCACTGAAAGGGGAACTCGGTTCAGTATGAGCGGAAATTGCTGACTTAGACAATAGTCTTTGCTAAATTCCCTGAATATGCCGACGCAGGCATGTACAGTTATTGGTCTATTAGCTGCTTCTTCGATTGTTCCTTTGCCATGGCTCCCCAATGGGGAAACAATATGAATTCCGCTGGGCTCAAGAACCTTTCGCAACCCCTCTTCGACGAGCTAGCAGACTTGGGTATTGCCGTTAATGATACTGTATATACGGATTATGATGGCGTGCTCGGTGCGATCGAGGGCACCTGGCCAGCTGCATCGGAACAAGGAGGAGTATGGAACTTTAATACTGGTTCCAGATTGTTTCCTCGATCTAACTGGGACGATCCGACCAAATTCGCTGCCCAGAATACCGCTTTACGAGAAGCTGCCGAGAAGGCCGGCTTGATGCTCGGATATAACATGAAACCCGCTGTCAACCCATCGGTCAACCAGAATAACGCAGTGAACCCAGCTTGGCGGGCTACAGTAATGCACGCCATGCTCGGCGCAACCTGGGGCCAGGAGGCCACTCCAGATGACATCGCGGCAGCGAACAAGAACCTTGTCGAGATGATGCAGCCGTGGCGGGATGCGTCCCCAGGTGCTGGAGCGTACCTCAACGAGGCTGACATTAACGAGCCTAACTGGCAGCAAGCCTTTTATGGATCCAATTACCAGTACCTATACCAGCTGAAGCAGAAGTACGACCCTTGGGGCTTGTTGTGGGCGCCTACCGCAGTGGGCTCTGAGGATTGGTACGTTACCGGCCAAATCGACTATTACCCGACGCAAAATGGGAAGCTGTGTCCCAAATAATGTTGGAGGATTCTGTTGTGCGAGGGTATAATCTAATGTGAGTTACGAATTACGATACCATAATTATATATCAAGAAATAAAGGCTTTAAAGCAACAAAGAACTCACAGAGGATACGTCCCTATCTCTTCTCAGAACACAGAACCCTATTACACGGACAGCCCTTGCATAATCTTTATATCTGGATAGGGTTGGATCATAAAGGCAACTCATCCTAAACAAGATCAGTGTTGACTCTTTCCGTTATTATAAGTTAGCTCTCGCCCTCCGACCTATCTACGCCATGGGCGGAAACCTTGCCGACCCAAAACTTTCCCTTCAGATATTTCCGCTTCAATCCACTTAGATTCCCAGTTCCCCCCTCGCTGGAACTCGCTTTTGTAAACCTTGGGATACCCATTACGTTCATAATATAGTCGAGAAACTAATCAAAGTTCCTATAGCGACTAACAGGAACCCATTGGGATTCGCTGTACCATCTCTTTACTACGTCAGTTTGAATTAGCGGTTGTTATCTTGTTGTTTTACTTTGCAGCTGTATTTTAAGATTTAGTATAATATCCATATTATTCACACAATGGATATTACTCAAGAGATCTTCTTTGTACCGGTTTCCTCAACAATAGCATTGGTTTGCTCTAATTTATAGAAAGGTATAACAGTGCTCTTGGGCATTAAGAACGACCTTTGTCTTTGAAAATTGGCCTTATGTGTATTAATGGATGCTATCGCCTAAAACCATGATGTATCTTGGACTTTAACTCCTAATATTGAGAGTAACTACCTACGTCCTTTCTTAGCACGTCGTAACCATAACCCCATACGGCCCTAACACCTAGCACATTCTATCTATTTGAAGATTTTACCACCAAGTTTCATACCCCATCATGGCTGATAACGGTGATCAAGTTCCCCCAGGGGCTCCTCGCCCTCCGAAGCGAGGGAGGAAGCAAACAATATTTGTCTGTCTCGCTTGTAATTCAAGAGTTTCCGGTAACAAGGGAAAAGTAAGTAACACCATCTTTCCCCTATCGCCTAAGCCAAGTTTGTTATAGACTCTCTGCTCCATCTTGAAGAATAATCATTAACGTACCTTTGTATATAGTGCTCTCGCCCTGAGCCAGGCAGAGGCTGTAGGTCATGTCGGGAAATGGGCCTTGTTTGCGTCTATGAGGGACAATATTGTAAGTACCTAAATTCTTGCGTCCTTCAAATCTTGTTAAACGCGATTACTAACTCGTATTCTCAAAAAGTGCTTCCTTGTCCGCTTGCCGCCGCTCCCCGTGCCACTAACCCGACTGCGTGCACCGAGTGTCAACTAGAGGGTCGTAGGGTATGTGTTGTTGAGTTCATCTTTTTCCCTTTCCTTTCCCTTCCCCTGCACTAGGCTTACGAGCCACGATATTCTAATATAGTCCAAATTTCCCTCATGATACATCTGAGATTCCTGGCCTATTTGTTTGAGAAGAAATTACTGACTCTTATCTCTGCAGTGTGATTTTAAACGACCTGTGAGTAACATCGGCAGCTCCTTTTTCCTCCCCCCTTTTTTCGGGAGTCGAAATATCATAATTAAGATGGATTAGGTACCTAGGGAGTTATAACTCCCCAGGCACGCCTATAACCCCTCAATCCTTGTCTCAGAAACGTACCTAGATACTGACTCGTTGTTATAGTGCGACAGATGTTTCGACGTTGGGAGGGAATGTACCGGTCCTAATCGAGGTTGTTTTCATCGTGGCGTCGAATCTGACAGTTTCTATGGCTATTACTTGAATTTGGGTTACGGACCTATGGGTGTTGATGACCGAAACACTATTCCTGGCAAATGGATTATGTCCGATGAGTACCATCTTGAATACCTGGAGTGGAAAACATCATTTCGCAACAATTCTCTACTAGCCGAGCTAACACCAGCTCCCCCAACAGGAAGGACGATTGCCGAGGATTATCAACAACTACTGCAATTAGCGGCAAACGCTACACAGCGTGGGGTTTCGTTGAACATGAATGCTGTCAGTATGTAATATCAATTCCTTCATTTCTCCCTTTGCCCTGTCTGGGGTACGCGATTTCTAAGTCGAGTTGACCGAGGAACTATCGCGCCCAAGGAATACCTCCCAACCCTCTAAAACATCTGGAGAAGTAATTTACTGACTTTGTTATCACAGGAGAAAGACTTCAACAAGATCTCCAGGCTTCGATACCTCTCAACGAGTCTCAGTCCGCCCGAGACCTTGGCTTCTACATCAAACTGCAAACGACCGCATATGCCAAGGACAACAACCCTCGCTATAATGAAGCCGCCTTGTCTATCACGCCCATAACAGGTTTATTTGCGGATATCATTTTACGTAGAGCACTGAACCCAGGAGGAAACAGGGATTACAACTGGATAGCCCCGTTAAGGAACGTCGTCTCAACGCCTGAGGAGCGTCCGAAATCACCCGGTTCGGCTCGGCCACTGTATTGGATTCCATGGAACACGACGAATCAGCAAGCTCAGATTATAGATAATAGCAACCTATTTCCGGCGGACCATCCCGAGCGTGTGGACATGCGAAAACTCGTTCGGAATCCATTTATGGAGCACCCAGTGGAAAACGGAGAATCTGTTCTATCGTCGATTCCATTCTGGCGGTACTGGGAAAACGGTATCATGTACTTCAATGACAGGCCATGCCAAGAAGAGTCCCACTCCGGAATGTCTTGTCAAAAGCCAACACGGGCCGGATGTGAAGATTATACCCATTTCGGGGAAGGTATGCCTATTTGTGAGGAGTCAGAGCAAACAAGTCGAACCAAATTCCTGGCCGCCTTCAACCCTCTTGTTATGAACATGCGCCAATATCTATGCGTAAGTAACAACCAGAATCACTTATCTTCCCTTTCAGCCTGTCCCAGTGGCTACCTACCTAGGTAGATGTTTCTAGTTGATACAACTAGGAGTGTGCCAGGGACATGGTTGAAACCCTAACACCTCTTAGAAGAGTCTTTACTAACTAAATATTTTAGTGGGAGTGTACTACCGGCTCTTTCCCAATATTAACTCACCTTGCGGGATCGGGTGCTAAGGTCTACTATGACATCTCTCAAGGCGGCAACCTCCCGGATTTTAGAGCCGAATCACTTGTCGCGACTGGGTTATCCCAGTGGTCTGGAGGGCATTATGGCCCGCCCCTAGAGATAACAGGATGCTCTTGTGCTATGAAGTTATTTGGTCGACGGATCTGCAGTCCCCACCGCCTGCATTACTTGATGTTGATGGAGGAGACAATCTCCTCGATGCGCGCGTACTGCCAAGGCCTTTACGGCAAAGCGGTCTGCCCAAGCTGCAGAAAGAATGCCGGCATCGACGCCTACCAATTTCAAGGGACCGCGGGTGGACAGAATGCCGCGTTCATCAGTTGGGTCTGCTTGGTCTGCCAGGGCTGGGTGTTCGTCCCCAAATCCGACGCAAGTAAGGGGCCGCTCCCCATGAACCATCTTCTTCAGATTTATGACGAACATGCTCCGATACCGTATAATTGTATAGAGAATGATAAGCACGCCGCGGCCGGCAGGCTGATAACCGCGGCGGAAGCCTACTATAACCAATGATTAAGGAGGAACCCGGGGGCGAGATATTCACCAAACAGTCAGATATACATTGGGATATGTCTCTTATCCTCTAACATCCCACATGTTTAAGATGTTTTAGATGTTTATGATTATGTAAGCTCATGTTTCCCTCTCTATTACATGTAGTCTCTGAGGTAGTTTATCAATAGTATCTAGAGCCATCCTGCGCCATATATGTCGACAGAAACCTGACCTAAGTATGAAACATCATACTCTGTGAATGTATATATAATGAAAGAAAAGCTGAAGTACATACCTACATAAAGAACCGACACCATTATTCGGAAGGGTTCCATGTCACTGGTTCGGAAGTACCTCGCCTAGAGCAGGCCCCTTGGTTAGATACCTAATCAAGGCGCAGTGCTGACTAACGAATCGTGACTAAGCAATCTCAATTGCATGCTTCCCTTTTCCTCACATTAGTTGAGTTTATAGTTGACATTCTATAACTTTGGATGGAGGACGACGTGTAACCAGTTCAGATTAGAAATTTGTGTGTTTATCGTATCATCATGATAGATCAAGCAAAGCAGGCCAAAACAACAATCATCATGCTGGAAAGTGGTGAGGAGAATATAGCGAGGCGGAGTGAAATAAATAGGAAAACTCATACCATTTCCAATCTCTCTAGGTAGGTATCCAAAGCTGAAATACCCGAATCCGGTCCATGTAGGAGGTTCGGAACTGGTCTTTGAGTTGAGGTGTACAATCGCGCTCTCACTGAACAAAACAGAGGGTTATTGACACCGGGGAAAAGCAACGGCTTCGGCCCGAACCGCCAAGTTTAGTGCTGCATTTCCACAGGAATATGTACCAGAGATACTTAGGTGGCTCTCGGCATCAACATGCCAAAAAGGGCTTGTCACTAAGAGCCAACATCATGACGTGCAGCAGAGTCAAGTGTTGCTGTCATGAAGGTGATAAGTCGGCAAGTTGGACGAATGGAGTGAGGGGTTCTCTGGATTTCGAAATTCTCCGAAGTCATGTCTTCATAATGACGTCACGTATAATTCAATAATTGAAGCAGTCTGTGCGTCTTTATTCCATTAATGTCATATATGCACATATCCACCCCTTTGAACTCGTACGATATCACATTCACTCTTCGTCAATCTCAAGAGTGCATTCTAATAATTCGGTTTCTTGAAAATAAGTTTTATAATTGCTATTATACCTATTATTTTCTGTTTAAATCAGTGTCAAAATGTCGTTCGCCGCTTTCCGCAAGTCTGAGCAGCACGCTGATCTGGGCAAGCTCGCTGAAGAGCATATGAAACATGATCTTACTCAGGAAGACCGCGACGCGCTCGTCAAGGCCTCGACGAGGGTAAGCACACGGGCAATCATTGGAACCCTTGCCGGACTTGGCCTAGGATTATATGCCGCTTTCCGACTGCGGCGGGTTCGTGCCGACATGTTCAACGCCTTCCGAGCGGCCGAGAAGCCGACCCACGTACTCTTCGCAGATGGGAGAAAAGGTGAGAGCACTCGGATACAAGCAATTAGGTACCTGAGAAGACGCTGATTATGAATGTGTAGAGGTTATCCCTGACATCACGCCTCTGATGCAACCAAGCAGATATGGGGATATAGCTACATATTTCTTCTTCGGCCTTGGCGGAACATTTTTGGGTGGTGAGATAGGCTTCCTCCTTGGGACCTGGTCGGCGTCGCGGGCTATCAGTAAAGACCCAGCTAGGCGCAACAGGGTAGAGGCCGCATATAGGCGGTTTAAGGCTGATTTTCTTCGGCGAGAAGCTGAACGGCTAGAATCCGGTGCTTCTCCATCGGTATTTTGAGAGGGAGCAATGCGCTCCTGTTATTAGCTCTTAATACGTTCCTGGTATCTGGTGTGGATAACGCCGATTGGATTGACAAAATGTATGAGTGATTGAGCCACCTGCTGTAGGTAGCCGACATAGTTGGGGAGCATCGGCGTTGTACGTGTACTACCTCGCGTGTTGCCGTCGGATCGTAGCAATTGGGGTCGTCATTCCGACGCCGCTTCACCCAATGTTTTATTGCCCACCTGTACGATGGTTTAGGTAGTTGGCGATTAGAAACCTACCTCATATGAATCGGGAAGGGTTCAGGAAGACGTCTGGGCGTGGACAAGCCGCTTATAGGTTCTAATGGTCGCTCTTTGATAAAGATTCATCTCATGAATGAACGAGGGAATTGGGGTATTGGTGTTTTCTTAATCGCGTCACCCGCAGTGATACCCTTCAAGGCTGCGCTCAATCTCCCGGTACCAGGTCTTCACGCTCGTTTGTGTAACACTACGCGGGGAACCACACCCATCAACGAGCGATGTAGGACATCGTGGGACTTACAGGGTTACCTCTGCATGTAGGTAAAAATGATGTCTTGCTTGAGCGGCAAGCCACCCGCTGGTAGGATATCTGCAAGATGGTTCGCAAGCTTTAGGTAGAGACAGTGACGATGGAAGTTTTTAGCGCTCAAAAGCTTGCCTTGGATTTCTCGCCGATAGGGAAGAGAGTCATTCATTCCCTTTGCTCCCTTCATCCAATCCTTCAGGGAAGTTGACGACGTGGAATGGCCAGTTAACCCAGGGAATATTTGGATATACACCAGAAGGCGCTGACCCTTTTGACCGTGAGATGAATGTCCTGTAAGGTGGGATCTGAACGAAAGGTTTTAAAACAATGGAAGGAGGTGACTCTAGTAAAGGGAATGAAGTCTGCCTACCGAGCGCATATTTAGGTATTTGCCTAACCTACCTCTCGGTATTGAGACCGTACGTATACACACATTATGAGACGACTTGTACCAATGGCTGCTTCTCTGTAGGACTGTGACAGGAATCACACGAGTTAATTTAGGGACGAAGTGGCTACTGCACTCCACATTTGGTTGTTGAGCGCACCTGCGCGGGCGAGAAGCGCTACAGTAACATCCTGCCGCCACCGGCACGCTCCCGGACCAACATCGCCCGCACCTCTTACCTAAATCCTCCCAATGGATTACCTAAGGTACCTAATTTTGTTAGCGAGAGCCTAAGCGGCTGAGATTATACATGTAGTCGCGACTCTGGCAGTCTGGGCGGATTACATAAGGCGAAGCTGAGGTACCTTGGTACCCACACCCACTCTCGAAGAAATGTCCCCGCGATTTCATTCTACAATCGCGTTTGTTTTGAGCGTGATCACATTCCCAGTGAAGCTTCAGTTCCTCTAGGATCACAGCCTTTCCCCTCGAAACCGGTCGGATACTACATACATGTAGTTGCTGAATTTATATCGAATACTTCTGGCGCACTTTTCGCCGAAGAAAAAAAAGGAAACTAATCCGGCGTTTTGCTTACCTAGCGGGGCTAATTATGGCATATTGTGACAGCGAAACATATGGTGATTGCGCCTCAGCCACTTCTTTCGTCAATATTGGAGGTAATATACACTCGAGAGAGAAAGCGAATGCTAATAATAGGAACATCTCTGCCGACATTTGTAGCCTTCCGATGAGACCTTTCGGCTCTCGATCGAGATGGGTGTTACCAGGCAAGGTTCGCCATTGAGATCAGACCATTTCCCGAAGGGTGGTATAGGACAAGACGTCTAAGATGTTAGTGCAAATCAAATGCAAGGTCGCGGGTGATGTTACCTCAAGATGCATGCTGAAGATGCTATAATCACCCAACTGGGTAAAGCCCTCAACTTGTGTATGCATGTTGGGGCTGTAAACGGAACGCTGTATGAGTATAGAACGAACCCTATTGGATCTTCTCGTCAGCTTGCATGCTGACCCGGCTCGATAGGCCATTCATACACCCCAGCTATGTCGCCGACACACCTTCTTTTAGAATGGCTGCGCCTTCGTGGTGGGATAAAAATTGCACATCTGGTCGTGCGACCCTCAACATTGAGGGGTAGTAAATGATTTTTCTGAAATGCCGTTTCGTTCTGGACCAGTCCATGGAGTACTGTCAGAGCCTCAAGGGCGATAATATTCCCCTCGCTTGCTGGGGATCTGTAAATATTATCGAGTCCAACACATTTGCGGCATGCAGTGGGATCCTCTATTGAGAACTAATTTGCCCATAGATGATCGCCGCACCGAGGAGCGGATAATGGATCCGTAACTGTTTAACGACGACGCTTGGTCTCCAACGATGCATCGCAAGCCGACCGGGTGGAGGACCGGTTTCGCGCCGGTTTCGCAAATAGATGACTTGAACGATGGCAACCGCGAACGACGATCTGCTAGACAATTCCGCAGTCAAGTGCAGCAAGTAATTCAGCAGAGTGCGATAAACCAGGCTGATGTCCAAGGCAACGTTCACGGCTCGCCTGCTTTCTCAGACACGACACTTGTCGCAGGCGATTATTTAGATGTGCCAATTCGGCATTATGAGCCAGATGAGGTGGATATCGGCGATTATGTGGAGTATCATGGTGGCTATTACGCTCCTGAAGTTGCGAGTCTCTCGCCAACTCCAAGTACCAAGGCTGGTCTAGGGCTCGAAGTTCGCTCCTGGCCTGTCGCTTCCGACCTGACTCCAGGGGGTCTCTACGTTGACGATCCGTGGAATAACATTAGTTACCGTGGCTCGGAGGGAAAGATCGAAGAAGAGATCCCTCGTGAACCCCGCAACTACAAGCCCCCTGTCTTGAGAGGGAAATTCTTAGCAGCTCTCTTCTTGGCTCTAGCGATCCTCTTTGCTTTGGCTGAAGTTGCGATTCAGCTTCTTCCCAACGGTTCTGGGGCACCGATACCCTCTCAGGTGAATGAGACTACGACTGAGATTCGGCGACGGTCTATGTTTACCGATGAAATCTACCTACCTAATCCCTTAGCTTTTTTCAAGCGTCAGAACGATGACGGCCGCCATAATAAGCCACCAGTCCCGGTATCAAGCGCGTCATCATCTAGTAAATCTGTAACAGATACTGTAACTGCTACAGGGGACGCGACGACGATATCGCAGACTACTATTACGGGAAGTACTAGTGCGGTTAGTAGTCAAACAGCATCGTCTATTGCGACTCACACTAGAACTCTACCCTCAGAGACCCAACCATCATCTACAAGTTCTACTTCTCAGGCTACCTCTTTTTCGTCTCCGTCTCCATCTAAACCAGCGACTAGTTCAACCTCAACGATCCTCCCTTCATCTTCAACTACTACCTCCCATCAAGCCGAACCATCGTCACCTTCCCCATCTCCATCTCCATCGCCTACTTCTACTTCAGTTTATACACCCCCACCAGCTGTTACTTCATCGTCTGAAGATTTACCTCGACCCCCTCATACACAAACTCTATCACAGTCCTCGGCCCCTGTATCTTTTCCGGGGCACGAAGACCCAGCTCCGCCCCAGGACAGTTCGTCTAGTTCAAGTACTTCTGATCTAACTACATCTAGCATATTGTCATCAACAGATGGGGCTACGACAACCTCACAGCCGTGGGACCCGACAAAGCCAGGCGATCCTAATCCGGATCCCACGACTTCCACATCACTTCCTTTTACACTCCCAACAGACCCACCTTCATCATATACAAGCCCTCCATTCTCATTGCCTACAGGCCCTGATTCGACCCTAACTTTACCGACGCTGTCTTTGCCTACGCTACCTTCCCCTCCATTATCAACTTCCCCTGGCGGGTCTAATCCAGATCCACCTACATCCCCAACCACGTCACCTACCAGCCTTCCATTTTCAAGTTCAACAACGACAGATCCACCTAGCACCACTACACTTCTTCCCAGCAGTTCATACAGCACAGATCAATCAAGCACGAATACCAATCCGCCAGGGGATGAGTCAAGTTCTACTTCGTCGAGCTCTTCAGTCGAACAGATGACATCGACGAGGGAGGCATCTTCAAGCAGCTCGACAAGCGCAGGCAGTGCCACCACGTCTAATACAACGCCGAGTACGACGGATCACATATCTGAAACCTCTTCTCTAAGCCATTCGGAGTCTCATAGTGAAACATCCACTACTTCTAGCACAATCACGACGACCAGTACATCTTATACAGAACAGCCATCTTCCAGTTCTTCAGCGCCTTTCGCGACAATCACGAAATCTGTAGATGAACAAACTACATCTCCACCTATCACTACAACGATAGTGACTTCGGTGGCTCAGAGTGATGGGGGTTTCATAGAAACCACCGTAATCAGCGTCATTAACCCTATCAAAGCCGACAAAGACGATTCTGTTACAGATCACGTAATATATACAGACTCGAACGGCAGGCTAACAACAGAGACGGGCCTCGCTCAACCATTCACGGTAACCTCTATTCTGACCGATGCATTTGGTAAACCTACCAGTACATGGGCATTTGTCGTATTCCGCCATCCCATGCAGACGACCTTGACAGATTATCAAGGACGGGCTACTAAGACTGAAAGCTACTTTCTTAGCGAGTCCGCTGAAACCTTGTACGATAAGGATCACCATCCAACAGCTACGCGGACTGCAATTATCACGGAAATAATCTCGCTTATTACGCTTTCTGACGACAATGGTCTGCCAACGGAAACATTGACCGAGCTTATTCCACTTGCTCCAACATCATCCACGACAATTGTAGTCGTCAAGCCAAGTTCGACAGCTTCACCCAACTCAGAGGGCAATAAGACATTACACGTTGTGCCAGTCTCCGATGGGAAGTACTTCTTGGGTCTCATGTTCCCGACTTTCGTCGCGATTGTTGTGTCGATTCCGATTCGAATGCTTGACCAAACTGCAAAGCTATATCAGCCATTCCATACCCTGGCGTCTGGAGGCGGACCGGCCCGTGAGACGCTCTTGTTTCGAACAGCTGGCATATGGAACTTTACAGAACGGATCCGTTCGTTACTGAATGGACAGATTCTCCTTACACTAACAGGGCTTCTAGTATTAGGAAGCGTGATTATGATCCCACTGAGTTCCGAAGCCGTCCGAATTATTCTTGAAGGCCCGGACTGTGCAGGAGCCAAAGATGAAACGTTGACCTGCAGAATGGCGATCGGGATCTATCCTATACCGGCCCAAATTGGGATAGCACTTCTCGCCTTCATGATTGTCCTCGTCGGATTAATTATAGTCGTGCTTCGGAAGTGGTACACGGGATTGGACCGGAACCCCTGGAGTCTATATCATATGGGGCATCTCGCGGCGAACAACGAAATCCGCACTCTGATACTACGACGTTTACGTGAGAAGGATGGCCGTATTACGCACAAGCAAGCGAAAAAGGCCTTTGCAGAAACACCATTCATCATTGACTACTGGAAGGATAATGGGGCTCTGATGTATAGTATTTTAATACCGAACGAGGCAAATTCATTGAAAAAGGATGGGAGGTCGGTCACTTTCGTAAAGGGAAAGACTTCGCGGCGGAAAAGAAACGGGGACGTAATACCTTTCTTCATCCTCACATGGACTGGGAGGCTCCTTTTCCTAGCGCTTTTGTGCGCCGTTATGATCGGCTTACTAATCTACACCATTATGGGGGACGGCCAAACATATACACGGTTCATGGGGGGCGAATGGCGTGTGGTGCGATTTATCTTCACATTTATCGGCGTATTGATCTCGTTGATCTGGGGGTCCTTCTTTTATGGTACGTTTGATGGCCTCAGATGCCCTCTACTTCTTTCTTTATCAGGTTACTCACGAAGTCTTCTAGCCGTTGCTTTTCTTAGCCCTCACAAGCTACTTCATCGAATCCGCCTCTATCATGGAGACGCTGTATATATGACACCTCCTAGCAACCCTTTCAGCGGTATTCGGTCATCGCTGACACGCGGACGTCGGGATATCTACCTCGGGGTCGTATCTGCCACCGCGATCCTCTCCGAAATTCTTCCCATGCTGCTCAGCACCGCGTTGGATAAATGCACCGAATACTTCTGGGCGCACACGGTATGTCTCTGGATGGCCGTAAGCCTCTTGAGCATTATGATATTAACGGTGGCTGGATCGTTTTTCGTCACCTGGCCCCACATGCCTATTGACCCGAGCACCATCGCGGGCGGAATGTACTACGCCTTGACTAAGTACATGCCTATGAGCCCGTCGTCAGGGCTCCTCTGGGGCAGAGCTACTAGTCCTGGCCTTGTTTGAAGGATTGACGCAAGGGGAAATAGCAAAGACTCGGTTCATTATAATGTCTAGAATAATAGGTACACTTTACATTCGTATCCTGGTGTCGACATTATCAATTAATGGTACTTGAGTCCCTTCTCAGCACGGTCAATAGCGAGCCTAGTCGCCTCATCAAGGTCCTCCTTCGGAAGACCTAGGATATCATTGGCGAGGCTGTGTCGAGCTTCGAAATTACCGGAGCCGTCCTTAAACCACAGCCTGCTGTAGAGGAGCTGCGGGAAAGCCGACATGTCACCACCAAAGACCTGCTTCCGGGCCTCCTCGAAGCGCTTAGTGCTTTCCTCATACTCAAATTTCCAATCCGACTCCTTGGTCCCCGTGACACGGAGCACGGAGGCGAACATGTCTTTCTGGCTCACGCAGAACGAAGACACGTAGATGAACTTGTTCTTGTAGTTCGACAGGCTCGGACCTCCTTCCTTCTCCGGCTCGATAGGCAGCGAGAGTAGCTTACCCACGGCCCTACCCGTCTGTGGCCAGGTCTGCGGTGAACTTGTTAGAATATCTGGATATGTGCGACGCTGTTGACAGATTGTACTCACGATAGTGTTCATCTTGGTCTCACCATCGTCAATCCACGTCCAGGTCCGCGTCTTCCATTCCATACCAAACGTCTGCTTTCCAAAGCCGAGGCTGTACGAATACCAAAAGCCCGTCACGACGCCGATCCACGAGCTCTTGCCCAATTCTTCGACCAGCTTTCGAACGGGAATCTCGGTATCCCCAAGCAGGATGTCCTTGGCTAACGTCTCGTCCGCCATGTCGCATCCCCACTCGTTGGGAAGGACGTACGGCACGTTGGCGGCGGCGGCGGCACGGACCAGCTTTAGTTGGGTGTCTGGAGGGGCTCGTGTGTGCATGGTGATAATCAGGACCTCCTGGCCCTGCAGGGCGTCCACTAGAGTCGATTCGTCGTCGTAGTCTACCTTGGCGATCTTCACCCCGGCGGGAATGGAGTTGGCGGCTGGGCTATCCTTGCGTGTAAGAGCGGTGATCTCATGTTTACCCAACCTGAGGAGTTCGTCTACGATGAGTGATCCGACTGTGCCGGTTGCCTGGTGGAGAAGGATAAAGGGTCAGCTTGGGATAGACTGCGAAGGCGACGAACACTTAAGGTTTACTTACGCCAACAATGGCCACCTTCTTGACGTAATTGCTCTGCGACATGATTACAGGATATATGAAGCGTATACTAAGATATTCGTATGAAGACTGAGAGAAGATGAGGTTGAGATGAGAGTTGATATTGGTTCGAGTTGATGTGATACTGTTGTGGTCGAGTTGAAGAGAAACAAGAGGAATTTGACTGGATTTATATACATAGGATTAGAACAACACTTAGTACATAGCTTAGGCTTCAATCGAGAATCTTCTCAACTTACTCGTCTAGCTAATCATCTCGCATTCGCATGATGTTAGACATGCTCTACTTAGCATAGGTCTACGGAGATTACGGCGGATTTAAGTCGCCGTTAGCGTCGGAGTTAGAAAATAGCCTCATTGGTAAAGGTTCTGTGGGACCACATCTCGATGACGAAGCTCCAGAACCACCCTGGATCCCCATCGTGCCCTTAAGCACAGGTGGGATCTCGGCCTTTAGAAAAGCGCGAGGGTTGAACTAAACTCGTCGCGACAACTTCGTCTCGTTCTTAAGCCCACCAATCTGACCGGTAACTTCGGCTTATAAATCGCCCCACTTTTTACCTGATACTGCTCCCCCCTATCCGGCTGCTCAGGGAAGGCAACCTATTCAATTCAGTTCTGATGTATTAGGAAACTTGTTGTTTATTTCAAGTTCCAGAAGACAAACACATGGTAACTTGTAGAATTGATATTTCTAAGACTAAGAATTCCTCAGTTGACAAGTTTACCGCTTGGCTAGTCCAAGACGACTCGGACAATTCATGGCAAAGTTAGTCTCTGGCTGAAGACCTCAAGTGTAGGAATCAGATCTATATGAGCCCCGACAGCGAAGCTTTAACATATTAAACCGGCAGCATAGCTTGAGCCTTTAATTCTAGGATGGCTAATGAATAACTCATAATCTTCCCCCTGTGCATCCACAAGCGCAGCAAGTTTAAACGCACCTATGTGATGAACATTCAGCATTCCATAGAGAGGATAATGCGAATTTGAATATTTGTTAACATACCTGGTATAGACTTAAATTATTGCGCTCGCCCGAGCAGTGCTCCACCTCGAAGACGCTCTGGCTTGGCTCCCAAGACGAGGCATTCTAGCTTACAAATAGATGAGTGCTCTTGATTCTCAGCTATTACTTCGTCGAAAGGATCCCTATATAGCCTCATGTGAGAAATACTGCTTATTAGATACGATGGTGTTATCAATAAGATGGTACAGCCACGTATGGTTGAAGACTGATCCTCGCGACTCGGATGCCAGATTTTCAAGAACCAATGCTACCGTAGGTACCTAATCTTACTAGTAGATGGTGGGAGATATGATCAAGCAGTTCAGATGTCTAGGTAGCTTATTATTATTTCTTTATTCTAGGGACTAATAGTGTGGCTTAACAAAATCACCAGTCGTACAGTCAACTCAAAGATCCCTTAAGGGTATATCGACCAAATCTAACGGCAGCTTCTCTGCTTAGAGGCATCTTAAACTTCTTTCTGTAAATAACAGGATAAGTTTTCTAGACGTTGTCGATTTCATTGACACATGATCCTTGCTAGCTCCATAACCCAAGAAATGGGTTGAAATAGTGACCATGAACACAGATAAGAACATCACAGAAGAAGATGAAAATCTTAATAACTTGGCATAGACTACTGTTGGACATACTACCCACGCCAAGATGGCACAATTTTTTCTTGGAGGAAAGGCCAAGATATATAGTCTATAAAGACGGCCAACAAGGTCCTCCCTACATACTCATTTTCAAGGAGTGACGACTGATTACGAGCCCGAAATCGTTCATCTGGTATAGAATAAAATAATTGTACTGCGGTTCATGAGATCAATATTATCCACGATTCCAACTTGACAGACATTAGCCCCAGCACGTTCGGCCTAATATCCTGGACGGGCACATCTTGGTTTATTTTAGTGATCGAAGATCTTGCTGTTGAGATGAAGGGTTTACTTGCTATTGAGCTCAGTTTTTCTATCACATGGGAACAACTCTTGGCTTGTGAAAGTGCCTATCCAGTCTAAGGGCACACATATATAAGCCGATCAAACGTCTCGCTGATAGTGTCAAAGGGTCAACTGGATTCTAAACATCTACTTCTACATCAAGTGTTGGGGACATTTTACAAATATGAACAACCTCAAGATCCTGCTTGGCTCTTTGCTCGCCGCTTCATCGGCGATTTCACAGACGTTGCCGCCGTCCCCAACTGCGTCAATCGGATGCCATCCTCATGGTGATCACTGGTGAGCGCCTTCTGTTTACACTTTAGCATATGATCCAATGATCTTACTCTCGATTAGGCATTGTGATGGGCCCGTATCAAGCACAGTTTCTCTGACTGTCTCTAACACTCACATTCATGATGGCTCCGGCACTCTGGCACCAAGCCCTACCGAATCCACAGGGTGTCATCCTCATGGGGATCATTGGCACTGCGACGGCCCCGTATCGGCAACGGTGTCTCCTACAGAATCTGCAACGGGTGATAACCATAGTGACCATGGTCAAGGAGGTGGGAGTCTCGCACCAAGCCCGACGGAGTCAGTTGGCTGCGAATCGCACGGTGATCACTGGCATTGTGATGGACCTGCCGTAACTGTTAGTACGTCGACTGTTCAGTCGGCGGAGACAGGAGGTGCTGGAAAAGTAGCAATAGGTAACATTGCAATCATAGGAGGTTTACTTGCAGTAGCGGGGATGGACCTCTAGATATTACGGATCTCCATGATCTGAATTATATAATACGGCGGAGAGCAATATATCTGTAGTCAAGAATGATAACGGCGAATCCTATAGTAGCGCCAACGCTGGTAAGCGCATGCACGTAGGTGTATGGTCGCAACATCTTGCATACAGTAGCATCGCAGCAATCTACACATATTGAGCGCATACCGCGAAATGTACACATACCGCTCGGCAACACCAATCACCACCCATCTGATTCAAGTCCATACTCTCTGATTTTCGACATGCGCAGTGCACCCTTCTGTGTCTAACACGCAAGAACAACCTCCAAGCCAAGCGCGGGTAAATACATGACAACAGGTGTTCCATGCACGTGTCTTCTCCCAGTGTGATTGTGAAGTCTTACAAAGCCCATCAGGGTCCTCTCATCTCATCCTCCACGTAAAGAACAAAGTCCGAATCACTTTCCACGTCTGATAAAAAGGTCTCGACATCACGACATTGGACCCGCTAAGTGACTACAAGGTGACACAGGACAGAGGTGTGGTGGATTAGTAAGGCCAGGAATTCACGTCTTGAATCACCAGACATTACTTCTCACAGTTTTGAGAAGCACCAACGCCTTGACGGTTAGAAAAAGGTTCGTGTGATACATAGGGCCTCATACCCAGCTAAGGCTACTCGTGTAAGTTTCGACCATATTAACGTGCGGCTCTGCTAATGACGTTGCCAGTTCACCAGTTCACTCGACGCAGTTACGACCTCACATAGGATAACCTTACAGACGACGCCAGTGGGTAACTGTGCTCGAACTTAGGACGACATGGGTTACCTCCAAGGTGGATCGGCGTTTGGCCGACTTATTATTCTCCTTTTCTTAGTCAACGCCCTTTCGTACGCCACGGCATTGAGTATTTCATCGGGTTCTGCTCTGCAGGCCGCTACGACAACTTCAGGCGCTGTATTCCCTGGAGCTACCAAGGGTTTTACCGCCGTATCTAGCTGCTATGAGAATGGCACCTCTGTGTAAGTTACCATCTTAGAAACATGAGATGGTGAGCTGACAAGGCTTAGGTTCTGCCTGTACGACATGACAGAGCTTCAGGTAGTAGTACCAGCGACAGCGACAGGTGAAATTCCGCCCGTCTATACAGGCTGTTATAGTCATTATGATGAATCGTAGGTTCATGAGCTCTGGTATATGTTGAATCGTACTGATCCGTCAGGTTCTGTGTTGCACCGGATGGGTCGAAGGCCCAAGTCCTGTACCTCAGAGACTCAGTTGATGGCAACTCTGGAGAAGATGGGAATGGCGCAAGTAAGTGCTCACGAAAGGAGCAGACTTACAACATTCCGCTCCGAGCGGGTCTTCTCTTCGTTATACTAGTGACGAGTTTTATCGGTGAGTAGAGCACCCCTCAAATAACCACAACCCATGAGCTTACGTGTATTTATATAAAGGTGTATCCGCACCGATATTTCTCAAGCCGGCCTTATCAAGCAAGCTTCAGTTGGTTTTCGTCGTTCTGAAACAGTTTGCCACCGGTGTTGTCGCTGCAACGGCCTTCGTTCATGTAAGTTGCTAAAATGGCGCCAAGCACCATAGGTTACTTCATCATTACTGATACTCTCACCTCCTCTAGCTGTTGACTAACGCGCAATCGATGTACTCCAACGAATGTGTCGGCAAGCTTGATTTCGAAGCAACTCCAGCTGCCCTTGTTATGGCCGGAATGTTCCTTGCATTCTTGGTAGAGACTACATGTCATCGTGTTGCCCAAAAGCTCAGCGGCGGAGCACAGCATAAAAAGGAGCTAGTTGGGGTTTGTGTTCTAGAAGCTGGCATAGTATTCCACTCGCTTCGTAAGCCATATCAAACGCAGTTATTACTACAGCTGAGACTGATTCTTTCTTCTAGTGATCGGTATTACCCTAGTCGTCGCTGCCGACAGTTCCTTCCGTACAATGTTTGCTGTCATCACGGTTCACCAGTTTTTCGAGGGCCTGGCTCTCGGCGCCCGGATTGCGTCAGTTAGTTCTCACGTTAGAACCGACGACGGCAATGCCAGCCGTACGCCACCGGTTGAGGACCAGACTCTCTGTATTGAAGAACCAGAGAACCAAGACAACAGCTCAACCCCGACCAGCAATGATGACCGCAAGCCGTTGCCGATGGTAAAGAAGATGCTGATGGCGGCAAGATTTGCTGTGACGACGCCTTGCGGTATGGCAATCGGCATCGCGGTTTCACAGGGATTCAATGCAAACGATCGAACTACATTGCTCGTGATCGGCTCGCTCGATGCGATTTCCGCCGGCATCCTCATCTGGGTGAGCGTAGTTGAGATGTGGGCAAGCGACTGGATGCCTGGTGATGAACTGGCAGATGCAAGTCTTACGACAACGTTACTTGCGGGCGCTGGCCTCCTTGGCGGTATGCTCTTGATGGGTATGCTAGCCCAGTGGGTATGATCGCAGCAGGCATCGCATGGTATGCTAGACTAAGAATCTATGCTCCGCGTATAAGACCCAGTTGCATTGACGTGAGCCATCACGGTGTTCCACGACAGTGGCACTACAAGCGCATTTATGGCTATATAACCTGCATACTTACAACCTCCCCTACTGGTCGAACTTTGTCACAGTTAGTACGCTTGGTGAGCTTTCTGCGGCCTTTAAAAGGCAGTCAGGACTCCCGATCTTCATATATCGGAAAGTCGACCTAGTACCTCCTCAGATCATACCTCCTCACATCATACCTCCCCCTCGAGTTTAATCTCGATCGTTTGACACTAACACAGTGGTTTTCACGATGCCCTCCGTTCGGAGGGTCATCTTATTAGTTGTTTACCTTCATCCTTTGGAATCTGAGCCGCTCGTCACCATCCCCGATTTCGTCATGGCGGTACATTAGGACTCCTCACATTATGACATTGCTTTCAATAAATTCTCTCTTTATATGCATATATACACTTACTAACTCGCATAGATATGCCCTTAACCTAAATACTTACGAAAAGGGCCGTATAATGATGTAATTGGCTAGAGCCTTAATTCAGGGGCTATAAGGCTCTATTAGCAAGGTAGGTACCGATCCTATACAAGGGCGACGTTTTAGCTCTTCAGTATAACTATCTGGAAGGAGCTAATAAGAGATGTTATGGCACCGAGTCAGCAATATTTCACGCTCTATATAGTAGGTATGCTGAAATATTTGAGCTTGAATACAAGCCAGAGGTATGGTATATTCAATTTTCTGATAGGTTGGCTATGACTTGGTCCCTATTCGAAACCTAGGCTCGACCACCAATATCCAAAGAGTAAGACTCAGAAAAGATCAAATATAAATAAGGAGATATACCGTATACAATATTGAAGAAAATAAAGAACGTGCTGCTTTGATACAAAGTACTTGATGATATGAGATAGAACGAATGCATAGTCCATTTCCCGTCTCGATTTTTCCATCTTCTATTTAAGCGTATGCCAATGCTACCAGCCGACATTACGCCTCTTTCAAGGCGAGCTTAATGAGGGATGCATTCGAGGTCGGAGCCCGGGTAACTGTTCGGTTTGGCGCATTCTGTATAAGGTGTGAATATCGTGTATTATATGCCTCTTGTTATGTCAGGTATTATTACTTACTTCCTTTAAGTACTCCCGAGTCGTCGGTAGGGCCGCTGTAGAATTTGCAAGAGGACCCTTTCTTATGCGAGCAGTTGTTGGGACAGTTGCATGCCGCATCTGTGAGAAAATGGACATGTTAGTTTACATGAGCCAACCCAAAAGTACTTGGGTAGGTAGGTACTAACATGCGGTGGTAGCAATCAAAGCAAGCCGGGGCTCAAGGGCGGCACCCGCTGCTTGATTGGCGCAGAGGAGAGCGAAGAAAGAGACGACTGCGGTTTTGAAGAGCATCTTAATGGTTAAGACTATCGTGAGAATGGTTTAGATGTAGTATGAATCTGTATGATGGAACTGTTGATGTGATCTGCGGAGTGGAAGATGAGGTAGCGACTTATGTAGGAACGTCAGGGTCCTTTATACCCCTTTCCCCCTCTATACAATTCACTTCTTGCTCAACTACATTCTCAAGACTCAGCCTGATTTCTATTTTTGGATAAAACATTCTATTGATAGCGTTAACAGTTGCTAAGAGATATGATGCCGCGAATCATTACATGGAGCTAGAAGAGTAGCGAGCACGGTTGGTTTATGGCCTGTTGAAGTCATTTGAAGCTTATTCTAGAAGGTGGAAAGGATGCAATTAGATCGGTCTGGAGAATTGGTCTTGAATATCGGTTCAATGAGTTGCCTCCCCTTGTTCCCCCGCCTCGGGTTGAACCAAAAACCCAAGGATTCAAGTCTGTGCAGAGGCTGAAAGATGGATAGCTATCGTAGATGGATCATTCCTCGATAATCGTGAGTTAGGCAAATCCTACGATGCTCAACAGAAGTAGATCAGTGGCTTATTTCATTCAGCATACATTTACTAGCCAACCCGGTGCTAGTCCGACCTCTATGCGAATTTCGTAAAGACAAAGTGTTGTGATACTTGTGGGGTAATGATAGCTTGTAATGTGCTTCCGGATCCTGCGATATAGTTGATCTGGAGACTTTTCTATGCGGCGTATGAAGACCTCATGCGTTCCGAGAGTTCTTTTCATAAAAATATGACGATGTTCCAGAGATCAGCATACGTGACTGCTGCACAAGCTGCAGCCTCCGCTGATGCCTTATGCGATTGTTGCCTTAGGTAAGTTTGAGGCTAAACAGCTCCCCTACACCGCGATATCAAGAACAATCACATACATCCTAAATTAAAAAAAGAAACAAAATCTAAATATATAGATTCTTTTTTAATGTATTCCTTTAATTGGATTCTCTTTAACGCCTGAATAATCGATTCGATAGCTTTAAGGCATCGTGACTGTCAACTCTTATCAGGCAATAAGGGTTCCGAAAAGCGGGTCCCTATAGCATCCTGTTGAATTTTGGTGGATCTCGAACTATTCCAGCATGCCTACTAATTTTAGTATATGATGAAGTTGCGGAGGCAATTTGGTCCAGTTTCTGTCTAACCGCGATATGGAAACAATGAATATCGACTCAATGGCATGGAAGGGGGCGTTGAGATGTGTAATAGGTCTCCTGAAATAGAGAATCAAGAGCATTTATTTTTAGTGAATAGACGATCAATGGCTATGAACAAGAACTTAACGAGCACTTCGGAAAATTCAAATGTGGAAACAACTACATGAGGTAGATGTGCAGGGAGTAACATGAAGTGGCAAAAGCTATAAGAACTTGAATCGACGGACAGATTCTTGCTCAATCATCTCATCAAACTTCACTCAACGTTCAATCAGAAACTTCCAACTTACCTCTCTCAGCTTTCAAAGCCTTACATACTTCAACATGCAGCATAAGCAATTGATCGCAGCCGTTGCTGTTCTGGCATCGAGCGCAGCTACTACCGTCGCCTGGGAGCATGGAGCTTTCGGAGAACACAATGGCGTTGTGATCCGATACCAGCAATTGGGTCCTGGCGCCTTCACTGGCGTTCCTGCCGACCAGTGGAACGATACACGTATGTCTGGCTCTGGTTTCTACGCCTTTCTAGCTTGTTTACTAACAGCGATAACTAGTTCATAAACGCATCGACGACGAATGGGAGTTCGATGAGCTGTCCGCTCGAGATTTCGATATTGGAACCAACGACACTCATTACGAACTCGTGGATCGCAATATAATAAGCAGTGCATGCCAAGTTGCCGTCAATTGTTGGGGGCATACGACGTTTGCTTATGGAGTTGTAAAGGGCTGGCAGGGCTGGACGACGGCCGCTGAGGCAGCCGCTAAGAGAGCTCACCAATCCGGCCTTGTATCCTTCCTCAGATCGCCGTTCTTTGCCAACGCCGGCGGCGTCGCCATAGCAGGCATTATCTCTGCGAATGTTAATGGCCAGGCCAACCCCAAGAACTCTGGACAGCAGCTTGCTGAGTGCAGTACTAAGAAGACAGAGGCGGACGTGGTCGGTAACGCGATCTCCAAAGCAGTCGATGCTCACCCGAATGCGGCGGAACTTACTGTTAAAGTCAGCTCGAGGGATGGCGAATGGGCCGTTACTATCGCGACTGCTACTGCTGGCCATAAACCAACCGCCGTTTGCCACAAATAGCTCAATCGACCACTTAACTGGTCATCTCATATATACCTGTTATCAGTTTAGATAGCCTTCCTACTTGTTACGACGAGTTGGTTCCTGTTCAAGGTCAAGATACTGTTGCTGCAATGCCCCGTGGTGGGGGGCGGCGTATATGTACTACAAATATTCCTATACAAATTTCATAAATTAACCACTGGCAGAGCTACAGTTTGACTTAGAGCTCTGTGACGATCCGGATGCTGAAGACGGGCTGTTGGAGATAGATTTGAAGCTCGAAGGCGCCTTTCATGGCTCTATTAACTTACCTACAGCCTACCTATCTATAGAATGCTTAGCCTATAGTCTAATAACTTAAACCCTTCTGAGCTCCGACGGTCTTTCAAAACGGAAATTTGATAATCCAGTCGCAGTTAACTACAAGTTTATTTTCTCTTCTAACGATATGGGTAATGTGTTGGCAACATATGGCTGCGCGAGAGAAGCCGAATTAACTCCGGCTACCTGACCTGACACCATATCCTTGAGTTATTTCAGCGTTTAGCAAAATCTCGATCAAATCGAACCTTATAACAGTTTTATGGTAATGTATACTGGGTATGGCAGCGAGTAAAAGTTAAAATAAGTTGGAGGTACCCATGTTGGAACCTTTGAGCGGCTTCTTGTTCATATGAGAAGTTATCTAAAGTGTGCCTGAACTCAGTATACCAAATAGACTCCATTGACAGTCCACATGATAAAAGTTAATCCCGTCGGGTATTTATTTTAACTTTTACACGTCGAGACGTCGCTGAGTAACGGGGCTGTCGGTGGACTTTGCCATGTGGACCGGATCTCTTTCACCCTTGCTATACTTTGATATCTTACCTGTCGACCCCTGGTACCCCAGTTTCGGCCAAGACACCCATTTTACGAGAAAGCATCCATTCTCATTAAGCCGAACCTAACCTACGGGCAAACAAACAGGCGAGTCTGATTTCCAAAGAGCCAAGAGGCGCTCGAGTACGGCACAGCAGGTTACGAGGAAAGCGTCGAGAATGTAGTAACCTAACCAATGCCATGGCGCATATTCCACCTTACGATATCAGGGTCGGGGAGACCCAAGGATTCGGTCAGCTAATGCACGCGACCATTCTAGATGCTTGGAACTAAAAGGAAATGATCCATGGTTGTACCAATATGTCGAGATTTTGCGAGCGAATCTAATAGGCCGCTAGGGGATGCCACTAGCCACAATTCAACAATGGCCGTGATCACGCAAAAGCTCGTCACCACATTTAGCGATTGCAACCTTCCCTTTCGAGCATACCCTTGTCCTATGCCTCAGTAACGCCCATGCGAACTGATAAGTGCTGCGAAACTTAGATTAACGAATCAGTGTTGAATGATAGGATGATAGGGTGGCTAATCTCCCTCAGCTTGTATACATATATTAGGCGGATGGGAAGACTCCTAGTTCGACCCCGACGCACCTGTAGACCTTGAGCCAGTCCAGCAACCCACTCACAAACATCGGGTGAGACCATCCATCGATCTATCCATCATGGGTATGTATGCTATTCCAAGATCTTAAAGAGTTCCTATCTAACTTATGAGTTTCATAGCGGAAAACGTCGTCGGCCTGAATGTTCACAAAGTCGTCGAGCCAGACGCGGACCCAGATGTTGCCGCTGCGAAAGCGAAAGCTGGAGGAGATACATCTGGGAAGAACACCAGTCTGAGCCCCGACGATCCCAAAGTTGAGTCGCAATCCAACTCGGTAGCTGTCGTTGACGACGAGGCCTACCCGCCTCCAACTGAGGATGAACGAAAGACGCTGCGCAAAGTCTATGACTCCATCCCCATAGCGGCTTGGTCCCTCTGCTTCGTGGAATTAGCAGAACGAGCCTCTTATTATGGAGTTAAGGCGGTTTTCAATAACTACATGCAATTTCCCCTTCCTCCAGGCGGACCCGGAACTGGTGCCATCGACAAATCAAAGGTGAATAGTATACTAATTTACTAGACATAGCCTCCCTATGAGTTGCTCATTTCACTAACACCAATCCAGCCCAATTCCCATGCTGGCGCTCTCAATCTTGGCCTCCAAACGGCCTCTGCGCTGGGTCTTCTGTTCACCTTTTTGGCCTATGTCATTCCCATTTTCGGCGCATGGATCGCAGATACCAAAATCGGCCGCTATCGAGCGATCGTCTACGGTGTCTTGGTGGGAGGTGTTGCCCATGTCATCATGGTCGGGGGCGCCGCACCCGCTCTGCTACAGGCAGGAAAGGGCGTGGCTCCATTCATGATTTCCTTCTTCCTCCTCGCTGTCGGCGCCGGAATCTTCAAGCCTAACGTAGCGCCGACGGTTATCGACCAGTACAAGTACCAGCGCGAGTACACCAAAGTGCTCAAATCGGGGGAAAAGGTACTTGTCGATCCGGAGACGACTGTGAGCCATATCATGCTCATCTTCTACGCTTTCGTCAACATTGGCGCATTCTTCTCTATCGCCATCGTTTACATCGAGAAATACCACAGCTTCTGGCTCGCCTTCCTGGTTCCCGGTATTGTCTATTTCTTGCTTCCGGTGTTGCTTGCGGCCATGTATAAGCGCACCGTTCGGAAGCCGCCTCAAGGGTCTGACTTAGTTCGCTTCATCAAGATCAGCATAGCCGCCCTGAAGGCGAGTAAGGGCAATGTGTTCTCGGAGCAATTCTGGGACAAGGTGAAACCTTCCACGCTGGTAGAACGGGGCGTGCACGTTAGCTACTCTGAAAAAGATGTCGACGACGCGCGACGCACGTGGGAAGCGGTACAGATTTTCCTGTACATTCCGATTTGGTATCTGAACGACGGTGGTGTCGGCAACGTGTCAAGTAACCAGGGCGCGGCTATGACCTCAGATGGCGCGCCTAATGATTTGCTGACCAATTTCAATCCCTTGGGTATGTATCACTGAGCCTTCTAAAGAAGTAATTACTGATCTGATTGTTATAGTGATCATTGTATTCTCTCCATTAATGGCTCAGGTTGTTTATCCTTTCCTCGAGCGCAGGAAAATCAAGTTTGGCCGTATCAGTCGCATGACGTTTGGATTCATTCTTGCTATCATCTCTGGTATCATAGGCGCCATTGTTCAATACCGTGTATACGAGACTAGTCCATGGTAAGTGCTCGAATCATTCACATTTGCTACCTTGGAGAAATTTTAACAAGGGTATCACAGTGGTTACAATGCCAGCACTTGCGATGACGTCTCGCCTATTTCGATTTGGTGGCAGGTCCCCAACATCGCACTTGGTGCCATGTCCGAGATTTTCGTGAATGTCACCTCGTACGAACTCGCGTACGCGCGTTCGCCAGAACATATGCGTGCTACCGTTATCGCGCTGTTCCTGTTTATGACTGCATTGAGCAGTGCACTGGGCGAGATCTTGATCCCGGCTATCGTAGACCCGACTCTCGTGTGGGCTTGGGCTGCTCCCGCTATTGCGCTCTTCGTTCAGACCATCCTCTTTTGGTGGAGACATCGCCATGTCAATGAGGACGTCTTCATGACTTACGAGGAAGATTACCAAGAGCTGACTGGAGATAACGAGAAGGTCGAAAGTGAAGGGAAGTAAGTGGAGGGTAGACGCACGTATGAGGCACGGATACGGCAGTTCACGTCCTTATCGTAACAACTCCGGACGATAGCTACCTACCTACTTTTCAGTCTTATGAACAGCCATATCAAGTCCTTATCTAGCAAGGTGGCCGCAACTGTCTACATCAGGTACTTATCTATATTCTCAGTTAACGAGCGTCACACCAAATACCCTATGTGTTAATAGTACTGTATTACACCGTGCACTTAGCATAATGTGGCTGTTAATAGAGACATCAATTAGTACTCGAACGGTCAGACCATAATGAGCGAAAATATAGATAAAGTTTTACTCTCAAGATTTTAATTAGCATTATGATTTTCTTGCTTTATTTACTATAAGGTTAGACTTTCTATGACCCTCCAAAGTAAGATGTGTTACAGCACAGTGTGCTACAGTACTATTCGAACCTTGGCCTTGGGCATTTGATCTGACGCTATCTGTCCCAATTTCAAGGTTACATTCAAGCTGAAGTTCAGGGACGACCCCACCAACCCCGGTCAGTAATCATCTATATCTGGATATAATTATTGTGGCCTATAAGAAGCGGGCGGCAAGAGATGGAGGACGGGCGCACAAGTTACCTAGGTTCTGTACGGTCCGCAAGGAACCTGGGAAAGGAGGGCATGATTAAGCGCAATCTCGAGCACTAATATACGGCCGCGTTGCTTATTCAGCACTGTGAAACCCCAACGTGCATCCGGCCGTGGGGGCGGGCTTCTCGGATATCCACTATTCCGAGGTATTGGGCCATGGCACCATGGTCTTCCGGAGAGGTGTTGTAGAATAGTCCAGTAACTCATTAACTAACGGGGCAAACCGGTGATATATTTCAACCCATCATCATCGGCAGATTAACCATTAGAGGTTCGGCCCAAGGGCGTCTAGATGTAGACCCGTCGGGTAGTGAGGTCCCGAGGCGGCGCAGCCAAAGGGTGGTTGCTTTTAAGAATACTGCGACCTTTAACAGATACGTTTTGGTGTCCTCGCGCAACGACGTTGTCATCTCCCCTCCCTCCTAAGAGGTTCATATTGTCACACAAGCTCTAGGGCTGTATGCAGCCTTCCCAGCGGCCTTTGGAGGATTACGCAGTAACATTTCAGCTATCCGCGATTTCTATGTTATAAGGAGCGTAACTCTTCGTAAGAATTCGCCTTCTCAAAACATCAATTGATTAGGTAGACTAGTGCACCGAGCCATCTAAGAGCAAGTAAACTTTAGTTTACCAACTTGCCATTTTACCGTCTAATTATAATATGGATATCCTCGAGGTTGGAGAATCTTCAAGCACCTTATTCGCAGGTACTCGCAATGCAGCGATAACCCTACTCGCTGTAACAGCCTGTTGTGTCATCGCGCGGTTCGTGGATAGCTTTACTCGCGGGGGCAAGCGGCTGAATGTAGATGACAGTAAGCTTTTGGTATGGACTACATCATGAGAATATATCATGTTAACAGAGATATTACGTAATCACTAGTTCTCTCTCTTCTCGCCCTTATTCTCCTCGCCTGCTATTCAGCTTTGAATTATGTGCTAGCGAATGGTAAATCGGCCTTTTACGGTGACGGAATCAATTGGTTGCTGACCACAATCAGACTTGCAGCATCCGGATTATTCAAAACTCACCAGCGGCTACTTTGCACAGGTATAAGTGAAAGCAACCCCTATTTTATACTTGATCGTTGTGCTAAAATAATGTCGAACAACAGCAATCTACCATTCTCACATTTGTTGCTGGATTTGCAATGTACTTTTCCAAAGCCCCTATTCTTGTCCTCTACGTGAGGCTATTCGGAATCAAGACCTGGTTGCGAGTAGTGTCCTACTCTACACTCGCCCTGTCTTTTGTAGTGTTCTTAACGACCATGTCAATTGCCGGAGCAACTTGCTCCCAGAGCGCCGAAGTTGATCCAAACTTTTTGGATACATGCTTGAAAACAACAGTTGCCGTGGGTGTTGCGAATGGAGCGACTGCCGTTGTTACCGACATTATCATCATTATTCTTCCGCTCCCAATCATAGCCGGGCTCACGCTTCCGTTTCATAAGAAAATAGGACTGGCTGTAGTTTTCTCGACGGGAATCTTGTAAGTCTCATCCCAACCTATGAGTACATGGTTAATGATTCCATGACTGACTGTGTCAAGTGCAATTGCGGCCAGCGCCATCTCGCTCTATTTCAAATCGATATCTCTGGCTGGACATTCAACTGCCTTCGCAGTGACACTGGTTTGCACGTGCGTCAAACTCCCATAGTCCGTTGAATTCAACGAATTAATGCAATTTTGCCTCTTCTAGGATATTCGAATGCTGTCTTGCCATTATGGTAGGATGCGCCCCGGCGCTTAGAGCGTGCTGGGCTAAGATCGAGAGGAATAACGCTTTGTATGCGAAAGCCCGATCAAGATTGGCACATTTCAGGTCGTTCAGGTCGACAGAAAATGGGAAGCCGGAGGACCAGGACTACACACAACTGCCCTAAGCTTGCCTAGGTAGGCTTATTGGATCCATTGAAGCGGAATTTATGTCTTGCGACTGGTATACTATGCTCTGTTAAAGAGGAGGGTTAGTTTGGCATTCACCTTCGAGATTTCTAACGAGGACGCCCCCGGCCCGCCGCTGGACGGGATAAGGGGCCTTGATTACCCCTTTTCTGTACGTCGGCTTAAATTCGGCAATTCTTATCTTCAAAAAGCTTGGCATCGTCGTCATTATCTTTCCTCCGTTAGCTGCTTATCTCCGTTCGCGGTTTTCTTGCCACAGCACTCGCTACTTTCTAAACTTGCGCTCCAGCAAGAAAGGATGACACTCCTTCGGCCAGTGTTCTGTCGAGAAGGCGCAAATGGCTAGAGGAGTGATATCCCCGTACGTTTGCGCTCGATGCGCCCGAAACCTGCTCAACCAACCCACCCGAGTTTCCGGCGGCATCCAATGGAGAAAATACGCGACCAAGTCTGCTGGTAGCTCAACCAGTCACGAACCAAAGCGCGAACCTAGAAATCCAACCGATGAAGCCGCCGAATCTGATGAGCTGGGGCCCATGGCCCGCCGTCTCGAAGAGGCGACAGAGGAGGCCTTACTCACGGGAGGGAGAGCGGGTCGTCGGGCGGTGGAAGATGCGGGGTTCTCAGAAGAATTGAAAGAACGTCTATTTGCGAAAGTCAAGGATGCAGAGTTTCGATCTGAGCACGCAGCAGCTCTTGCCGAAGCCGACATGCCTTCCGCAGCTGGCGCGGGCACCCGCCTTACAGCTACGAGCCAGCCTTGGACTGGCACGGAAACTACGGAAGACGCTGTCCTACGAATGCTGAACGACGCACACAAACCGCTGAAACGGGAGCTCCGAGGCCGACCGAAAATACCCGACCTTCAGCCCGTTGACATGCGAATCAGACAAGAACCAAAGATGAATGCTGGGCGCAGAGCTGCTAATGCTAGGGACAAAGCATCTATATACGCAGGCATGGGCATGAAAGAATTAGAAGAGGGTCTCAGTGAAGATGAGAGGGAAGCCCTGAGAAAGGAATTCCGCGATCGCTTCAGACCCGCTGCTCGGGCGATGCCAAATACTTTGACGGGATTGGCCTCGTTAGCGAATGAGAGGATTGAAGATGCCATCGCAAGAGGCCAATTCAAGAATATACCTAGGGGAAAGGGCGTAGAGCGAGATACGAGGAGTGACAATCCTTTCATTGACACAACCGAGTACATCATGAATAAGATGATCAAGCGTCAAGAGATCGTGCCGCCTTGGATTGAGAAGCAACAAGAGTTATCGAAAGCGGCGCATGTGTTTCGTGCTCGACTACGAAACGACTGGAAACGTCACGCTGCACGAATGATTTCGAGCAAGGGCGGCTCTCTTGAGGATCAGATGAATCGGGCAAGACAATATGCAAAAGCTGAAGAAGCGCATAACCCGCGAAAGCGCAATGTGGACCAGATAGCAGTACCTACCAATTCGACCGATGACCCGGTCATGGTTAAAGTGCGACAGCAAGTGTCCCTGGAAGCAAACCCCGAGCCGGCGCCGGAGACGGGTGATGGTGGGGCCACAGCTGAGGATGTGCCGTTGCCGCCTCCTTTCCGAGATCCCGACTGGTTAGCCACTGAACGAGCTTACATGGACCTTTCAATTAACAATCTCAATGCTCTTACTCGTTCTTATAACTTAATGGCACCCGAGCTGGCTAAAAAGCCGTATTTCTCGCTTGAGAGAGAATTAAACAACTGCTACGCTGATGTTGCGCCCCAGCTCGCAGACGCTATCAAGGACAGAGCCAGCAGACCGCCAAAATCTCTTATGACTGGTGTCGGACACACTCCAACTAGCATTTTGGATCGTTTTGGGGATGGCGGTCACACTGCTAAGGTATACGACTCAAAAACGCCGTATTATGGATTCAAGGAAATGTGGCGGGATCTCTGGAACCGTTAGGCTGACTGGTTAGTTTTCGCGTGTTCCTATTTGTAGCCTAGATGTAGCCGCAGTTATTGATATAGAATCTTGTGTGCAATGCCCAGACACACTTGCGCACGTCTTGCATTTGAAACGTTTAGTTAGACTAGATAATAGAACTAGGATAAACTCGAAACCCATCTGAACTATAGAGATGACTAAATGAAACAAATCTATTGGCAGACCTTCCAACTGCATGGCCTTTAAGGCGACGTATCAAAGGCCGTTTGTTATATGCTCTCTTCTCCGGACCAAGGGGGATTTGATGTTGCTCGGGCCGACCCGCTAACTGGCATAGCCGAACTAGTTTACCCAGGAACGGACAACCGGGCGTCACGGTGTCGTCATATATGACTGAATTGAATTCTGACATCGAACTGATAGCATTTCAACAGAGGGAAAAGCAGAAAAGGAAGAAAATACCATGATATAAGGAATCTCATGTCAAATACGAACATTCTTAATAGTTGCATCACCTGTTATACAAGCTAGAACAGGAAAAAGGAGCTTCGGGTCCCTCGACGGTGGCACCACTTACACGGCCTAGACTTGCAATTTATGGGCCGCAGCTTCGGGGGGCATTCGGCGTTCTCCATTTCCCCAGAAGCTTCAAATGCTGCAAGTCGCGACCTTAACAGCTTAGGTGAAATTCTCCAGACTCTCCACATCTCCTCTCCTCATTTCCGTCCCTTATTTTTTCTCAATTGACTTTCTTTCTTATTTCCTTGTTTTCCTTTTCCAATTCATACCACTGGGCGTCTCTAATTGTAAACAATCGCGCCTCTGTGCCTGTACAAATACATAGAATCGTCGCCGTGCCCCTCGTCTCCGTCACTTGCCCCTCCGGAGCTGAGTAATAGCCAGAGCTTCCGAGCTCGAGTCGTGACAACATGGCGTCACCCATAGCATCCGCAGCTCTTAAAGCTCGTGTTAGCCGGCCGTCTATGCTGAAGAAGCTATGCCGACCCGAAGACCTGCTTCACCACTTCCCCAATGGCGCTTACATTGGCTGGTCTGGCTTCACTGGTGTGGGCTACCCCAAGTATGTAACCAGTTATTTCTCTCACCATTATGTAGCCCAATTAGCTAAACCTCGAATTTAGGAAAATTCCAACCTACTTGGCGGACCATGTAGAGAAGAATAACCTCCAGGGAAAGCTACGATACACACTATTTGTCGGTGCCTCGTCAGGGGCTGAGACGGAGAACCGATGGGCTGCGCTAGATATGATTGAGAGGCGGAGTCCCCATCAAGTCGGCAAAGCAATTGCCAAGGGCATTAACGAGGGGAGAATCAAGTTCTTCGATAAGCACTTGTCCATGTTTCCTGTGGATTTAGTATATGTAAGTGAACCGAAATATTTGGAGGTATATCATGCTGGACTGGTCAAGGTCTAACTTTACTAGGGCTTCTACACCAAAGACCGGCCGAGCAACAAGCTAGATGTTGTGGTAGTTGAGGCGACAGAAATTAAAGAGGACGGAAGCATTGTTCCCGGCGCATCCGTCGGCGCAACGCCAGAACTGATCCAACTCGCTGATAAGGTAGGCAGAGCAGCAAACTATGAACAAAAGACCAGAATTGACAATATGCTGTTTTATTAGATAATTATCGAAGTTAATACGGCGATTCCGAGCTTCGATGGACTTCACGACATCACAATGACCGACCTGCCCCCTAGACGGAAACCTTACTTAATTATGGGCGTTGAAGACCGCATTGGAACCACATCTATCCCAATTGACCCTGAGAAGGTCGTCGGTGTGATCGAGTCCGACTACCAGGACCAAACTACACCGAACACGCCCGCAGACGAGACTTCCCGCTCCATCGCAAACCACCTAATCGAATTCTTCGAGCACGAAGTCCAACACGGCCGCATGCCCAAGTCTCTCCTACCACTACAATCCGGCATCGGCAACATCGCAAACGCGGTCATCGGCGGGCTCAGCGAGTCCAACTTCTACAACCTGAAGGTGTGGACCGAGGTCATCCAGGACACCTTCCTGGACCTATTCGACTCAGGGCGTCTGGACTTCGCGACAGCGACGTCGGTGCGCTTCTCGCCCGAGGGCTTCAAGCGCTTCTACGACAACTGGGAGTCGTACCACAACAAGCTGCTGCTGCGGTCGCAGCAGGTGTCGAACTCGCCGGAGATCATCCGGCGGCTGGGCGTCATCGGCATGAACACGCCGGTCGAGGTGGACATCTACGCGCACGCCAACAGCACCAACGTGATGGGCAGCCGCATGCTGAACGGGCTGGGCGGCTCGGCCGACTTCCTGCGCTCGTCCAAGTACAGCATCATGCACACGCCGTCGACGCGGCCGTCCAAGACCGACCCCATCGGCGTCAGCTGCATCGTGCCCATGTGCACGCACGTCGACCAGACGGAGCACGACCTCGACGTCGTGGTGACCGAGACCGGGTTGGCAGACGTGCGGGGCCTGAGCCCGCGCGAGCGCGCGCGCGTCATTATTGATAAGTGCGCGCATGATGACTACCGCCCTATTCTTAAGGACTACTTCGAGAAGGCCGAGTTCGAGTGCCTGAAGAAGGGCTGGGGCCACGAACCCCACTTGCTGTTCAACACCTTTGACATGCACAAGGCGCTGCTCGAGGAGGGCAGCATGAGGAAGATTAAGAAGTGGTAAGGAAAGTAAATGAAGAGGAGGAGATGGGGAGGGGAGGACGACTTGGTATAAAGGATAAAAGGCTTCCTAGGAGCATATATCTATCTGCATGGGACACGGAATAAATCTGTCTCCTAGATTTCAAATGGTATATATTTCCCGTTTACTGCTGGGGCTTAGAAGATGTTTTCCGATGTCTATATCATGGTCAGCTAGCTTAATTTAGAGGGCCCCGCACTATGTCACTGCTGGAAATAAGATTCCCGAGCCCTCTAGGTTAATTCTTCACAAGGACAAGACCAACTTCTTGATCTCATCATATGACTTTGATACTCCATATATTTCTTATTACAAGTCAACTCACGTATTAGACTCGAATGGTGAGTGAAGTTATGCTATAGCCTTATATATGTATGCCAAGTAGGGGACCCAGGTGCCCAGGGTCTCGGTAACCTGGAGACCCCTCGGTTTCGGCACTTCGCTTCAGGGGTTGGTTTTAGCGTCTGACTGCATCCGCAACCCCCATTTCAGGTGTCCCAATCAGCACTCGAAATAAGTCAGCTACCAAATACTCAGCTTAAGTCTTTCGTTTCTTCTCCCCCTTCTCTTTATTTACTCAATATTTCAAGATAGGTACCTAATAAATTTAGCAATAAGGAGGCACTTTTAGCACAACTGAGATTTACAGATAAGTTGTATGAAAGGGGGTGTCCATGGGCGGTGGCTCTTCAACCGAAAATTGCAAAGCAGGTAGGCTGTCTTTAGGGAGCAAAAGACTCGCTGCAACCCCGCGCCAAACCGCCCCTAATTTGCGTACAATTCAGCGGTCTCAGTGACCGTTATAGAAGCATCTTACAGCTACAGCCCCCTGTATATTAGCCTACAATTTTCTTGCCTAGAACTGTAAGAAGCCATTCCAACAATCCCAATTAAAGTCGTTGCTGTCTGCCAACCAGAGGCTGTCAAGGGTATTAAGATCCGGGACCGCAGACAGCTGAATCCGCTCCGCGTTTCGTTTTTCTCTCTCATTCCATAGTAATCGAATGAACCGAGGCGTGGTATCGTACTCCCGAACACCATGGTTCTGAACTAGCTCCTTTCTGCGAGCCTCCCAAGCCTCCAGAGTCAAGTCGCCGAGGGCGACGAAGAACGTGTTTTCGCCATCCTCGATTAACTCAGGATGCTCGTTATAAAGATCTTCAACCAGCTTCCACGCTACAGCGACTCGGTCACCCGCACACCGACGTCGCAAGTCGCTGATAATGTAGATGTAAAGGTCTAGTTCGATCCTAAAAATCATGTGGGTGAATAAATGCGAAGCAAGCTTGCTGCGTAGGCCCACATCTATCAATTCCAACGACGTTACAGCTGAGTTGAAGAGAACGTCGCTTTCTTCACGCGTCACAAGCGCTTCACTACCACCAACAGCAGCTCGCCAGCGTGGATGGTAGACCTTGAACCGCATCCGCGCTATAACGAAATCCGCAATAGTGCGCGCGAGGCCATGGAGAGGGATGTTCTTATCGCACTTTGTAGTGAATCTCTTCCGATAAATCTCCTCAAGCTCATTGATCGCCTCCTTCGCATCCTCCAGACTCGTCGACATCTTGCCCCTCGCGGGGCCGTGGATAATACTATCGAATATCCTAGGGGCCTTGGAGGAGGAGCGGAGCCAATTGAAGACCTCGAGCTTCAACAAGATGCACAGCATCTCCGTCGGCCTGCCGTGCTCGATGGGCGCCTCGACCATGTCGGGGTGCAGATCCGCGTCGTTGACGTTGAGGGGCAGGCGGACATCGCCAAATTCGGATTCTGGCGGCGGGCCTATTCCCGGCGTGCAAACGGCACGGCTGCGCGCGTCGATGCAGCGTAATTGCCACCACAGACGGGTGCGCATTTCCCTCTCGAAGAAGGAGATCTTGGGGTCCGTGTTCTCGCGGTGTAAACCCATTCTCTGGCCTAGCTTTACGGCGGCGCCGGCTAGGATAGAGGTTAGATAGGACTCGGGATCGGCGAGGAGAAACAGGACAAATGCTTGCAGAACCTCGGGGTCTCGCGTCGTGAGGAACTCGGCTGCCATGAGAGCCCGGACCGTGGCGCCGCGGTAACGCAGTAATAGGGTGTCCCGCGTTTCGCCGAATAAGGCTTGGCAATCAGCTAAGGATATGGGCGTGACGGCTACCGTGTATATCGCGAACATGATTGCTGTCAAAGATTTTGATGCCAGTGAGGTATTCCAGCTCGCCTCCAGGATGCGCTGCTGCAGAGTCGGCGCATGGACGATCTTGGTGATCGGATGGACTTGCTCGACGAAAATCTGCCAGAACCGGAAGATATGTCTTGGTTCGGGATGCAGCTCGTGGAGTTCAGTCTGGTCGTTAGGACATACTAGCTGAAGCGGCGGTGTAGGATGCCGGAAGGGATCGTTTTTACGACGGAGGGTCTGGATAGGGGGGTGCTTGAGCTGGACGCGACGATGTCAACTTTGGAAACCAGAACAAGTGACGGGCAATATACCTCTGAGCTCAGATTGAACCATAAACACCTGGATTATATATGAGCTTACTACTTGGTTAAGCCAATACCTTTGCATGCCAATCTTACCGTTCTAAATCTCTCGTGGGAAACTCTGGGAAATAAAGCCTCGAGTCGGCATGACTATTCGCGGAGATTAACGGGGCTGGACTTTGAGAATTACATTCTTTCAAGTCGACAGCTGGCGTTTCGGGAACCCAAGTATGGGTGTACCGACTGAAGTCAACATTGTGTTTACGCATCAAATCTTCATACAAAGCCAGCCGGGCAAGCAGATCTTCGTCTCCGGCCCTCTTCCGAGGTCGGTTTGGGGCAGGGGCTTCATATAGGCATTGAATGCGTGCCTTGAGGCAGTTCGAGCATGGATCGCCTCTATCACATTTGACCTTCCGACGGGCACAGGTTACACAGGCGTATTTGCGGGGACCGGTCGGCGGAGGTGATGCCATGACAGCAGCCAGAGTAACTCGATAAGTCGGGAAGCTTCGGCAACGATTCTACAATGTAAGCCTACCCGCTGATAGTGAATTAGACGTCTTTCGTGAGTAAAGTTTCAGACCGTCTAAAAGAGAATAGGAGGAAAACTTCGGGGGATTCGGACCCTAAAACGGACTAGTGCTGTCGGTCTCGGACCCGACCAGGGGTTCATGCTAGGAAATTGTGATAATGCCACTAGATCTACCTCTATACTGCATGAATGGTTCATTTTCTCTACTTCCCGAGATTGACGGGCATCGGCCGAGGACCTGGGTGTCTCATTTGTTATGAACTGGATGTGAGCTTAAGATAAGGCCTAAGAGCTGGTAGGGGACTTGGAAGGCGCCACTATACCTACTACAAAACTTTTATAATAGAGGATTTCCCTCAACCATTCTATTTGTCACTTCTACCACACGTTCAATATCTAATTCCTATCTCCTAAGAAAGCCGACGAATTTTTCTTTTCTTATTCATACCCCTTGAATATTTCTCTCTATCTCTCTTAATAGTTTAGACTCTCCAGTCTGAGGAGGGAGGCAGTTGCAATGGCTTCCAGGAACAGCGAACCGACAGAGGCCCTTCCCACGCCGTTGGATAGTGCTAAAGACACGACTTCCCAAGGACCTGTATCCGTCGCTAGCGATGCAAAGATCAAACAGGATGGGAACCATGTGTATCCCTCTGGACCGAAACTCATTCTCATCCTCTCTTCTGCCTTTATTAGCATGTTCCTAGTATCGCTGGTAAGCATATTTGCCACTACTTTGCCCCCCCCCCCAGAGCATGGATAGTAACATCATAGCAGGACCGCACGATCATCACGACGGCCATTCCACAGATTTCAGACGACTTCAGCTCAGGTTCCGACATTGGCTGGTACGGCTCTGCTTATCTCTTAACGACGTGCTCTTTCCAGCTCCTCTTCGGGAAGATCTACTCCTTTTTCAGTATCAAGAACACTTTCCTGGCTTCTGTATTCATCTTCGAGCTTGGTTCGGCAATATGTGGCGCAGCCCCGACCTCGACTGCCTTCATCGTCGGCCGAGCAATTGGCGGGCTGGGAGCTGCAGGAATCACCAGCGGAGTGGTAAGTTTCGCAGCGGGAAGAACACAGTGACGGCCTTGGTCCTCCTCTCCCTCTAGATCCCCGATCCAAGCTTCATGCAAGACTTAGTTGATTGACTTAAATCCTTCTGTCCTAGATTGCCGTCATCGTTCACGCCGTACCTCTACATAAACGATCGTTGACTCAGGGCATGCTCGGTGCCGTGTTTGGCGTTGCCTCGGTGGTCGGACCGTTAATGGGAGGAGCTTTCACGTCCAAGGTCACTTGGAGATGGTGCTTTTACATCAACCTTCCGTTTGGTGGAGTGGCTATGGCGGTAATACTCTTCCTCCTGAAGATTAACGATCAGGACACGACGAAAGCCCCTGTCAAGGAAAGACTGGCACAATTAGACTTCTACGGCACTTCGCTGATTTTGCCGGGCTCTGTCTGCTTGCTTTTGGCGCTGCAGTGGGGTGGTTCGACCTATGCTGTAAGTTTGGGCCTCCTAGCGATGAGATTACCGAAGACACTGATTAGGTATTTAACAGTGGAATGATGGCCGCATAATCGCCCTGCTTGTTCTCGCTGGTGTGTTAATGTTAGGGTTCGCCTTGGTCCAGGCCTTCTTTCCTAAGACGGCCACCATGCCTCCCAGGGTCTTCATGCAGCGCAGTATCCTTGCTGGTTTCTTCTCAACACTCTGCATCGGGGCGCATTCAATGCTCTTTAGTGAGTTTAATCGATCTATGAACGAGGTATTCGGATTAGCTAACTTGATGCAGCCTACTACCTTCCCATCTGGTTCCAAGCCATTCAGGGGCTCACAGCTGTGGACTCAGGCATCCGGACACTCCCTCTTGTCATCTCTTTGGTGGTTGCCTCTATGTCTTCGGGTGTTTTAGTCTACCGAATCGGTTATTATACGCCTTTCATGATTCTTGGCGTCTGCTTCATGGCCGTGGGTGCTGGAATGTTGAATACGCTGCAGATCGACACTTCCACGGCTAAACTAGTCGGCTACCAGATCCTTTACGGCTTCGGCTTGGGTTGGGTAACACAAGTGCCAAACCTCGCGGCGCAAACCATCCTACCGAAGCCAGATATCCCCATCGGCACCTCACTCATGTTCTTCTCCCAGCTGCTCAGCGGTTCTATTTTCGTCTCAGTTGGTCAAAACGTCCTCGACAACCAGCTCAGCCAGCGCCTCTCATCGCTTCCCGGGTTTAGCCCTGAAATGATTCAGAGCAGCGGCATCACCACGCTAACAGACCTCTCCGCATCGGCCAAGGCAACAGTGCTGGTCGCGTACAATGAGTCGCTCCGGCAAGTCTTCCGAGTGGGCTTGATTATCGTATGCATCAACTTGCTCGGCGGGCTGGCGATGGAGTGGCGCAGTATGAAGAAGGATATGACCAAGAAAGAGAAGAAGGGTGAGGGGGAATTGCATACTACCTCCGACGCCGACGTTAATGAAAAGGAGGCTTGACCGTTGCCGTGTCTGATCTTATCTGAGTACCAGGTACTCGGACCTACCTAAGGACCTACATCTCTAAACTTCTCCCCTCGGATTTATCTGATTAAGATTGTCATAATAACTGCTTCATATCTGATAGACTGTAGAATAGATCTTGTCATTATACTAAATGAAATTTATTCTGTGACTTAAGTACCTAATGATCCTTTTTTTTTTGGCAGTATCTAACCTCCTTGGGTTAGTCTACGATGATGTTGCACACGAGTCGGCGGGTCTTAGATGCAATTGAGGCTTCCAGAGCATGAAATGAGCCAATTCGCGGACGGAAAACAGAGTAGGCGGCAACAGTTAGTGAATAGTTGATGCGTCGAGAAAAGCTATTTTTAATAGGAGTGAGTTCCTACCTTAAACCAGGTGTCAGTCTCTGTTTACCATGAGAACCCAGATGGCAATGGTGGACCTGCTGGTATATAGTTCTCATTAGTTTGCCGAAATACCACAACAGGTTAGCCCCTATAGCTCAGTGGTAGAGTACATCACTCGTATTAAAGCATGTGATATGATGGGGTCCGTCGTTCAATCCGGCGTGGGGGCATCACCAATTCTTTGTCTTTTTACTTTTTCATCATTTTTCTCAATCCATATTTTTGCCCTACTCGATCCTTTTTTGGATTACTACTAGAATAGATCTACCTACAATGATTATCAGATTTTTTATTCCGCGCATCTCCCCGATGTTTGCTCTCTATTTCCCAGGATAGACGCACTTCCAACTTGTCGCAAACTTCGTATCGTTGGCGCCGTCCCATTTACTAGCCATTGGATACGGGCAGTACGCTAATTGGTAAAGAGGTACTTAATCAGCATCTTGGGATATGAAGTCCTCAAGAAAGACAAGCATCAAGGGTTACTTACTTCGTTGCGCTGTAACATTTCCCCCGATAATGTCATTTTCGTACTTCGTACCGACCAGAGTCTTTGGTGCTCTACCATTCTCGACCCAGTTAACCAATGCGAGAAGGGCATTATGTTCAGAGTCCAGTAATTTTTCATCGTACGGGTACTTTTGCGCATTTCCTATGCTCCAAGCCCCTAACCCCCCTGAGCAATGGTGCATGCCGGGAATGAAGAACAGTCGGTAAAAACCGTGGACTTCTCCAAGTGTAAGATTCAACGAACTTTGGACTCCAGCAAAGAACTGCTCAGAAAGTGCCGATGTTATGGTCTAACCTTCAAGTCAATATCTGCCTGCTACCTGCTATTCCTAGCACAAATTTAGGGGCTCACTCACCTCGTCGTTGCGTCCGTGATACGAAATGATCTTACCTCCTCTCCGGTTGAAACTTGATAGGTCCGTCTCACCCGCGTTTACCTGTCCCGGGTTGACATTCATGGCGAAGTCCATGTCCGATTCGCTAAACTCATCGGGTGTCCAGTTGCTATCGTTATAAACAGCGCCACGCCAGAAATCTTGCAAGATGGTGTAGCTCATTTCTGCCGTTCCATTCTCCTGATTATCGGAGAATACACCAGTGTTCGATCCCAGTTCAAAAGAGGGATACACGATTCGGCCTGAGCTGTTCGCGATCGGTTCGTACGCCCTACGGACTGATTCCACCTGCTGCGGGCTGAGACAGAGTGAAGAATTCAGCACACCGGTCCCACAAGCCAGGCTCACCGGGTCAAACCGATGCTTCGTCGGCTCGTCAATGATCCCATCCTCCACGCCGTCTAGAGGGTCCAACTGCTTTATCTGAGCCTCGACGATAGCCGGCCACTGTTCTGGACGGACATATGCAGACGAGTTTAGATGGGGCCACCCAATCCGTCGGGCGAGGATTCCCTTGGACGCCACAATATGCAACCAGTTGATCCCCGGGCTCCCGAGGAGCAACCCATCAAAATCCTCGGGATACAAATGCGCATTCTGGAAACCTTGCCGGCCTCCAGTGCTGCATCCCGCATAGTAGTTCTTCCCCGCCTCCGTCCCGTAGTACTGACGTACCAGCTCCTTGCCGACATCTGCTTCCACGTGAATCGCTCTGTGGCCGAAGTCGTTGATTATTTCGGGCTGGTTCAGGAAGAAATCGTACCCTACGGATCCATTATGTCCAGCGTTGGTCCCGAAAGCTGCGAAGCCTAGCCCCGCCCCGTTCTGCATGGTCGCGTAGTCGATGCACCCGCCGATGCCACCATTCCCGGTAGCCAGGAGCCGACCGTTCCAAATCTGCGGGTCCGGAAGCCAAGCTTCTAGTTGCACTTCACTCGATGAAGTGGTGGCAACGACAAGCACAACCCGGCAGACATTAGCTGTAGCATTGGCTTTAAGGTTCGGCCCTCCGCAGGACTCTACGGTCCCTGGAAGATCGATGACTGTGCCATTGAGCAGGTAGCCGTGCGCAATTACTGTGACGTTGGGAACTGATAATTGGTTGCTGAAGGATGCGCATGCGTCTGCAGAGCACGCTGCCAGACGCACGGCAATTCCAAGTAAGAGGACAACGCTCCGAGTAGATGGCATCATGCAGATTGATGCTAGAAGTTGGCTAAGGCTATGTTAACCAACATGACAACCATCCTTCTTATATGCCAGACCAATGTTAGTCCTTATATACTATCCACTACTTACTTAGGCATGATGGATCTTCCGCTGACTACCCGCTCAACTTCCCCTCTTGAGACTCCTCCCATCCTGGTTGAGGTGGCACCCATTGCGAAGATAGCCGATGTATTGAGGATAGCTTCACTCACAATTGGAGCAGTACCAGGGATAAATGACCCGCTTAGGGAGCCATATACCAGGAATTCAACTATTTAGTGGGAACAAAGGGTCCGAAAGAACGGAACTCAAGAGCCGAAGCTGTTTCCCCGGGTTCTCCGCACTACCCATATCTAACTCCATTGTAGCATTGCGACGTACCGAATATCATCCACTATCTTTACATTATACAAAACCTCGTCTAACGGCTGTCACGAAGCTAAGACTCATAGGTAAAGACGCATCAATTCTAAAGGTGTTAAGGAAATTACATATCAAATTGTTAGAGACGAGATTATACATAGAGTAGTATGGCAATTAACACCTTGTGTGCCCCCTAGCATGCCGTCGACAAAGCAGATAGCCTCTCCCCATAACAGCCCGAGAATCGCCAATTTCAAGTAGTATATCAGTTTCCAATGAGAGAATGAGAAGCGAATGGGCTCTGCCCCCGTACAACAATCCATGTATGTCTGTATATGGTGATGGCAGAAGAAAAAGAATATGATCTGAGAAGCCGCCTGGGCTGGTAGATTCCTTCAACCCCTTTGACCATAAGACGATAAGGAAGAGCTCCCCGGAGATGATCCACCTGGGGCTATCTGTCTCTCTTCCTTTCCTTGATACACCTCGCCAGAAGTAGTCTCCCACACTACATCAACGAGAGTCAGCCAGTATTCCTTTACATAATAAGTATAAGGGCATTGAGGATTGCGTTAGGGGTAATGTTAAGTCAACATGTCAAGCTTTCAAGGTTGCCGGATAGTTAAATGGGAAAAGGAATTAGTTATTGCATACTCAATCCCGTGCCATTACAAGGGCGGCATTCTTTGACTCTAACAGATATCTTAATTAGCTTTTATTCTTTTAGTAAGGCTCTAATAGCAACATAAACATACAGTCTTGGAGTACCAAGGCAGTACTTGCAAGAATAAGGCAGGCGGTGGTCGGGCCCAAAACCAAATATTCTCCTATCCTCGAGTGCAGAGCTCGAAGAAGCACTTGATGACTGGGAAGACATGGTGCAGGTTGTTATTCAGTAAAATAAGGAGTATCTGGAGGCGCTTATTGGGCAGTTTTATTTGAACATGTAGGCATGAGCTCTAGTAAACTCTGTCGACGTCTTTGTTACGGCGTTTATGAGATATCTGCTCTCCTTATATGTTCAAAATAAGGCTACAGTCTGACAAGATTGTTCGCCGTCGTATGCAAGGTACTCTACCCGAGGGATAGACTACGTAGACTAAATGCTCACCGACTCGTGCCATGCTGTCTCTCATGCAATAAATATCGTTTGTGCTGATAGATCTGGTAAGGCATCCATTGAGATCTCGGGACAGGTCGTATATTCAAGCAGGATTCATGCTCCATCTTGGTGCCTGATATGAGCAGACAATCTAGACTGGTGTTTCAATTATCTCCCATGGCGCGTTGGTACGAGATATTTCAGGCTGCCTAAAAGTTGTATCACTTCACGTCAGGTCACGCCGCAGCTCTAATCAAGCCCTGAAGCCGGGATCGGCTATCTCTCGACGAATCACACCGTTTTGCCGGACCCAAGAACTTCATTAGGCTCTTCAAGACCGCTCTTTCTCTGCATATCGTGCATCGTGATCCCACAACGCCACTGTTACATATTGATAGGGGGGTCGGCAAGGTCGTTGCTGGTGCTTCCCACGCGGACCGATCTTGATTTCGTCCCGGACGACAATTTTAGTGTAAGATTGATAAGGAGCTAAATCAAGATTCAACCGCAAGATCAGGCAATGTCCCATAGTTCAGTGGCCCTACGGAGTATTGCTTCTCCCAGTCTGGCCGATCAGCTGCAAGTAGCCGCAGCACGGGCTGATTTGCCTTAGCATCCTATGGCGACACGTAACAGGCGCATCATCCGAGGGACGGTATCCTCTGGAGGACAAGGGGCGCTGATTGGTGCGTCAGGTCCTTAAATACCCGCAGCTGAAATTCGAATCGTGGCTTTTTGTATTCTCATCTTGCATTTCGAGTCCGAATTACACAGCTGCAAGGCGATCACTTGGCGTCGGGAGCGTCCTAGACGAACTACGACCATCTTTCCTCTCCCGGCGATCTCGAGCCGACCATCCGGCACGCATGTGCAACTGCCCGTCGTCTAACAATCGGATGGCACCCCCTAATCAAAACAGCGGTCATGGTACTAATCCTACCGCTTCGTTAGTCCTGCAAGGGTTTGTGTTACGCCGGAGGAAGCCATCTAATAACCCCGTGGCAGCTCTGGTGAGATCTAGTACCATTATCTTCGGCTCTAGTTGAAAAGGTCTTTATCTGATCAAGTTCTCGTGCTCAACGGGACTCACAGAACCTATACGAAGTCACATGGTGCCAAATAATACCCTATGTCCCGAAATGATTTGACTTGAAAGTGCTAGACTTGTTTATTCTCGAATTTAACGATTAGGTTAAAATTAGAACTTCCTCCCAGAATCTGGGAGCTTAACTGTGACTTGGTTTTTCTTGGTTTAAATTACCTAGTAACTAACCCTTTCCCAGCTACTTGGGTGTTGCAGCATTTCCCCCTAACGCCGAATGCCTCACCACCCTCTAATAAGTCGTGTTTTACCTCTTCCTTGTTTCTTCACTTTCGCTACCTTCGAGATCCCTCAATGTCCTCACCGCGAGGCTCATCAGCCTTGAATTGGGGCCCCCCTCTTATTCTAAGAAGTCATTAGGGGTGACGTGACACCCAAAGAGCGTTCCCCCTAGGAGATATACCAGTCTTTGGTATTATCTCCAACTCGAGTCGAGTCTCTACCTTGTATGAACACAGGAAGATTCCTGCTTCAAAGAAGCTTCCGTACATTAAGTGTATGTACGGACAAGTTTCGAACCTGCATAGACGGGTTAGTAAACACTAGAGCTATAGCTTCAACAGGGATCATAGTTACGACGCACTTGACCTCCTTGGAGGACCTGCTGGACGTCTGGATTGACTCTTTACTATTTTGGTGGTCTGCACTTTCGGATAGACCGTCTTGACACTACCGGCCGCAACATTGGATATTTGGACAGGAGTAGCAAGCTGGACTTTACTGCCTGACAAGAGGACAAGGCTAGCGAACGTGGTCGCCGCGTCCTACTATCAAGCAAATAGTTAGACAAGATTCGGGATCCGGGATTACATGGCAATCCACTAGCGGTACATCTTACCCTCATCATCCTTTTCTGTAGGTTGTTGGCGGTTGTCGGCGAGATGGCTAGTGCTGAAGGCTCGACGAAGGGACCTATCACCACGCACATTGGCCGAAAGAGTCATTATCGATTTCAAAGTCGGCATATTGGGCGGCATCTTGTAAAATCTGTTGGAATTGAATGTTGATCGAGGCAGCTGCGCAGGGTGGAGATCGGTTTTCTTCTTGAGGTACAACGAGAGGATACTACAATACAGCAAGCAAGAAGATACGACCGAAGTTTTGAGGATTTTAAAAGTGCTTTTCTAGAAGGTTGGCTTCGTTCTATTCTTGAGTCATGGAAATGACAGCCTATCGTCATCATGGACTGATAACCACAACCGGGAGAAGTAGGAACATACTAGCAGGCATGTTGGACCCGAAGTGGTACCAAGTTTGGCGTCCCTTTGTCCAGAAAGAACCCTACGCCCCGCAAGAATATATTAGGTTAGTGAGATTTTGAACATAAAGTCTCCTTACCGTGGCCGAGACATAAGTGATCTTCATTAGCTCCACCTAGAGCCGCCGATGATCTGGGTTGGGGCTTGGCAGCATGGTGAGCAAAGCCATTTTCGCGGCCTGCTGGATAGCATAACAATGCATTAAATGTTTATACGGAAGGATGTGTAGTGGTACTTCGAGAGGGACTAATGTGCTGCTCGAGACGATATTGGATAGCAAGAGACATGCTCTGGGTCGACGCAACCGAATACGTCCAATCTCTATGATAAATCATATATACCTCGGTAAGTTATCTTGTACTCCAATGATGCACAGCTAATGCTCTGCTGCTGCAGCTAGCGGACCTCCTCTTGACCCTGATCTCCGTCTGGGGAAGGACTTCAAATGAGGATCATGAATATCATTGGGTCTTTAACGCGCTAAGAAGACGTCTCACTAGACTCTATTACTCAAGACCCTAGGGTAAGGGTCGCTGTATTATGATTAGCGTGTTCAGATATATGCTAGGTATAATCTGCCCTCAGGGGATATCTACGCACAGTGCGGAACCGTGCATCACCACAAATTACATGCCATGGTTCGACAACATTGGCACTATCTCACCGCTTGAGGAATACGTGATCTACATTAGATAAAATCGTGTTCGACTGGGTACCCCGCCTTGATTTCGAGGATTTGCAGCAAGTTGAGGATCTATCAACAAAGACCGCTGGGCAAGACCGAATTCATATTTCCTCAGTGTAGCCTATCACCCGCCCACGAGAAAGAAAACCTCTCTAACTCCTATGACGTCACACCATTAATTCTATTTTCCAAAGAGTTAGGTACTAACCTGACTGTTTATATCCAACTTTAATTCACAATCGGAATATCTTAGACCTTATAAGTCTGGTTATTTGCCGCCCTATACGTACAGGTTTCCCAGTTGTCGATACGCACGTCGCCCCACGAGTACATCTCGGTCCAATCTGGTGTACACTCCTCCCAGACGAGATCCCAATCAACGGTCAAGCCAGAAGTCAGCTTTCCAGTGCCCTGGCCGGTCTTGTCGCTACTTGTAGCTGAGACAATGAAATCGAAAAAGGTGGTATCTTGATTGCCGATGCCCTCGCTACCGTGGAAGCATGGAGACCACACCAGCGAGGAAGAAGGCTTAACGGCAACCTCAAAGTCATCGTTGAAGTTACCCTCGCCGCCAATTTGCGCAGGGATTAGTTCCGTGAGCTATTTCTCTGTCAGGACGCCGAAACCTAAGCGATACTACAATTACCCGCGATGGCGGCGAAACAAGAGTGCAGCCGTGCGAACTAGAGGAGAAGGAAGAAATCAGGGACACACCATAGTCGATATGGACAAGTTCGTGATCTCAGGCGGCGTAATCGGGCTGAAGTTCTTCAAGTGCTGCAGCCGAAAGATGGCTGTGGTGTTGAATTGGTAAATTTGCACTCCATCAGTCAGATTGGCGTGGCCTCTGATGGTGGCGCCCGAGATGGCAACGCGGTACTTGTAGTACCAGTAACTCAATTCCACCCTGAAGTCGCAGCTCGCGAACTCATCGGTCCGTCCATGGCCCGTGCCCTGGAACTGTACCTCTGAGAGGCTCGTCGTGATTTTGGTGGGCTCGACAGAGACCCCGATGCTTTTACCAGGGGAGCATTGAAAAGGAACCTTTGAAGTGATCATACTAACTGCCGGGAGTACCTCAGGAGGCGTGCCCTGCCCGAGCACAGCTGCTAGGGAGGAGAGTACCGCGAGAAAGACGGAGCAACGCATGTTGAGAAGTCCTAGTAATTAGTATGTGCTAACTAAAAATCATATATGAATTTCTCGCGACGAGACTCCTGGACTTTCTAGGGAATTATAAATGGAAGAGTGTTTGCCTGGAGTGTCTCGGCCGGCTACATATAATCAATGACAAACAGCGGGGTTTTGCCTAATTTTCCCAGAATCATACGGGATAAATCCCCTTCTGCTACCAATCGACATCGTTGCTAGAATTGGTAACTGAGAAATGGAAATGCGACCTGACATATTAGTTTACGTTGTAATGGCTATGTCATGAAAATTGAATGGTGTTGATTCCCAAATCTTTGAGTGGGAAGAGCCATGGTCGGGATAAGAACGTGTCCCTTTTTTGCTCTCCTCCGCGGCCCCCAAGCTGTTGTGAGACATCCGGCTCGGTTCCCAAAAAGAGGCGCAAGCCACGGCTTAATTTGCCGTCCAGTTGCCGATCATCTGCCCTAGCTAGGTACCGAGCTAGGTGCGAGGCCCCGAGACAATAAACAAAGGACGGCGTAGTGAGAGAGTGAGCCGGAGTCGGTGCAATCCCTTGCGCCGTGCTAACAGATCCGGCTGCACCGCAGACTAAGGTACTTGGGGTATTATGTAAGGTGAGAGGTAGTACTTGGTAGGTATTTAACAAGGGAGCAATTCAGCAATCCCTTGTTCCTACCTAAAGATTTTCTCTTGGGCATTGAAAAATAATAAATAATAAATCACTCACGATCAAATATACGACAATGAAGTTGATTATTTCGGGAGCCACAGGTTTCGTTGGGAGAGAAGTCTTACGGCAGAGTCTGAGCAGAAGCGAGATCACCTCAGTCGTAGCTCTAGCCAGGAAGCCAATTTCAGCTCCCGAGAATACTGACGCTTCCAAGCTCAAAAGCATCGTCATTGACGACTATGAACACTATTCCGAAGAAGTGAAGAAGGAGTTTGCCGGAGCTTCGGCGTGCATATGGTACTGAATCTCATCCCTTTCAACACGGAGATAAGCCTTAAAGCCGAACGAAGTCACTGATGAAGAGCCAGGCCTGTTGCGATTACACCAAGTCAATCTACCGCGTATGAATTCGCGGAAGTCAAGCGTGTCTGCCAAACAAGTACAATCTCGGCCTTGAAGGCTATGCATGAGTCTGGTGTCTCGCAACCTTTCCGGTTCTTGTATGTGAGCGGTGCGTTGGCCGAACGCGATCAAACAAAGACTCCGAAGTTTAGGCCGGAATACTCTCTCATGCGAGTAAGTGGCCCATGAAGTTAACTCCTTATATATCTCCTAGGTAGTTGAAACTAAGTTTTGCAATATAGGGCGAGACGGAAACCAAGCTGCTTGCGTTGTCAACCGAGCTAGCCGGCATTGAAACATGTATCGTTCGCCCAGGTTACATCACCGCGCCCGGCGATATCATGAAAACCATTGCCGGCACAGTAGTACAGTTGACCGTAGGGACTCCCAGCATTAGTGTTGTGGACCTTGCCACGGTCATGCTGAATGAGGTTGTCAACGGCTTCGACAAAGAACTGCTGTTGCCCGGGGATCTAGTAGCCAAGATTCCGAAAAACAAATAAGAGAAGTCCTGAATAGTGAGTTCTTCGGTAATAGATGTACTGATAGAGACCACATCAATTACATAACTCATCAGCTTCAGTATGCGTGGAGCTGAAAAGGGGCAGCTGGGGAGACTGAAGTGTTGTCCGACTCTGTGACATGTCGAAGAGTAAGAAATCACTTTTATTCATAGAAATCCCAGGTAATACATTCTCTGTGCTATATCAACAATGCTCCAAACCTTCTATAAGCCGGCATGGTATGAAGAGGGTATAATGGGGCTTCTTGGGACTATGACAAAGGGTTAACGCACGTCATCGAACGGAACAATCCAATCCTCAGCATATCTCAATATTCATACCAGGCCATTATTGTTTCCAATCAGCAGCCGAGATAAAAAGTCTAGCCCATCTCTAAATCTAGAACACATGTGGCTGCCAAGCTGCAGTCAATAAGCGCCCTTGAGGAGACGAATGCGGGCATTGGAACTCAAGCTCTCAGAAGCTGGACCTCTGTTCCTCTATTACCCCTTTAGGAAGAGGCTTCCTTACCCTCTCCAGATTCTCCGTTGTATTTTAATATCCGTGGAGCAGCTGTGTCGAACTACAATGTCATTGCTCAGTTTTCCCGCCCATTCTCCCGGAGCCGGGAATGCTTTTGGCCATATCGGACCCTGGGGTAGCAGCAACGGCACTTGCTGTAGCGCGTCGATTAAAGCCTGTACTTATTATTAACAATGTCCATTCTAGATGGGAAGAATCTAGGTTAGACAGATCCAACGACACTCGACGGCCTCATCTGCATCTCGAATCAAGAAATCCATCATGCATTCCCGTCTCCTAGGCGCATGCGCCGCCGCTCTCGGGGCACTATTGCCCACAGTCGCGGCCGAGTGCAACCGGACATACATCCAGTCATTCGCAGACGAATACGTCAAAGCGCACGAGACAGGACAGCTGTACAACCTGGACAACATCGCGGACAACTTCACGTACGTGGAGAACAACAAGACGAGCGAGATCACCAGCGGGATCTTCCTCAACGCGCTGAAGATCGACCACCGGCACACCATCGTCGACACGGTCGACTGCGCCTCTTTCACCGAGCTCATCGTCACGCACAACGTCTCGGGCGAGCCGGCGCCCTACGTGATCGGCACGCAGATCCGCCACAGCCCCGGCGACCTGAGCTGCTACCTGATCGACCTGATCGTGTCGACGACAGGGTCGTGGCTCTTCAACGCGACGAAGACGCTCGAGTACGCGTCCAAGGAGAACTGGACGCTCATCGAGGAGGCCAAGCGGCCGTCGCGCGAGCTCCTCAAGACCGCCGCCGACGCCTACCTCGACATGTGGAGCAACAAGAGCGCCATCGACGCCGTGCCCTGGGGCCAGCCGTGCGACCGCCTCGAGGGCAGCGTGTACACGGGCCCCGGGCTGCCGACCGACTCGTGCAAGGTCGGGATCCCCACGAACAACAACCAGGCGCCGAACTCGCACCGCCGCTATGTCATCGACCCTACGTATGGCTCTATCAGCGTGCTGTGCATCTTCGAGCACTTGAGCAATGCACCTGATAGCCACGAGTTCCGCCTCGAGAACGGCAAGCTGAGGTACATTCACACGATCACGCTCGCCAGGAGCGGGTTCCTTGCAGCCGATGAACCTGAACCTGCGCCGGTGCCGCGCGGGTACAGAGTACGGAGGGGAGGGGCTTTGAGCCGCGGGACTGGGCTGTCGGAGTCGTAAGGGCCGAATCGACCATTGTACGTGACGGCTTCATGGTGGAGACGGGTGGGTTAAAGGAGCGAGCAGGAGTCGTAGGGCTTACGTTCAAGAATCCTGACTTACTAGGTACGCTGTAGGTATGGCTTTTCTTGGAGAGGGGGGATTTGTAGACCTAGGATAGCTTGGAAATAAAATAGGGTTGAGTAATCTCACGATCTACCGAGGATCCATTATTCAATCCCACGATGTCTGTAGGTTAATAGAACAAATCCTACGACGGATTTACGGTTCAATGACTTGTTAGGATGATGTCTCTGTGTATTATTGAGGGCTCGATGGCCAATGATGTATTATTAAGAATTACATGATTTCGGAATCCAGGACTGCGTCCTAGGGAGAGATTGTTCCTATGCCAGCATTCTTTGGTACGGTATTAACGAATTAAACATCAATTTGGTCCAGTCCCTCGAAGAAAGAGTTGAGATTTTGTTGGTACAATAGAGCCTTGCTAAGTAACGTATCGGGTAAGTCCTGGAGGACTGGTATAAAGTAGTTAGCAATGGTCTAATACTTTGCTCAGGGCCGAAAAGAAGGTTGCTTACCACTTTTAGAACGTCTTGTTGCCTTACTCAACATGAAGTTCAGACCGATATACTTCGCATGAGGCTAGGTTGATGATGCCTCTAGGGCAACATCCAAGAACGAGATTAGTGTGAAGGGTAAGGAACATCACACAACAGATATTAGAGAGTGCTAGAGGTGTAATGAGGTGGAGCTGAATTCCGCGACGAGGTGCTGGGCGACGAGGGAAGAGATGGCGGAAATCCCTGCGTGATTGCTGCCCAGGTTAGGACCAACATGCTCACAGCTCCGTGTATTGCGCCGGAGATCTGAAGTGGATTCGCGTCCACCAGACGCTTTCATTTACTTCCGCGGTCAAAAAGGGGCTTCCATCATGTGCCGGAAGTGACTGGAATTGGACGCCGCAGTTCTCGTACTGCTTTCGGATTCGAGACTCACGGACTTCGGAGATGACGTTGATGAAAGCTTTGTCACGCTGGACAGCCCAGAGCTGCAGTTCAAGGGTGACCTGTTGAGGGACGCGAATTCCATAGCGATTAGTGACCTGTTGCGTTGAGGATCCCGTGAGATTCGCTGCCTCGACTAACTGAAAGGTTCGACGTCGGAGGCGTATCTCATCTCCCATGAGTTGGCTGACCATTGGTTTCCATAGGAAATACACCTCTTGTGCAACACGGTCCACCCCAAATCCCTCAAGGGCCGGATCACCTGTTGCAATGTTTTCCATCGTCACCTTGTGGACTACGTTGACTAAAGTCCCATGTGCTGTAGGTGATAGTCGTGCCATCAGCTGAACCAGGTCTAGGCTTCCGGTGCGATCACTGAGGAGTCCGGGTCGGAAGATAGCATGAGCAGCGTTATCGCCCTCCGAGAAACGATGGAATTCGAGGGAAAGCCGGTGTGTAGCCACGAGCCCTCCGAGATCGGCTGATTGGAAGAGTCGGATGCTGGTCTTGGGTAGATATTCTTCGCGAAAAGCTTTCTCGACCTCTGCCTTCCACGACTTGCAGACGAAGCGCAACTTCCATACATGTGGCACGAGGTAATCCGGCAGGACCTTGATCATGAGTGCGATAACCTTCGGCGGGAGATAGAGCGTCTGAGGTAAGGCTCCATTCGGCGGCATGGTGACGGGATTGGTAAGGCTATCCATGACGAAGAGTAGTTGGATGTACGGGAGGCAGGTCTTAGAAAACGAAAAGGAGCCTTTAGCGTAGTCCAAACAATACCACTCAATAAAATTGGCCAGGGAATGATGAAAAAGGATTCTGTCTGGACGGGCCCTCGTTCCTTATGTTGGGAGTAAGGTGGGAGTGGGTGGGAGTAGCCAGACCGCAGCACCCACAAATAAAGTTATTTCATGTGAATTAGGGTTGTATGAACTTATTGAAGCCGTCGAAGAGGGTGAAGACGACGGTCTGAGGTATTACGGCCTTTACTAATCGAGGTAGTCGGAATATTTCTAGGGCTGCCGCCCCTGAAGCCGCTGGTTTAGCTGTATGCCCCCAAAACCATCCCCTTTCTCAGACTATTTTACTCTGTTGTGCCGACTATAACTCATCATTCTGCTTTGATAAGGTACAGCTTGGTTTGCAACAGGGCAGTTCTGCCGACATAAATTTCATATCAGGTATCCAGGTTGAATCTGATACTTGTTGCTGTAAGTGATTCCTGAACTGATCGAATGCTAGATACGTTCACATTCCCAACATGCCAGAAGAGGCAGGGATAGATCACATCATCCATTAAGTGATAAGACGTCAATAATCAAATAAGTTGTGACGTGGTAGATTCTTTAGTCTCCCTAAGTTTCGTTGTTGGGGTTCTTAAGGAGACTAGAATTCAAATTAGGACTGCCTATCGGAGCTTTATCCATGTTGTTGTTTCCCTTTTAAAGGAACGATAGACTCATTTTTAACGTGTTGTAACGACATGTCCCAAGAATGTTTACATATCTCGTCTCCTGATTTGTCTTTTGTCTAGATGTTATACAGGGCAGGAATCAATACCCCTCAACATCCAAATTAATAGCGCCAAGGTCAAAGCACTAGACGCCAGCTAACTTGGCTCTGTTGTCCATAATGTTATCAAGGGGGCTTGGTTTTGGTAAGCCAGTTCAAGACATCAAGTCGACGTTAGATTCATTTTGAGATTCGTGCTTTGGCAAATAAACAAAGTATGGTCATTGTTTGTATGTGACCCTAAGTGAATATAAGAGATATACTCGTCTTAGAAGTATAAGGTATCTAAAGCCAAGACGTCAGGAGCCACATGTTTATTCCAGGCCTAGGTACACCGAACAGAACTGTCGGTGTAGAGGCAGTAGTTTCAAAAACAGAGCCAGTAAGTAGAGTTCTTGCGCGCCGCACACGTATGAGGCATACGCTACTAGAAACAAGAGGAACCAGGAGATGCCGTGTAACCACGATGCTTCATTGCCTTAGATTAGTAGGCCGCGGCTGGTTGCCCAAGTCAAGAGTAGAGCCTCTAATATCCCTTTACTAACTGCTGACACCCACCCAGTCGAAGAAATGTTGCTCCCTCCATGCTTAATAATTCGTTGTGAAGAACAAGCAACCCCCCGTGTCATTGATACGCCCATTCGGCGCAGACACTATGTTGTTCAATAAAGATTATCATCTCGTCAGGAACGATAACGCAAGTTTTCGTCCACAGAATTGTCGCTGTATTGAGGTTTTACGTGACCAAAATGCAGATATTACCGTCCATGAAGATATGCGTTCTGCAGGGGACGTACTGGAATGGATCAAGCAAGAACCTGACCAAAGTACGCGAGGAGCCTTACGTCCCATGTAAGTGTGAGATTTGGCGTGCCTTGCAATATGAAGGTAGCTCCTTGCTTACAGAGATAATTAACCTAGCGTATCTGTGCTGCCACATACCTGTTTCCCCTTAAGTAGAGAAGATATGGACATCTTAGTCGAATACTTGCATATTTCTCCAACCTTTTTAGCATTGCATTTCGATCCTTCAGTCGTGCACCATGGTGGGAGCTGGGACACCGATGGAATCCAATATAAGTTACCTCATAGTAACTCCTGAGGTACATACTGACAGTATATTAGCGTGGAGTGTTAGAGGGACTGATTATCAGAGGGCAGCGATATCTTTCAATAGGCATACCAAAGTCGTCTCTGGTATGCTCATCGTTGACGACGGGTGCAAGATAGACGACAATCAATGGATTCACCAGATCAAAGAATCCAAGGCTTGCGCAATCCATCCACTGTTAATTCCAACCTTATTGGCATCAAATTATATCAGGGACAACCACGAATGATCAGGGGGTATAATTCGCCGCCTAGGAGATTTGGAAAGACTTGCTGGTGTTCGGTCTTTCTCAAACCCAAGTGTGCAAGCCTTCATCAAAGATTCTTACAAGAGGATTAGAGAAGCTGCTGACTTAAGAGCTGAGATATCTGACTTTACTGCGGACTTGGTTTGGTTGAACGGTTGCTTATTCATCCCAACGAGAGAGTGCATCAAAGTATTCCAGAGCAGTTTAACCAATTTGCGCTTGGGGACATCTATAGACAGAGAAATCTACCTTGTTGGGAAGGAGCTTGACGAAAGGATGGAATTTGTTCAGCTAGGGGAGATTTGGCTGTCAGCTATGGCGAAGGGCTATGTCGCCAAGGCCGACACTACTATCTCAGGGGTAAGTCAGGTACCTATGCCCCTATTTAGTGTCTCAAGCTCATGGAGTCATGTCAGTTGTACGCAATGTTTGCTCTCCGTGATAACGAAAACTTGGAGATTGCTTCTCGGGCTTCGAAGACCGCGGAAGAAGCAACCGTCATCGCAGAAGAGACCAAGAGAGACAGTTCGACAATGACCTCAATTGCCGCTTTAAGCATGGCGTTCCTACCTGGGACTTTCGTGGCGGTCAGTCATAGTCGTCCTCGAGTGCTAAATCTATGCACGTACTAATCATAAGGACCAGGCTGTTCTCGCCATGCCAACAGTCACTTGTACTCCAGACGACTTCTGGAAGTACTGGGCTATCACCATACCGCTCACCTTGGCTATATTGGTTTCCTGGCGTGTATGGGCACAATGTAGAATTGCCGGAAGGGCGAAACGATTTAAAGAAGCTATAAATTGAAATCTACCATAAGAATGGAATAAGACCGTAGGATAGAAGACACCGCGTTCTGAGCAGCTCACATTTGATACAAGTATTTCATGCGTAAGCCAGTATCATTATTGAATGGTTCTTGAGTTCTTGTATTATAAGCACATTACTTAGCTCCAACCACTGTTGTCAACAATGCAGTAGAAGGGTCATACACATGATCAGCTCGTAAACATTGAGAACAGCCACAATGAACCGTGAACGGTGGATGTAGCACTCGATGCATTCCGTAGACTTGAGGGTATATAGTTCACACCGGATCTATGATCCTGCGACATCACTAGGTATCGCAGCGACTCGTAACCTTACGCCACCCCAGGCCAATGTAAATGGCCACATTACAACTCCTGAAACTCGCTTTAATACATTTTCAACGCGACCACTGCAATGACACTAATTCGAAGGGAAATGATTAGACGTCAACGTGCTTGTCGTTGAGGGCTGCTGTTGGCACAACGTCTTCGGGCTTCTCGTCGCTGTACTTGAGATCCGTCTCGAGGTCGGTGGTGTCTTGAATCTTGGTGAAGATAATGGGGCTCGCAATGAGTAGGGAACCGGCACAGACGGCCCACTAGAATCAATCGATGTTAGCTATAAATCCAACCTCAGTGATAAATGGTAGTATGCACTTACAGTAACGGCGAATAGGGTGTTGTACTCGACATGAATACCGTCCAATCGCCAGAAGATGGCGGCACCGGCGGACTGGAGACCCTTGTAGAAACCAGCCATGTTGGCAGTTCTTCGGCCGGAGTTGGAGAGAGCGCCCATGTACCTAGAAATCGAGTTAGTACAATACTTCCGAAATCGCCCAGCTATTTCAAATTCCGCAAACTTACCAGTAGATGCATGTCTGCCAGACGGCGTCGTAGAAGCCGTAGAAGATGTAGAGGAACATGGGACCAAGGAACTTGGGGTCGGTCCAATCAACCTTCTGGGCCTCGAATGCCGGGTCCGAACTGACAGCTCGGGAGACTTGTTGCCTCTGCCACGCGTAACCACCACCCCAGATGACGAAGGTGAGGGCAAAGAGCGAGAGGAACGAGATCTTGGCACGCATTGATCGTCGGATCTTGGGGAAATCAAGAGCGTATCCGAAGATAACGGCACCGAAGATCTGGGCGAGCCAGTAGAGCAGGTTGTTCAACGAACGAGTCCGGATGTCGAAGTGGGCGAGGTTGAGTCCGTTCTGCTGGTAGGTGTAGAAGATGTTGGACGCGAAGAACATGGGGAACAGAAGAACGACCCAAGGGCTGAAAGAGATACATTGCCAAAGACCAATGAACTCACTCTGCCAGGTTGGGTTCTTCATAATGATGACCTTGGAACCATCGTCTCGAATAACCTTGTCGGCATTCACGAGGAAGAAGGTAAGAGCGGCACCAACCAGCATGAGAACAATGAAACCAACATAGGTGCCATCTGTGACAGTACCACCAGTGTTGTTGATGTTCTGGCCGAGAGGAATCAAGCTGCCAATAACGGCACCCAGGTTGAAGATGATCCAGAACCAACTGATGTATCGACCCTTGGACTGCTCGGGTGGGTAAGCCATCATGATGGCGCCCTGCGCGGTCCAGAGCAAACCGGCACAGAGACCCAGGAAAGCACCGGCGAAAATGACGAAGCCAACATTCTGGGTGTGGTTGTAGCATAAAAAGCTAGCCGAGTAAATGCAGTATCCCAGACCTCCGATGGCCAGAGTGGCCTTGACACCGAGTTTGTTGGCAAATGAACCGGAGAAGAAGGCGACAACTGCGAAGACGGAATAGAGGGCAGTGGATGCGTGATCCTGGACAGTAGGGTCGATCTGCCCACCACCACCGAGACCACCGAGCGCATTGTACATTCCAGGGCACAAGAAACACACCAAAGCCACCATCAGAAGCTGGATCTTTGGCGACGCATACCAGTACTCCTTGCTGCCAATCTTGAAACCCTTGTAATACCAATGAGCAGGGCGCTCATTCGCAGCGTGCGCGCTCTCGGCGAGGTCAGAGTGGGATCTTGTGACGGGGTGGGTAGCGGCCTCGGCCCCGATGCTTGCTTCTTTCGCATCCGACATTTTGAGACTTGCCGATAATCGCTCAGTTATGTGGTTGATTGCTGGATTATCTCGAGCGATTCGAAATATGGTCGAAGTAAGCTCTCAAACAGAGACCTGGAGGTGTCGAGAGTCAGCTTATCATTGTTGTCGCAAATGGCCAATTGCGCCGGGAAGCTCTAGCACAACATTCCAAAACCCCAGTGGTAAACGCATGCAGTGGACGTAGGATGAGGCTAATTAGGAGGTACATACCTTCTCCGAACTGTTGATCGCCGCGGCGGCTAAATTGACTTGACCTTTTGTTTGGCACGAGATGGAAGAAACAAAAAGCATCGAGTTGCACCGGAGCGGGCAGGGCCTTGAACAAATATAAAATAATCCCTGTGCCACGGTACGGCACTACCAGGGAGCTTACTTCGCCTAGACAGATAAGGCGATGTTTAGATTAATACGATGTTATGGCACGTGTGAAATAACATTATGCACGTACCAACAAAGAGGTACCTGCACCTGCTTTGCGCCGACTTGCACCTACCTAACCTGCCTAACCTAGCGGTGATCGGATGCTACTACCTTGGCTTAGCCTAGCTTGGATCTACGGATGTACTTAGGCATCACGTATGGAACACGGGCTGATAGGATACATAGCATAGTGCTAGGTATGGTAGCACCAGCACAGCCGAACATCTCCAGCGCCGAATCTGTTCCGCCTATACAAATGTGATATTTGAATGTTGCTTGACACCATGGTTACGTGACACGCCTAGCTCGACACCCGTGTCTTTTTGACAGCTGCATCGGAGCACGAGACGAGACGAGAAAGCATCCAGGGTGCCACTCCACTAATTACACTAACAACGTTTAGGGTCTGGGGATCTGGGGGCGTTAAAGGTGCGCTAAACGCCTTTTGAGCGAATAAGTGGGCAGATTTCAAACGATCCTTCGCCTAGCTCCGTACCAAAGGGTAAGGGCGACAAGCTTTATCTTGCTTATCATTGGAAATTCGTACGATACCGTCTTTTCGTCTTTCGTGTTGTCAGGGAGGGACCTCGTGTTAGGCATGACGCACATGTCTAGAAATAGAATTCTGCTAGCTACAAGAAACCCGCCATTTCCCACCCATAACAAGTACAATATGGGACTGGTTTTGGAAAGCTCAATTGAGGACCAAATGGAGGGACCCTTACGTTGAGCAGAGTTCGTCTAGACTTTCTTCCCCAATCCTTGGAGTAACATAAGACAGGGATCAGCGCCGTAGCTGACGAGATACCCGATAAGAGTACAGATAGCAGCGGGCCGAATGTGGAAATCATACCGTCTCTGATTGGATGCGTCGAGTCCCATGTCACGAGGCGGTCCCGCCTACTTGACCATTGTAGGGCCACCATTGGCTAGGCGAACATGGCCGCTGTCCGGGGAAGGAAGTTGCTGTACGACGTATTGGAGGGCAGGATTTCATTAAAGCCCGGTTAGAACAAAGGGTCAATTGCCCCTATTCGCTCAGACTCGACGTAGCCTATTGTTGGTCAGTCCGGTGCCGTATGTAACGTTGCCCAAATCCCGTCCTTCTCGCGCACTATTTCCCCCACGGGATCAGTCATTGACAACCAAGCTTTGCGGGAGGCGTTTTCCAATGACCAACGCTGCCAACATTGAACGCCCAAATCTGAAACCTCTCCCTCTATTGGCCGCTGATGGCTACCATGCATATCATCCGTCCCGACCCTCTGGGTAATGTTACAGAGATAAAGGGCGTTTCTGGGGATTAGTGCACTTGAAGCTCTAACACGAATCTAACCTTAGCTAGCTGAAGCACATGGATATTCCAGTCACAAGTTTGCCCTATCAAGGTCAAAACTGCACTAATGATTACACATCCGTCACCTTAACCCGCAACGCCGAGGATGTTTTCCTCTGCGAAGCCTAGAACACACCGCGGTATCACAGAAACGTTGGGACCGAATCGCCTTACATGACGCCGCCCGCCTACGCATGCGTGAGGTTACATCCCCTCGATGACACGTCCAAAAATACCCCCATCGATGTGCAGATGTGACAGGCCGTGCATCTAGACTAACCTATGAGTCCTATCTCGATACCAAGCCAGATTAATTCACGATTACTTCGACATTCAATTAACCTTTGGATCTGCGAATGCCAAAGCAAAAGCTCCCGGGCCCTCGGTAAGCACAAGGAAAACCCCGGATCTTCATAAATGTTGCATCCGCACGACATATATAGATTGGGTTTGGTACGGACGGGTACCCGGGCGATCAACTTGAGAACTCCCTCGCGTCATCGTGGCATCCCTGCTCACGAAATATTTACATCGAACATAACACAAGGAAATGGGAGTCAGCCCCAGCGGACAATTGCCGACCAACACTGCTGTGGTGAGACTCGACTCGGTCAACGTAAGCACGGGGCTGAAGATTGGCGGTCTATTATCCTCTTACACTGAACTACATCAAGTAGATGAAAATGATCAATGCGGCTACGGTCAGAGCGTCCGTGAATGTCTGAGTAATATCTGATGTAAACTTGGCACTCTTAAAGCAATTGCCTCCAATCGAAATAAATAGAGGCCCTTTCTAAAGTTTACTCGCTCTCTTTGAGACGCCGGAAATCAACTTTGGTTAATGTCAGCAGCCTCTCAGCAGTCTCAGCCACATATGGTGGCGGCACTATCGCGATCGGACCAGCGTAGAAATCTTACACATGAATCAAAGATCTAGCCAGATCACGTCCAGACCCATGGGCAATGGAACTTTCGCGAAGTCCATCTCGTTTCAGGCATCTAGTAGATACCATCTAATACTAATATTGCGGAGCCGCGTGATAGAGAAAGACGAAGGAACCAGAGCAGTGGGATTTCCCCCTTCCTGGGCCCACTCGCAACGTTGTACGGATACCGGGGCATACATGATATCTGGGGTACAGGAGGAGCGCCGCGATTTGATGTCCACTCCAGCTCGACATAATTTACTAAAATCCTTGGTGTATTTTAATATTCTAGATACTGTACAAGTCTTGGCTATCGATCCTTTCTGCCATTGAATTATCTCCCCAATTTTTCGGTTAAGGCGGCCGTTTTATTGTATTGTTGGCATGTGGGCTTGGCCAAAGTCTTAAATCCCTAGCCATTTCTTCATCTAATAGCACGAAACATATCGAACTCTTTTAAAATTCTCCTCTTGGCTGTAATATTTAAGGGTCATGTCTATTTGCGGCACGGGTAGATTTCGTTTCGTCTGGATTCTTTTCACAATTAGATCAATTCGTCCATCCAATGCCACAGTCAACGTCCAGTGTGCCCACGGCGACAGAGAAACTGCCAAGATAACACATGCGGCGCCACGTCATGGCCATCTCTAATATCCGACACCATAATTCAGCCACTGATCGCTCTGTTCACTACCCATATCGACGCCATGACAATGTGCCAAAGTTTCAATATACTTCCAATATATTTCAATCAGTTACGAATAACGAGTCTACGGTAGTATCCTAGCAGACAGCATTGACAGTACTTTACAAGTGCATACCGCGTAAAGTGTCTGCTTTAATTAAGTATGCACCTCCACTCTACCCTTTAGACGTTCTTGGCGGTTGGGGATATATAAAAGAGCCCATATGTGAGACACGAAGCTCCAGGCACAGTGGTATCCCAAGAAAGGAGCTCATTTTCCGCTATCTACATGGTCTCGAGTAAAGAGTGCGAATAAGACACACTTAATACTCTACCAACAGGAATTTCCTCACTCTAGAAGTTCGTAGTAGGACGGGGAATAGAAGAGAGTTTGAACAAACGCGCAATGAATTTATGGGGTTTCTATGGCAAGACAGCTAGCTGATCAGAAGCCAAGGTCATCAAATCAATCGGCAGACAGGGAACGGCAATGCAACACCAACTCCTAAAGCACGATCAACTCCAAGTCGGGAATATGACGTGTACACGAATCACCAGTCACGGCTTCACTGTCCTTTTTAGTTCTCAAGGCGGGTCTGAGTTCAACGATAACATCGTGCTTTTGAACAATATCTTTATGCTCTAGCGTAGAAAGCCAACGCAGTACATATCTCAGGACCTCATACAAACTACCTTATACAAACGCGTTTCCCCGCCAATGTGTTTTAGGTAGTGGACAATGGATATTTTGCATATTCCCGTGATATTCCGGCCGTATACAACATCCCCCGTCAAGGCCCCCCCTCCGATCAATGCTTTTCCCGTTGCCCTCCGAATGCTGTTTCGAAGGCACGCCCAAACTCCGCCAACTTTTTGTTTTAAAATCCAACCCACTCTGACGGTGAAGAATCGAGTGCTCTTTTCCATGGGACGACCCCGAGGAGGCTCGTTCGCCAGGTATTTATGTGAGTAAACAAATATGTGTCGACGATAGAAGCAGTAATGTCATTTCCGTTTCCCTGCCTACAACGCCAGTATCTGCTACGATACATGAAATGATGAGTAACCCCGTGGACAGAGTGTTCATAAAATCCCAAATGCTTCATAATCGAGTCCTAACAAAACAAGAACGACAGGGGTATCAATGGATGTGGAAATTGAGGAATCAATAGTAATAGTAGTAACAGGTTGTGGAGAGAAAAGTAAAGGTGGTAGTAATAGGCGCAAAGTGACAGTTGCGACTAGTAGGCGTTACTAAGTAGAAACCGCGGTGTTGTTATTATTGTGGCGGTCTCTTGAAATCCAACCAAAAAGATCAGCTTTCTGGCCGGCTGGAGTGGTAGCAGGGCCTTCAATTGGTGCCTTCAAGATATTCTCTCGAGGTTCAAGCAGTAGGCTTTTTCGGTAATAGCTAACTTGAACGTTGCCCTTGTCTGATTCTTTAACTCGGGTAACTTGCGCTTGGATCCACTCCTGCATATCTGGAACCTCTGTGAGCCTGTAAGGGATTTGAAACCGTTGCAGCTCGCCGATAATCTTAGCAGTTCGGCTGTGTTTGTCGAAGTTGATGACCGTCAAGCCATTGTCATCCGAACCAGCCCCGGGAAGCTGTTTTGTAGGGGGGTTACCGATATCAACAAATGTGAGGTCGGTTAAGAACATGCCAAGAAACGGCAAGCAGGGAGGAACGTGGCCCTGAAGGCGAGCTCGAAGCACCTTGTTGTTGTTGGCAGGTTCGACAACAGCTTGTAGGGACTTAAGCATTTCACGTCGCCTTGGGCTTACATGCTCCCATGTTTTTCGAAGGCGGCTTATGATCGAGTTATTCAGGCTGCACACAATGGACATAAGACCATCGTAGTTGTTTAGTTCCAGGCATTGGTGGGCGATCTTGATCCATTGCTTAATAACAACGGCACGCTTCTTAACCTCTGGATACTGGAGAATGGTATCGGCCACAAGATTCGACAAGTCAGTGGAGAAGCTTGACATTGCCTTTACATTTGGCGAGGATGCACCGTTCTTCTTCATCCATTGCGAGCCCAATAGTTCTTCCGGCAAGATCGAGCAGAAAATTCCCATTTGCTTAAGAGTCAATTGACGAGCGATCTCGAGAGGCTCGAAGTCGAGGAATGAAGGGCAACTACCGCCCGACTTCCAGTTATTGAGCAGACCTTGTTGGCTCTTGGATAGAACAGGATTGGGCAGTGGTGTATCGGCAGGTACGTATTGAGAGGTAGAGGTGCTGGTCTTCCCCATAGAAGATACTAGACGGGGCACCAACGAACCATTTGTAGAGGAGACCCGTTGAGAGAGTTCGATGATCCGCTTACCCGCCGAAGAAAATTGTGACCCGAGTTTGACCTCAGCAAAGTTTTGAATAAGTGGAAGCGCCTCATGATCGGTGGACTCGCGCCAATGCGATTCCAGCCACCCTTTCAAGACATTGCAGACACGTAATCGAACAGTATTTGCGGTGTTGGGGTTTTCGCCAACATAATCGAAGCGCTCAATGAGAGTTTCCACTAGCTTGGTTGGCGTACAGAACAGCCGGAAGGTGAGATAGAACGTCGACACAAACATGGCATCAGGAGTTGCTTCATGGGTTGTGAGACGTTCAACGAGAGCGGGAAGCGATCCACCAGTGATCTGGCCCTCTTTGTTGAACATGAGCTCGTGGGCAAATGTTTTCTCCAACAATTTTGATTCAAGTTCGTCAACTTCCTCGCTCACACTTGAGCTTGCAGTCGTGCTTAAATCCGACAGGGAGGGTTGAGTCTTCGGTACAAGAGTGATATCAGGTGTGGTGGCACGTGTTGAGGTGTCAGAGACCATGCTGGACTCTGAGTCGCGACTTAGATATGTGCCGTTGCTTCCGGAGCTAGAAGCAGTACCCGTGTCAGAACGGAAAGAACTGTGATATTCGCTATCATGTGAAGCCTCCGTCGTAGGGCTATACGGCTCCTCCGGCAAAAGAGAAGTAGTAAGTCTTGGAAGCGTCGGGAGTGAAGGCCGGAGAGAAGACACAGATGACGCCATGCTTGATTCAGCATCATCGGTAACCAGAGATTGGGGCCTGGATGCTGGTGGAGATGCCTGTCCAGAGTTCTGCTGACCTTGTGCTGTACCATCAACTGGCACCTCGGGAAGAGGCTTGTCAATAGACAGATGAACCGAATGAGTAGGCTTAGGTGACGGTTCTGACGCTTTTGATTCCGAAATAGTCGATTCAGCCGGTGTTCGTGGCCGACTTTCAGACACGGCTTCGAACACGCCCAGATCAATGCCCAAGTTTCCATTCTCGACCTCGAATTCAAAATCGCCTATCCGTTCCAGGACCCATTTGGTTTTCGCGACACACTCGCCAGCTGCCTTGACGCATCCAGTAGCAGCCGAGAGAAGCCGACTGTTGTCCTGTGGAATGATGACGTCTTCGCCATCAGGCCCTCTATTGCCCAATATTTCGCGCGCTGAGTAGACCAAGTCTCTGATGCGATCGTACATGGCTACACGTGATTGTCCCAAAGTCTCCGAGACAGACGTGTTATGGTCGCATATCGCATCGACTACGGCGAAAAGCTCGCCACCAGAGATAACCGAGTGTTTGATAGCTAAAGCCAGTTCTGGCCGCGATTGCGATTGGACGTGTAACCGTCCAATAAAAGATCCAAGATGCGATAAGAAAGCGTCGTGACAGGAGTTAAGCCGCTCCGAAACAAGCTTCTGCGACTGCGACAATGGCGAAGGACCAGCTAAAGACACTCTGTGTGATATACTAGCCGATAAACGATTTCCGTGTAACGGATTTACCTGGGACATCCGAATACTGGCTGCATTAGCGGACGAGTAAAAGCTTGATGACAAACGCTTGTTGGTCGATTCGCTCGTTTGTACTTCCTCAGTTGGTGGTGCTAATCCTTTGGCGGCCACCGCTTCGACATCCGCTCGGGAAGATGCAGCTGGATTGTCTCCCTGGTCGTTCTCAAATTCCGTCGACTCCAAAGGTGGCGTTGGTGGGACAAACGACTCCTCGACAACGGTTGCCATTACCGTTACTGCCGGTGCGCGTAACCGCCTATCCTCATCAATCAGGTCAAGAAATCGGACGCCTTTGACGACAATTTTGAAAGCTTTCAAAATCATTTCATCGATAATGTCATTGACATCATCAATAGATTGCGAAAACGGCGACAAGCCCCTTAACGTCTCCTGTAACCGTTTCGCAGTTTTCACCAAGGATGAAAGCTCAGAGAGTAAGGATTTTCTGCCTCGCCGTAAGATCTCGCTTCTTTGAATTGTCGCCGATTCCCGGGTTAAGCAATGAGTGCGTTCCTACATCGCAATTAGCCGCCCAATCCCACACCATGACTAAACGCGGAGGCTTGAACTTACCAAGAGATAACGCACACCTGCGATGATCCCCTTCATGAATTCCTGGTTGCCGAATATTTCTCGATCGTTTGTGGCTGTGCTTCTTAGCAAATCCCAAAAGTTCAAAAGTGCCTTCAGCAAATTCCTCATCTCTTCGGGGTCGTATGCTTCACAATAATTTGTCGGTAACCATCCTCTTGCACCAGATACCAGCAGAGTCCCGTCGGCCCATCCATTAGTGTGAATGGAATGAACTAAGACCACGTCTCCTTCATTCAAGGGAAGAGTGACAGTGGAATCGGTCATAGCGTATGTCGGCTGAAACGGGTAAAAGGCTCGTAGGAAGTTATGGAAGATGGGATTGGCTGGCGTCGGTTGGGGAACTAGTTCTTCTTGCGAATCATTGGGGGTCGAAGGCGGAGTTATCTGGGACTGAGAGTACGGGTTTGTGGACACCGATGACTCGGCATCCTCTGAGTTGTTCGCCGCATTTTCGGAACGGTTCTTGTTGATTGTGAGGGGTGCCACTTGGAGGCTCGCTCGCATAGGTTGGTCATCCAGCATCATGATTGCTGTAGAACTGCACTGTAGCGAACCATGGGAACAGGTTGTTGCTGTTACTTTCGCAACAGCTGCGAATTCAGGAGGAGATATTCACGCTCCTCGGAATGAAGAGGCCCTCCAGTAGGCCCACTCCGTGTTTTGGGTCTTCCTATAAGATCTCGAGACTCGGTAGTTTTCCAGATGACATAAACGATGGAATTTGTTGAAGGGTTCTGAAAATCTCGGCGCGGTATTTGTGCCCAAAAAGCTTCCTATCCAGGTAGGAACGGCGTGGTATGATGGTTAGAAGATCTGTGTAAGAAATGGGTAAAATGTTAGTACGCGATGACTTGTTGTTTGTGACCTCCGAGAGGCAGGTAATCTCGAGACATAATGGAATGAAGGGAGAACAGAACAAGTGTTATCGGGTTCTAGGGCGGGAGCGGGCCAAGCAAGGAATGTCGAGGATGTCTAGGCTTAGCTAAACAATTTGAGGGCAGGTTCCCGTCCTGACCCAGAGTTTCACGCATATTCCTTATGACGAAGCCCCCTCGATTAAGCCGGTGGTATGCCGGAGTACCAGGGGAGATCCCTTCTTTTGTTCCACCATGCGCGATGGAAGTCGGAAGGGAAAGTATGCCAGTATGCGTACCTCGTGGGCTTCGATGCGGCAACCCGGCAAACGGAAGACCAATGCTCCCGAACCCTCCTCGTATGTGCTAGAAGAACGCACGAAAACACCTAGAGAATCAAGAATTGCATAAAAAGAACAATAATTCACCTTTCTGTAGTCCTCCAATGGGATACCCAAGAAGATAGTGGGCACAATACTCTAATTGGAGCTGTTCGAATACCGGTACGATATGTAGTCGAGGTCGCGACAAATGTTGCTCAAGGCGGTTCCACCAATGTCGCCTCTGGGTCCCGATCTCCTGCTTATGATTTCGTTCGAGTCGTTCTTTTCCTCAATTCTGAATCCAACTCCGCATTCAGGCGTTTTCAAGGTGCAGGACCAATTCCGAAAGAGTTGCGGAAAAGTGAGGGAAGTATTCGTGATCGAGTATCGAAGGTGTCTGGGAATCAACAGACCAAAGTGGGGATGGGTGGGAAAAATAGATGGACAGGGAGAGGATGGAATTGTTGTATTGTAGTCTCAGACCCGTCCGATCACTGGGTTGCGTCCTGTGCCGCCGCGAATAGCTGACTTGCAAAGTCGACCCGAGCTTGTGTATATGCGGATGCGGATGTGTGTAAGTGTGAAGAGAACGGTAGGACGAAACACAGATACGGTAAGGTAGGGGAGATGCAGGAGAAAAAAAGATGCCAATGCACCTCCTGCATGGCCTGCTATCTACTATTTTCTTATTATCCACGTTATTGGACCTGCCCGTTGCAACCCCCCATGCAGCTATGCCTAACAAAGCACTCGGCAACGTTTTTATTAGGCATGATGGACCTGCGAGCCGGGTATATGTACGTACCTTGCACACTTCCAGGGGGGAGCACGTCCAGGAAGGGGTGTGTTCAGGAACTGCAACCCAGACGGATTTGGAGCTGTTAGGGGTGCAAGAGCTCTAATAGTCCAGCGCCACCCATTGGCTGGTTCTGTTCGAGCTTTGGGTTAGGACGGCTGCTAATTTGATAAAGGTACCCACTGCGACCCAGCAAGGGTTCAAGTGTGCACTAGGAGTGGGGCCACCACTTGTACAGGGGTGGGTACCATAATCTTGCAGCGGGACTGGCAGGGTCTGCCGGGGCTTCCCCAGTCGATTGTAGGTACCTAATGTACCTATGTATTATGTAACTCCAGTTCGATGGGGGTAGGCGTACACAGGTGGACCTAGGGTACCCATTACAGTGTATGTGACTGTAGCCGAGAGCTTTGCGGGAGTCTCCACGAGAGGGTGCTCTCCCAGCTCGATGTGGTTTAAAACTTGTCAGATGAATCCACTCCATGACGTTCTAGCATCTGTTCGCCGACCTCGAAAAGTCATCTCTAGAGCCTTAGCCGCTTGTTAGTGATGGCATGTGCAGATTCAGATGCTAATTCGCGAATCCTCTCTCGTCTGGCTGCAAGCTGTGCTATCCGCGGGCAGCCACTTCTTATACCATTGGCAAGCCGCACATAATGTGGCATTCAACTTCAACACACCGGCAGATACACATGACTCAAGTATTCCGGTGAGAATTGGCGTGATCGAGGCGTGCTCCTTCTAGGAGGACACCCTCGAAGAACGTTCGTTAGAGCGTTGGAGCAATACCATTGAGAAACTGCGGGGAAAGTCGTCGAACGAGCTTAAACCACGACTATGAGGGTACACTTCTACGTATTATCAGTGAAGCGAACTCATGGCCAACGGGATATTGGACAATTGAGACCTTATGCGAAGTGACGTCCACTCCAGAACTAACACATGATGTTTAAGCGCCCATGCTCAAGGGCAATAGTCTCGAATAGCTACAGTGAGGTACGGAGGAGAATGGGGATCTTAGCTTATTAGTGCTACTGCCAAGTCAATTATACTAAATATCGCCGAGATTATGATGTCTTTATATCTGTTTGTATAGTCGGGGATTTGGGGTTTGGGGGTTAGCGTACCATGCTGACAGGAAACATGGACCGTCGTAAGCAACCTGGCGGATCGTACCGGGCTTTGCAAAACATCGAGATGGTAGATCCCGTCGAGCCACTTGGAGCTTTCCAGCGGGAAAATAAAATTTTAGGTAAGATTGCTACTCGTTTATATTCCGGCTTGAAGATGAGAATATCACTCGGGCTGCGAATGTAATGGTGGTTGAGCACGAGGTTAGCGTATCTCACAGTTGTGGACAAAGACAGAAATGACCTAATGACATGCAGAGGCGAGCGCGGGCCTGCGGGCGGTACGATTACCTCGTTAACGAGCATATTCCACTACGAATAATATCATATTAACCGCTTTAGGTGCATTCTCAAATACATGTAGTTCGAGATCCATCCTACATGTAGCAATTTAACAGCTCTCATCAATGGTTAAATCAAACCGTTCTATCAGAGATACGATTCGAGATATTGAACCCGCTACGTTGTAGTCACACAACATCTTCTGTCAGAGTCTAGAGCGTGATTATCTTGGTATGTATACATCCCATTGATATCACGCTACCTACTGGATATGTACATATAGCCGCTAGACCAATCGAAGTGCACACCATCCCACGCCGCTTTCGTGTAGTGTAACCACCTCTCTCGTTCTACAATATCGTCTGGTTCTAACCATCCGTTGCACTGCTCCCGCTGAAGAACGCCATTTCTTTTCCTGCATATCATCTTCCCAATGATCTTCAGGGCCACGCTATAAGGGTCTAGAGGACAGTGAATTGATCAATAGCATCGCTCCCGACCATACGCGGCATTAGCTGCGCATGCACCGAACCCAACTCTTCCAATGAGCTTCTCAAGTGGCTTCCAACAAGCTTCAATAGAGTCCATTCCAAGCCTCAGCTTATCAAACCTACTTCGCATAGCATCTCCCTCTTTGCCACAAGACATTTGCAGCAGCCCCGATTAGTTATGAGCCTTCGTGGCTTGCATTATCATCACATTCGCCGAACAGCACCTTGAATAACAACCTTACCAGCGGCACGATCAGCCCAAGGAATGCAGTATGTCGCCATCGGATCTAACACTTTATCTAAAGACCCTTAAGATAACCCAATCGGACCCATTGGACTCTCATACTGTAATTAAACTGTTGTCAAGCTCACGTATGTTGCTTTAACAATTGACATTGGCCACCTTACGAAAGATATTGTCGGCGGGATGCCACACGAGCCACACCAAGATAAAAAGCAAAACCAACATGTACATTTCGGCTTATATACCGTATCCAGGATGCTTTGATACTGTCAGCTGCTAGGGGACGGAACGCAGGCAACGTTCAAGGATTCCGTGTGACAACGTCCAGGACCCTACCTAACTTGGAAAAGCTTCCAGTTACTAATGCAAGCCTCCCCATCTTATCCCGTCAGCCGTGTAAGCTCATTGCGACATGTGCATACTTGGAGCATCTACCTACGTTGAGGAAGTCGCCAAGAACATGCGTTCTTCCGGGTCGTCAGCACTACTAGATTATGCGAAAGTCCCGGCGGTTCACCCGGTTCACCTGTTTCCGGATTCGACACTCCCTCGACCAGCGGCCTCATTCGGCTAAGATAGTCTCCCATGGCCCTCCATATCCTATGCGTGAACCCGTAGTCCATGGCTATGCAGTGCCGCCACGATATCTTAAGCATTAGAGCGCATCTGTGAACTGAACCTCCAGGTCCAATTAATAGTGAAGACGTGGAACCTCTGTAGCGTCACGGCTCGTATCTGCATTGAAGCCAGAAGTTGAAAAGAGTTTTACTCCAATAGCAGGTAGATACGACTGAGGATAACCAACCGCGACATCTACCTCGTCGAAAATTACCCAATATTGCCCACGGTCTACGGAAAATGTCGCGTAGAAATCACGAAATGGCACCCCGCGATGCAAGTCTTCTTGGCGACATAATAACCCCTCTGCCCCTCTGCGGCGTTCAGCCACCCTGCAACTTGCAGCAGTCACACAAAGCCCGTTGGATCGTATCGACGCAGGAACCAACAGCCAAGAGCGGGAGCTTTGACCACACTTCCACAAAGAGCTTGAGGCCCCAGAAGAATTAAATTGGTGATTACGAGCAACCAACCTCCTTACCTTGTTCGGGTGCCAATCTGGGGAGTACAGCCGAGAACCCCCTAGTGTCGTCACGATCTCGACTACCAAGGTCTGTAATGAGTACATATGCACAGTCAAGACACGCGCCTTATCATACATTCGGTAGCGAATAACAACAATAACGTCACATTATGCCATGCTGTCAAAAGGGCAACGATATTTGAAGAGAAAAATATCTGATAGAAGCACACGCTAAACACTCAGTTGTCATTCGAGTCCCATTCTAAATAGCGTATGTCCATCTCCAAGTATTCCGAATCAAAGTGTCAGCAATTATTCCGCTTCTGCTTTCTAATTTCTTCTGCTACCTTACCAACGTAACAGGTACCTAATCTTTCAAATAACGCCACCTCGGGCCAACACCCTGCAAGATTCGACGAGACTCCACCACAGGGCAGGGTCCGCTTCTAGAACTGCTCCATGGCGCTGGTTGCTATGGGCAAGGAAGGACAACCTACCTAGGGTACAAAGGATAGAACCTTGTATGTTGGGTAAAATGTGTATAGATAGACACATTGAGACGTAACTTATAGACGTTTCACGATTGGGCCACTGAATCATGGGAAGCCCATACCCAGACAAAGCTGACTCTGCGTCCACAGCGTTTGAGGCACATTTGACGAAACACTTTCGATTCATCATCATCGACCAGCCTCGGAATGTGAGAATGCGCCGTCTGTGCGTTTCTCTCTATGTACATACACCTATTGATACACCCCGGCTACTTAAAAGGGCTTAGGCAATTGAATCCCAAAGAGGGCATTTGCCTTACAATTTCTCCACTATCAGGTACCCAAGGCTAACCTTAGCTGCATACCCAAGATCGGTTTCGAGAAGAGTCCCCGTTCCTTGTTCCTCCGGAAGCGCTCCGGAGTTACATATCCATCTCCATATGTTAGGTATAATGGAACGGAAAAATCCTGACGCCATCTCACCAGTACTGGGTATCGCTTATGACTACACGTGTATTTACGCTTAAGCCGCGATTTTAACGATCTGCCATTGGGCATTGAAAGCACTAGTTGAGCGAGCAGGTGCTCCCCGGAGATTTTCATTGGCCAATACACCGAAACTCGGAGAGCACAATTCAAAAGGTGTTTGTCACCATCGTCAATGACTTCATTTCGCCGCAGCATCGCCGGTGCCAATAAGCCAGATTGATTTACGATCTTGTCATAATTAAATCAAACCGCAATCATCTATACGAAACAGCAATCCAGGAGCCTGGGATACGCCTAGCAAAGACCACTTCAAACACTCGACTTTTAGATATATCATTTATTAAATAATCATTCGATCAATCTAGCCATTGTCTAACAGCCAACTTATGTGCCTGAAGTTTCCGATGTCTTAGTCCAGGCAAAGTACGAGTCAATTCTAACACTCTACACCTTTTAACTTCAAATGCATTTGCATTCTCAAGTCTAACTTCTTTTCTACTTCTCCTAATTTTTCCCCCTCCAAGGAGCGCTATATACTTGGCAAGAAAATTTTCAAGGAGCAAATACAGACTGGGATCAACCGGACGTTCGGGTCTCCCTACCATCAATCGCGGCCATATCGGGATGATCTCCGTTTTCTACAATACATAGGATTCAATCCACTCCCTAAGAACACATACAGCCCTGCTGGGAAAGACTCCCGCAAGGGATATCTCGATATACGAGCTGGTACCACAGCCTCGCCGGTACCCCGCTAATAATTACCAACAGTATACATGCATGGAGATCTACTAATCATGTATCCAACTGTGTCCTCATCGCCAACCCGGAAAATGGGATCATATCGTGTGTGATATGACGTGTTGCCTCAATCAAAACGTGAAAACCATGCTGTCATTTTGGTAATACGTTATACAGAACACACCCCCATCGGCCCTTTGAATAAAAATTAATATCGGAACTTATTATGGTGTTTTCTCAAGAGGGAGCCTTCCCACAGCTACACAGCAACCAAAGGGCTCGTCTCCCGTAGCGCTTTCTGACTCAGGCTACAAGCCTCTAGGAAGTCAGGGTTCCCCCCTTCAGTCCTCGAACAGTCTAAGTTAGCTCCCATCGGCTACGTCTAGCGTTGACTCCAAGCTTTTCCCGTCCCTCCATCTCAGAGCAGGTACGAGATTAAGGACATTGCGCTACCGCTTTGACCCCTCATTGGTCTAGAAATACGAAATAGGCAATTGCCCTTAGAACATAGCCAATCAGATTCGTTGCCATCTACGCGGGCGCAAGCCACACCGGTTTGCTTTGAGACACCTAAGGGTCCTATCCTCCTAAGCTAGAAAGATTATAGCACCGGGTGTGAAGCAAAACGAGGCGACGGCACGAGGCGAGTTTCCCGCGCCTAGTCGCACGTTATAGCGCAGCGTAATGTCCGTAGCTGAGCGGCGGCGTCTTGGTATATTGCTGTGCAACGTTCTGGAAGAACACAGTGCAGGTGCAGGTTGCTCTAGCAATTGCAAATTTGCAGGAACCGTTGGTCTTTGCTCCCACCATCAATTTACCGGTCGCACCCGTCTGTGGCCCTGATCCGGGCACCACCACACCTGAGCAACACACCACACCACAACACACCAACTTAGCGCTTTAATTTACAGAACGTGGTACCCAATGACAAATTTCAGCCTCAACTTCCACACGGAATCGACCCTCTCGCGGATCTGCCGTTACACGTTTGGCCGACCGCTTTGGCGACCACAATGGTATTCCAAATCACCAAGCCAGATTGATTTAGATCTCGCGGATGCGACTCCAGGAGGCCGTGATACTCGAAGGGCTGAAGGGGGTGGATCGCTCCAGGGATGCTACAGCGCTCAAAGCTCGGATCTGATCGAACTCCGGGCAATGCATGAACACGAGCACGGCCTCGAGCACGGTCGCGAGCTTAGGCTATCACGGGCTATCACGGCTAGCCAGTTTCGCCTCCTGTGCAACGAAGCAAAATATGATACCGGGAGAAATTCTTATGTGCTGTGTCATTATTTTTGACTCCAACCTCTCTCTCTTCGCTCTGCGCGAGAGACGAACTGTTAGTTCTAGTTGGTCGGGAACAGATGACCGACCGCTGGGTGGCTGCTTCAAAGACCCCGCTCATATCTCAGCCAGAGAGAGATTCCAGCCAACAGTTGCGCTGGTTCACCTCTGCCGGCACTTCCGGCTGGCCCGTCTACGTCCGTAGAAAGGAACAGTCTGTCTCGAATGCGGAGAGAAAAGACGAGAAGGGGTGCTTCTAGAGACTTCACATTTACCGTAGTAAGAATTGGCTTGAATGAGAAACATTTAATCTCATCATACATTGACAGTCGTAGTAAGTACCTACTTACTGTTGCGCTGCAGGGCTGAATCGCTCACCCCAGGAGCCACGCGAGCCACGCAGGTACGCGAATGGCCACGAGGGAATCCCTAATCTAATTATAATTACCTAGACTGCTTTTTCCACCTACGATAAGCAAGAAGAACCGTAAGTAGGGTAGGTAGACGAGGTGGTCGCATACTCTGCAACCCTCACCCGCCGCCTAGGGATCCGATGATCTGAATCTGCGTGCATTTGCAGCGCCGATCCTCGCTTCTTAACGTTAAACACCAGGGCCCGGCAGATGCGCTACAGATAATTGAGATATCCACCATTTAGACTGCTGCTACCACAGTACGATCCATGGCTCTACATAGCCGAATACCTTAAATGACTTCGGCAGATAGGCGAGAGTTTAGCTCTTTTTCTTTACCGAGGGCATTTATGCCTCATGCGATGACGTTAGAGTGTATTATCATTATAGATTACTACTACCTACGCGCGATCTTCGGTAGAGAATATTCTAGCTACTGCGGCGCGTACACGAACGCCAGCTGGTCCATCTCGTCGCCATCCTGGCCCAGGAAACCCACGATACCCCACCCGTCTGGCGCCGTGAAAGTCGCGCAGTCCGAGGTCGAAGTCCCGGCCTCAAGAATCTTACCGCTGCTCGTCGTCGCTTTGATATAGAAGTTACGCGTGTGGTCATCCTTCTGGCCTTGACAGAGCTGAGCGCTGGCCCAGTACTCGTTGGTACCAAGCGTTAAGGTCGCGGCGTCACCACCATCGCCACCGTGTGTGTATGTCGTCCCATCCGTCAACGTAAGGCCCACACTGTCTAGGCGATCCGCACTTCGAAAATTGAGCGTACTCACTTTCGGCGATGTTTTCGCCGCAAGTGACGTGACATCGCTGAACCAGGTGCCATGTGGACCGCCCCAGAAACCTGACTGCCGCAGAGAAGACCCGGTTGACCACGTGAAATTCACGGTGACCGGGTTATGGTCCGATAGGATGCTACCATTGGACTGCAGGAACTTAGTGCTTTCATAGTTCCAGTACGTAGCGCTCAGGTCGAGGAGCGGGCTTCCACGATAGAAGACCTTGTCGACCGTCTCGCACTCGTTGGTGGTACTGGGGTTCTCGCAAATAGTCTCAGTGTCAGGGATAGTGCCGCCACGGATGAGCTCGACCCAAGAGTCCGTGAGACCGTTCTGGTCAGAGAAGACGCGGATGCCATCAGCAGCCCTCGTGTAGCGGCTATTAGTGTCACCAAATACAAGGACAGCATTACCAACACTGCGAGCGTCGATGGCATCGGCTACCTGTTGGAGGTTAGCCGCGCGGGCCGTTTCGTCATCGTCCTCGGTTCCCGCATCCGCGTGCAAGTTGTATACATCGACGTAAACGCCATCATCGATGACGGCACGCATGAACGTGAAGCCCTTGGGCGTCAAGCAGTCAGCGCCCGAAGCGTCACTGCACGTGTCCCATTTGACACGCTCGAAATCGACCCAATCGAAGTTGGCCAGGGTGTTGAGCCCGGAGCCGAAGGGCACGCCGCCGGAAGTAGCCGTGCGGTACGGGTGCGTATCCGTCTCGTAGACGTACGCATGGTAGTTGAAGTCCTTTACTTTGCGCTTAGTTCACCAGAGTCTTTCTGATCTAGGGTATGCACTTTGTGCGCGGCGCCCCCCTGCTCTCAGACCTCTGTTTCAATGAAAGAGGAATGCAGCGCAGGGACAAGGATAGATGTCGATGGTTTCAAAACTCGACTGCGCCCGCAAATCCTCACGTATCATCAACGCAGGGAGACTTGTAAGGGAAGGATTCAAATGGCTTGCCTACCTCTTGCACGTGGATTATGTCATAATCATACTCCGCAAACCTCGCGCCAATTGTCTCCGAGTTCGTCGCCTTGTCTCCCGGGACCTCATTATCGTTAAGGAACGCAGGTAAGCCTGCGACATTCATGCTTAGGATACTGAACTCGCCGCTAGTAGCTGCTAGCACGCCACTGGTTGATAGAACCAGCGTGCCGGTAGAGATGGCAAAGTTTGCGATTTGAGGCTTCATTTTTGCGTTGGAGAGAGGCGATGAGAACCCCAATTTCATTACTTGGTCCCTTATGACTATGAACCTTTTTATGCTACTGTCTTCTAGGTCATCCCCAGCAATGAGTACGCGTACTATATTCGCTTTTCTAAGATGGAATGAGGCCTGGATTGATAGAAGGTCGTATCCTCATCTCGTAATGTCCCCATCCGCTCGGCGTCCGATTACCACAACGGGGAGCTATGCCGGCATTGCTGTTTAACAACTCGCAGCCGATGCAACGCATCTAGTTATCTAGCTTCTGTTAACGGACATTGCCATTGACAACTCGAGCAATGCTTTCAGCTCATGTTCTCAGCTGCTGCAATGATTGGCCTCTATGTAAGCCGCACCGGCTTACGTGCACCTGCACTTGATTCTTGTTGCTGAAGATTTCTGAGATCTCTATATTCATGTTGTTATTTGAATCACCAATCGCAACCCCACGTGAAAACGATTTAAATATTCGCTACTGCTCAGCAAATCCAATTCAACTGAGGGAAACCAACTATGACGTCTCGTTCTCCTCTTTGGCATCGAGTAGAAAAACCGGAGGTCTTACCGACTCAGCTAATGTCAATTCTTGATTTCAATCGAGTCCCCCCCAATACATTTCATTGGTGCATCATCTACGGAATATATCTATACCGAAGAAGTCAATCGAAACATACGATTCCCAAGTTACAGTGCGTATTGCATTAGTGACGCAATTGTTATGTCTGAAGACCATCAGAGAACAGGGACTCACTAGTCAAGGGTCCAGGTTCACGATCGCTTGCGTTAACCAACCCTCCTTACTAAACCTGAATGCACGCGTTCTCTAGGCGTGAGGTTATCTTCAGCGTAACAGTGTCCTGGTAGATTACATCGACGCAAGGATGAAGAGCATGGAAGAGGGAGATCTTATGGTGATCTGTCACAAGGTTTGCCTTCAACATCAGACCATCCCAGTTTCAGTCTTCAAACACGCACGACCCTCAGCCACGTGCCGTCTCCCATACCAGGCACCTATAGGAAAATATCAAGAGTTTCGGACGGCTCGAATAGGATATATCAAGAATCGGTGAAACCAGAAGCCGGGTCTCAAAGGGAGATATTTACGTACTTCCACCTACGCCAAGTCAGCCCATTCTCTTATATTACACATCCAGCGATCCGGGCTGGCGGCGCTGTGGTTCGAAACGCTTGAAGAAGACTTCAGATGGTTTCCAGAAATTAAGTCTTCTAGACCATTATTTTCTCCGAAGGATGGCAACTCGCACATAAGGAGGGGGATCTTGCCCTGCTGTGCTAGACTTTGCGAGTCATGTTCACCATGACATAGATATCACAATGCATATCATCGAATCTCTGATCACGACGCTTGGACCTTATTTCTTTCCCTTTGCACCATCACATGCCTTAAGGGATCTAATTGTTTCCTCCACGAGGGTACGAGACTTCCGCGTTCCCCGCATATCTGGAATAGGGAGAGATCTTCGACGCACAAGGGACTGCCTTTTGTCTTCATCACCCCACTCTGCGCGCGCTCGCATAATTCCGAGCGCAGTGTGATAAGATGAAGATTCCGAAAGGGTGTAATAATTCCGCAGCGCTCGTCATGCACAAATGACAAGACATTACGTAGCTAATTCTGCATACATCATATGTTTCCCCCCTCTCTCTAAATTAAGAAACGAGAGAAGATCTCTAGATTTGCTCATGCTCGATAACCTTACACAACACAGTAGAAGCATCGTTAACCGGAATCACAGGCTCTATTTCTGTAAACAAATCGGCGCGGCACTGCGGCACTGCGGTACCGGTGATCGGTGTGATGTGATGAGGCTCGGTCTACCTATCCCGGATTCCCTAAGTGCTCAGGCGATCAGGTACCCAAGGAATCGATCACACAGCAACGCCACCGGTCTCGTGGCGTCGCTCATCCTCTCATCACACCGCCGAATTAATGCCTTACAGCTTGCGGTTTGCAGTCTGTCTTCTGGAAGCCAAGGCCCCGAGAGTAGATCAAAAAAGCCTCTACCTAACCGCCACAATCGCAACCTGATCTCACGAACCCCTCTTCTCACCCCCACTGTCTGTGTGGCCTCGGAAGCCATACACTAGCTCTCTGTATGTATTGTACATACACGGTACAGTGCGCATGCAATCTTGACCAGTACCCCTGCGTTAAGCATCTTACGCCCGCCTCACTAACGCTCAGGATCAGGGAGGTCCAGTTGAACGTAAGCCCTAGACTCTGCGCCCCTGCAGGGTTGTTATGGGCGAGATGCGGGGAGCCTATCCGTCCGCGCAGCCGCATATGTACGGTACCCAACTCTTAAGCGTACATGTAGATTCAGAGGCTTCCCGACTGCCGCCTCTAGCCCGAGCTCTAGCACTCATAGGAGGGAAGACGTGGGATATGATTTCGGCGCAATGCTGCGTATGAGGTATCTTTAGGCACCTAAAGCTATGAGCTAGCAATGATGCTAACGGCACTGCTGCAGGACACTATTGAATTACCAAGGTCCCACTCGCCATCACTTCGCTGCGACGTAGTGTAGCGTGGGCGCCGTTGACACGGCACTAACGAGGCGTATCCACCTGTCAATTCTGCGAGCCAGAGCACGGCTCTGTGGCGTAGATTGGGGTACTGCGGGAATGATATCGTGATATCCATCTACCTTATCCACGTATATTTGTCCTCGCCTATAGGTATACCCATACATACAAACACTAGTGCTTATTTATACGTACTGTATACCTCTTCCACGATAGAAACCCATTGATATAGGCTCTCAGACCCCTAACTTTATCGCTATGATCCTTGCACGTCTGGTAGCATATTATAGCCCATGTGGGGGCATCCATACAGGGTCCTCAAAAGGGTGTGCATGTAAATAGGCCGGAGGTTAGTCGATGGGGCCATCATCGATGAACGCCATGTGCTACTCCACCCGTACCAGACGACGACGTCGTCGGCGCTTCTGTTACCCGGTCAAAGGCATGATGTGATTACCGAGAGAGGGATGCGCTCTCGGCACTTAAGCCGTGGGGGAACGGAAACGGAAACGTCTAGGGCCAAGGAGTGTTATTGTGGCACGATAGTATTTGGCTAGAGGCAAACGCGTCAAAAGCAATCTGGATGTTTCGGGAGGAGAATCACAGGTATCAAGAAGCGAGCAGAGGATCTATCTAGACGTCAGTGTGGGAACACAGGATCTATTGTTCAGCTTATAGATTTTTATGTTCCCGAATAGAGACACTAGATACGGGATAACATTAAGATGCTTGGAAGTAACTGATGACTTAACTCCCCGGCATATTTCTAAGATATGCAAACCCGCCGTGGGCGACGGGCCGAACGACGTAACAAATATTATCATAAAAGTGCTCAAGTATGGATCGAAGCAAGCTACAAGGACGATCTGGAAGCATGGTTTAATATTGATAAGTTTTCTATGGAACCCATGACGGTGAGCGAACGAATATTATTTCCAAACAAGGTATCGGTAGATATATATCGCCGTAACGTTCAATCTTCACGCCCACAAGTAATGCAAAGGTATGGAAACGTATTATAGAGCGAAGTAGCGAAGTAGAATAGCCAAGAATAAGATTATCCATTCATATAGATTCAGTCACGAAGTTCCTCCACATACGACACATTTTTGGTTGTATTAAAGGCTAACTTCTGGGCACCGTTATTGACCCATTTCCATAGTTACCATGAATCCGCTCTAAGCACGTGGGGACAGTAGCTTAGATCGTGATGAGGGTTGACAGCCTAATAATCACTCGTGCCTATGTCACCTTATATCCACTTTAGAGGGCTTCCGTAGCGATTATCTTTGCTATCTGTTTCCCAATACGTCCACCGGTCTGGATACGGATGATGTGATAGCCTTCTACTCGGTGAAATGCTGGTTTAATTGCACACCTCAATAGCTTCCGATATCATGCTTAACTTGATTTAGTAGACCGAGACCGCCCTACTCAGCGATGTTACTCACGTGTATCATTAGCTTGGGTGGATGGTGGAAGTGTACCAAGAATACAATTTATAATAGGCTAGAATACGGGAGCTCTGCTCTCCCTCGATAAATTCGGGTACCGGTGAAGGTCTTCAGGGTGAGATACAAGGCTGAGTTGTACCTTGCCCTTGTTTGGTTTGCTACATCAGACACCTTGATGAACTTTTGAGGCGAGGAGCAAGCCAGGTGCAACTTGTTGAGCTCGAAGGGGTCAGAGAGCAATCTCGAGCAAACGGAACCTGTTATGGCAAACAACTATCTATTGTCACAAATGGAGGTAGTAACTACGTCTCATTTCATTCGTAGATATACGACACACTGCGTAGAGATTCCGTGTATCCGCCCTCTAAGGAATTACGGCCTTGTTTGTGTAAGTTGGAACATTGGATACCAGTGTCTCAACCCGGTCCTAATAGTCTTGGAGCTGCCCTTAGATGGCGAGTCGCCCTCCAGCTCGCTAATGGAGTTATACAAGATAGTGACGAGGTCGGCAATGAACTCATTGAGCGATATTAACTGTAGACTCGGCGAAGGATATGAGTTACGGGATTCTCGCTATGTGGCTAGCGGTATAGAGCTCTCTGCATTATTATATTTTCTTTTCTCCAAGGGGATAACCGAGAAACTTAAGGGGCAACCAGAAATATAGGGGCTTATAGGGGTTTAAAAGGGTCACAATGCTACGGTACATTGCAAATAGGTACCATCTATCAGTATATATAAAGGTATCACCAATAATATGCCTTTCGATGGTGAGTTTTGACAATTATATTGGAATTATGCCCAGGAAGTTGTAGATAGAGTGGACTTCGCACATCCCCCCCCCCTTTTAACCCTACCGGAACGAGGTCTATTATTCACGTCAATTACAGTCCATATTTCTGGAATCCGAACCTCCAAGATACATCAAGGGTGTTTCCTAATTGATTGATAATGCGCAGGTAGAAAAATTCAATCCTTGAGAAATACAGAGACAATCTGATAAGTCTAACATCCGCCTCTATATATATCTGGAACTACTTCGTTCTTCTATAAACCGTGCTGAGCAGCCAATTCTCCATCCACAATAAACAACATCTTGCCCTTAACAGCCGTGCCAGATATTAAGAGCTTGTGTGCCTCTATGGCGTCGCTCAACCGAAGTAGCTTCGCAATTGTGGGCGTCAGTTCGCCCTTCCGGACCTTATCCAATATTGCGTAGAAGTCATCAAACCAAACCTGCCGCGTCTTCTGATAGTAGCTGCGGTCAACACTCCATCGCTCCATACGTGGCTGCCATCGCGCGGCTAGGAGAGCATTGGGATCAAAGTTCTCTTGCATTAGACTAGATCCATCTGGTGCGATTTCTGCCATGATGCCGATTGCAATGACCACCCCGGTATCCTTCTTGGTTGATAAGTGGCTTTTGCGCAGGCTATCTTCGCTGCCCACCGCGTCGTACGCAACATCTACGCCTTCGCCATTCGTCAAAGCTAGAACCTGCTCCACGAGGTCCGACGCAGTGCGATCTACTGGAGTCACACCTAGCGATTTGACATAGTCAAATTTTGACGGTGAGCACTTTGTCAATGGGAAGTTAGCAGCCACTTCATTACGTATATTGATAGCAAAACCTCTTCGTGAGATCGAATATGAGATTCTGTCTTCAGTTACAGAGCGAAACTGAGTTGGAACAAAGGAACATAAAATAGTACGTACAGAGCCGATCATATTCAGGTCCAAGTTGAATGCGTGGACTAGCTCTGCCATGGCTGTCCCAACACCTCCACTGGCAGACCCGATGAGTATACTTGAGCCGGGGACGAGATTAACTCCACTGTGCTTCAGCAACCCCCAAGCCGTCATGTAGTTGAGCGGCAAGGCGCAGACTTTGATCGGGTCGTCGGACGGGTCGATACGAACGAGTTCAGTAAAAGGCAAGATGATATGAGTGGCGTGTGACCCAGTGACGCACATGGAGGTGACACGGTCTCCCACAGCCAAGGGAGTGCCCTCGGGTGGCGTGGAACCCAGGGCAACGACCTCGCCGACGAAGTCGTACCCTGGCGTAAACCCCGGCTTCGAACTTCGGGGGTCGGGATAGCCGCCAACTCGTTGCAGGTTATCGGGGCCTGCAATGCCAGCAGTTATGATTCGGACGAGAGCATGGCCCGCAGACAAGTCGGCGTATGGATCCCAAAGCTCCCATTTCAAGACGTTCGGGTCACCAAACTTGGTTACAATCCATCGGCCCGCTTGGTTAGGCGTAGGGCTGGTATTTTCTTGCGGCATCTTGAGTGAAGATATTCGATATGAGATAAGATATAGGTGCTTTGAAAGGATGACTGTGACACCATCTTGAATAGCGGCCTACGCAAGTACCTTATAGAAGAGCATAAAGCAAAGCACAGCAGTGCCGATTTGTCATTAACGGGCTGTTAACACCCCGATTTATAATCTGCATTTAGAATTTCGTCGTCTTGAGATACGTAATAGGGCATATTCTGCAACGAAGTTTCGTATAAGGCATCAAGTGACTATTAGATCTGGCGGTATTGGAAATTAGTCAGGGGTTCTATACCGCTGCTTACGTATCCGATATGTTGGCGCTAGCTTATGGCGCAACTTCGTGCCTTCGCCTGATAAAAGCGCAGTGCCGAAGGCACGAGGTCGCGGCATAAGTTGATGCTCGAGCCCATGTCGACGGTTCAGGACCGCTTTTGTTACGTGTGCATGGCATCCTCCGGTTAGTACATGTAGAAGCTAAGATGGTTACATTGGCGGCCGCCGAGGGTCAATTCGATTCTTTGCCAAGAAACGCAGAGGCCACCCCTTCGCGTTGCACAACAGCGTCCTCAGGGTTCTTGATGATTCCTCTCAAGCGGCTTGCTTTCTGTATCACGTGATATCCAACAAGGAAGAGCGTTTGGAGTAACTTTGCCGTTTGCATTTATTAACCAGAGAGTAACACCCTCGAACAGCAGACTTGATCTTTGACCAGTAGCTCGGAACCATTGTTGTGTAATAATTATCCTCAAAATGATAAACACTCGCAAGCATATCTTCACGAGGCCAAAGGAACTTGCCAGGCTTGCCATGGTCGCAATATTTCAATGGCGCGCATAAGGAGGCTCTTAGGCACACCAAATCGCGCCATGGGGAATGAGGAGAAATCAGGGGCTCTCCCCTACCGTCCCGACAAACGACTGTAGTAGTCCGTCGGTGCATATTAAATACGACCTCAATATGTCGTTATTAAGCTTATAAGTTATTTCCATGAATCGGCGAAGGCCTGGATCGTGGACCTTACCAAGTTCGTCTCGAGCGAGGACTCTTGATTGGCTCGACTAAAACCTGGGGTAGCATGGGAAGATCTTCGATTTTGCGGAGCTGTTCGGCGGAGAGCAGAGCGAATGTTCTGAACTGAACGGGTTTAACCGGGCGCCCGAAATGCAACTATATAATTGGAAGATGGCAAGAAATTAATCGCTGCGTAGATCTCTGGCGCGGGGATTCTTCAGAGCTCGATTGATTACCTCCTTGTCTGCGAATATGTTGCTTTACGAGCGGCTATTGGCTAGCTTGGCTATCACCACGCTTACCTCTGCGCTATCACACGTATCCGGTATAAAAGAGCTCTCACGGATCGTCATTTTCACACCACCTTCCACATATACGGACCCGAGGGTACTATACGCACGCACTGCTCAGCTTCCGAATAACGATATCCTAGCGACTTGGGAGAACTATAGTCCAGAGCCTCCTCCGGTATACTTCCCTATCTATAAGTCTAGCGATCAAGGAGCAACTTGGACGAAGATCGCCCAGGTTGAAGATCAAGGGTACGGATATGGACTACGGTATCAGCCTTTCCTCTATGTGCTATCGGAGGATTTCGCTGGCTATGAAAAGGGAACGGTTCTCTTAGCCGGCTCATCAATTCCAACAAATCTCTCGAGCACGCAGCTAGACATATACGCGTCTACCGACAGCGGCAAAACTTGGAAGTTCCTCAGCCACGTCGCCGCTGGGGGCGAAGCTAGGCCTAATAATGGCTTGACCCCTGTTTGGGAGCCGTTCTTGATGCTTTACAAGGGCAAGCTTCTCTACTACTACTCGGACCAGCGAGATCCTAAGCATGGCCAGAAACTCGTCCACCAGACTAGCACAGACCTGCGCACCTGGGGTCCCGTGGTCGACGATGTGACTTATCCCACCTATAGCCAGCGGCCTGGCATGCCTACCGTAGCCTTACTTCCGAATGGCCAGTACATTTACACATATGAGTACGGCGGGGGGCCCAATCCAGCAAATTCGGGTTCTTTCCCGGTTTACTACCGCCTCTCTAGCGATCCCGAGAAGTTCAGCAGTGCCACTCACCATGTGCTGAGAACGACCGATGGCACAGTGCCCACCGGATCACCGTATGTAGTCTGGTCCTCAGCAGGTGGCGCAAACGGAACCATCATTGTGTCTTCAGGCTGCTGTTCTGAGATTTACATCAACAAGGCACTGGGGGCTGAGAACGCATGGAGGAGAGTATCTACACCCGAGGGAACCTCCTACACTAGATCTTTGCATGTATTCCAGGAAGATCAAGGCTCGCTCTTGCTCGCGGGTGGAGGCCATTTGCCTCCGAGCACGACGAATAAGGTCACAATTAGCGTTATGAATGTCCCGTAATGTACCCCCTTTACAAGAGGAGCATATTCTAGGAAACGTAGGAAATATACCTTGACGATGTTTATGACTAATTGATACTGCTTGCCACCTTTAAACACTGTGCTCGTGCTCTTATCTGGCCTGTCAAGGAGAGCGCTGGGGGTTCGTGCGCGAACAACAAGGGGTAGCGAGCTAATCTCACGTCTATAATTGGCGCCTTAATTCCTATCGTCTTAAATTCTTTATTTAATTGAGCACTTAGATACCTTCCTAGATCTATTCACAAACCATCTAATTCGGCGAGACATGAACCTGCCAATACCTCCTCCAATCCCACCACAGCCCGCCCGCCGTCTCATTCTCGCCCTGCCCGGGCTTCCAGACTCCAAAGCCGCTGCCCTCATCGTACTCGGGGAACTCCGCCTTCTCCCTCAGCAGGCTCCTCTTCTCGCCCGTCGCCAAGAACCACAGGAAGTCCTCCGCGACATGCACGTACTGGCGCAGGCCCTCGTACACATCGATGCGCGCGCCCGTCGTCCAGCTCAGCAGCAGCGGCTCTAAAAGCGGCGCGTCCGTCACCGACGGGTGCGAGGTGCCCAGCGACGTCGCGAACCACGACGGCATGCCGCGCAGCACGTTGTTCTCGACGATGTCGCGCACCGTGTCGAAGTGCGCCCGCCCGTAGAACACGCTGCGGCTGCTGCTCCACGAGTTGCTGTGCACCACCAGCACCGGCACCCGGATGTCGTCGTTCAGCCGCCCGCTCTGCTTGCCCGGGTCCAGGATGATGGCGCCCTTGAACGGCCGCGCCGCGCTCGGCCCGCCCCGCAGCGCTTGCATGGCCCCCGTCGCGCCGTAGCTGTGGCCCGCGACCACCATGTCGTCGGTGTTGAGGCGGCCCTTCCAAGTCTTCAAATCCGCGCCGTGGCCCTCGCCGCGCGCATTCTGCTTCGCGATCTCTTCGCCGCGCCCCTCGTTGATGAGCCGCAGGACGCGCACCGCCTCCTCGATCTCCGCCTCGCGGAAGTCGAGCTGCGCGCGCTTGAACTCGTCGACGGTCAGGTCCCTGCCGGTGGCGGCCTCGACGTCGCGGACGTCGAAGGTGAGCCTAGTCTTGGGCGGCGCGCCGTTCCGCATGACGACGGAGCCGGGACACGAGCCGTCTCTGTGCTCGAGGAGGGCGACGACGTAGCCGCGCGACGCGAGCTCGCCCGCGTAGTGCGTGTAGTCGGTGCGGCTGCTCGCCATGCCATGGGAGAAGATGATGACGGGGTGTCCGCCCTTCACGATCTGGATCACCTTCTCTACCTCCTTGTCGTCATCGCGAGTATCGGGGTCTAGAACTACTGCCTCTGCGAGATCAGCTAGCGGCACGTCGACTTGTGCCGGGATTTCGATGCTCCCAACGAGTCCATCTACCGCTCTCGTCATAAGCTTGTTTACGACAAAGTTGTTAATATGCGCAAACTTCGCATAGCCCTCAGCAGTCACCGAGACTGGTTTCGGAACCCAGTGGTGTTTCGGCTTGTCACTGGTAGTATTCGGGGCTGCCGGGTAGTACAGTGTGAAGAGCACCGTTTCTACCTCGAACGCCTTTTCCTTCGAGTCCTTGAATCTTGCCGTATCGATGACACGTGGTGGTGTAAGTGGCGTCTCGATATCGACTGCGCCGACCGGGTACGGGCCGCTGTATTCGGGCAGCGGGCGGGCAAAGAGTGGTTTCGAAAATATGTAACAGTATACGATGTAGGTTGCGATCAAAGAACAGACGACGTATCGCCATGTTAATCTAGGCCGGATGGCGGGCGGAACCCTCGGCGCAGATGGGTCCGCCTTGCCCAAGGTTGAAGCCTCTGGAAACGGTCTCATCGTAATGTTCAAATTCAACGATGGATGAAATCCTCACTGACAGAGCCGTTTAGATATGTTAAGGTGAGATGATTGATGGATAATATATCCAAGCCGGGGATAACGGAGGTAGGTAGGTACATGTATGATGCAATGCTATACAGAGCCCCACGCGTTACGCATGTGGCTTCGATTGGTATCTTGGCCAATTCGATCGCTTTCGGGCGATCTAACTAGCATAGCTTATTTCAACTCCAAGTTTCTCATCCGGATCTCAGCTTGGATGCGTTACTATAGCGAACGAGGTACAGGACTGTAAATAAGGGCTTGTTTTGTGGAGCGGGCTGACATCATCCTTGATTCTTAGACTGTTACTTATCAGGGTCTCGCCACGCCACCAGCCTGGCCTTCCCGGAACATGGACAAGGACTATTATAGATTAGGTTAGATAGATTAAAACATGACTTAAATTATCAAATTAGAAGAATAGACATTAATATCGTTATTGTAAGATCTATCGCGATTGAGCGTCAACAGCCCATAAACTACGGGCCGGCTCATAGTGTGTACATACCTAGGTAAGTACTCGTCAGAAGGAATTGATCCGGCCAAAAACATGGCGTATTATAGTGGTGGTACAACGATTTGCGTAGATGTACATAACCCAATGCCATCAACGCGCGCAATGAACTCCCGTCCGACCCAAGAAAGCCAAGAGGCTCTGTTCTTTTGTACTCCGGCAAACCATTATACATCTATGCTACCGGCCTTCAATCCCCCCCAAATGCTAAGCCAAACAAATCCAAGCAAGCGTGACATGTAAGTCGGGACACGTCAACCGTATATCATCAACTTGCAAATCCTACGCCGTTTCCGCTCCTCTTACTTCCCAACCAGTGGAGTGAGCGACTGGCAGGTGGTAAATCTGGGAGACGATCCAGGAACCACTAGATCCTTCCCCTGTCGACCACTTCTCGACCAAGAATCTCAATCTCGCCCGATTCTGCAGTGCGACGTCGTTCCATGATCCACCGTGTCTCACCGCTGTCCTCTTCCTTCGTGTAAGAGATACTGTCTGCACTTCCCCTGTGCCTGTGCCCCATGCCGGGTCTTTTCTGTGAAGGCACGCCGATTGTTGGGCTCATATTCTCAGAAAAGGGTCTAGATAATGTTCCAGATGCCGACATGCTTGTGGTCCCTGACTCGGTCTTTCTCTCATCAAGCGGACTCGTCTCTTCGTCCTCAAAGACAGGCGGACAGACTGAAGATGTTTGCAAAGGAGAAAAGACGGGTCCGCTGACGGGGGATGTAGCGGTAGTGGCATTCGAATTGGATGGTACAGTGAGTGGCGGAATAGCATTGGTTGGTATGCCGGCCATTGACATGGTCAGGGTAGGACTGCCCGAGCCGCTACCTGCTCCCGTAGAGTCCTGGCTGAAGATTGAAAACGCAGAGTTCTTGCGCCCATGCCCGTGCGAGTTACTAATGCCGAGCGGATCTTGACCCCATGGGCTAGTCGCGCCATTTCTATCACTAGGTGATCCATCACGCGAGCTTACGAGTGACGCTTGAGAGCCGCCCCATGCTTTAGAACGTAAACGAAGTAGCGCTGACAGAGACATGTTATCGTCGTCGGCCATCATTGCTAGTTGAGCCAAACCAGGACTTTGTAGCGGGGCATTAGCGTTCGCGCTTTGAGGCACGCCTAAGCTCATAATTGAATTTCGGTTCGAGTACTCGGACCGCTCTGTGATGGGCGTCAAGTTTGGCTCTCGCGAGACAATGCGGCCTGAGGTACTACGGTTGACTCCACTTGGCCCGAAATAGCCACCATGAGAATATTGGAAGAGGTTCTTTTCACTGAGGGCATTGGTGTTGTGATGGATATTTAGAGGTGCTGGTGCAGAATAAAACCCAAATTCTTGACCATACCAGCCATCCGAGTCGTTAGCCAGAGCACTAGCATTGGCTTCCGCAATAATCTCGTCGTCGTCGAGCTCATAGTCGTCTAAACCCGACGATAACCCATTATCATATTCGTAATCATCGAATTCTTCAATGTGGGAATGCGGATTAGAGGACCCAGATGTTGTTGGAGACGTGATTGTTAACTCGGCAGGAGGCGGTGGCGACGAATCTCTACGGAATTTGCCAGAGGCCGCGGCCTGATGGGCAGCCGCAGCCAAAGCTGCCTGGTAGGCGGCTATTTGGTCCTGATCTGCAGGCTGTAGGCCTGAAACTGATGACTGCCGCTCCTCCATGCGCGGAATTTGTTCCTCTTTGATCTCCAATACTGCTGGCTTAGGCTGTAGGTCAGCACTGAGGGATGTGTGAGCAGTAGAGTGTGACAACTCAGATTGTGCCGACAATCTAGACGTCATGTCGGATTCTCGCTTCTTCGCCTCTTGAGCAGCCTTTCTCTGCGATAGCGCCTTGGCAAATAGCCCCGGAATTGGTCGACCATATTGATCAGTGTCATCTAAATCAAATAACGACTCATCAAAGGTCGAACCATCTCCCTCTCCATCAAACTCATGGATCAAGCCGTCGTCGAAATACAGTTCATCATCCTTAGCGAGGGGCTTTTGCGTCGTTGCTTCTAGGGACTGTCGCTGAAACGACTTCTTTTCAGGCATCTCATTGACCATTCCAAGTCCCTGAATGCCTAAACCGGTTGGAGTATCCTGTTCTGATGGCCGCTTTGGAGAGGCTTCGCCTTGATCTCCAAGAGAGCTATCTCCGTATTGAAGGACATTCAATGTCTCCTCGGCCGCCGCATAGCCGATAACGTTGCCACCCTCGTCTCTTGGCGTAGGCAATACTCCGGCACTCTGAGGACTTGTTAACTCAGATATAGGATTAGACCTTTGGAAAACGAAGCCTGCGAAGTTTTCCTGGTCATTATCTGGGTCGTCTGCGCCCTCATAGTATTCCTCTTCGAGATCGGCATTTACACCTGGTATACGTTCTTCTAAACCATCGTCATAATCCATTGCATCATAATCAAATGCATCTTCGTCGAAATCATCGAAACGAGAATCCCGCTGCTCAAAAGGCTCATCTACTTTCTTGTCCTGTTGTCGCTGACGGTGTCGCTCTTCCAGTAGTTTCTCTTGCTTGGCGGCACCAATCATGTCGAAACTAAATCGAGATGATGTGCTCTTCATATGCCTGGGAAGCGACGAGAGAACTTCTCGAGCGGACGCCTCTGATACGTTACGAGATAACGACATGAGCGAAGGGGGAATAGAGCTTTTCCTCCTTTGGCTAATTTGATCATTTCTAAATTCGACATTATGCTGGCCATTTCTGGAGTCTTGGAGTGTTCGCGAAGGCACAGAGTCTACTGATAAGGTGCGAGAATGCGTGGAAGATGTTCGGGTAGACTGGGAAGTATCGTCCTTGGGAGGAACTGGAGGGGCTTCTGTGGCGGGTGGGTTATACTCTACGGCGGTTGATACGATATCTTGGCGAGGTTTCTCGGCTGCTTGAGTGGTTGACTCATTGCTCGATACAACTTTTCTCGGCCGTGGTGCGCTGAAATCGTGAACCCGAGTGCCCCTAATTCGAGGATCGTACGATGGCTCTTCGTCGTGGCCACGTAATGGCAACGTCAGATCTGGTATATTTTGGCTAGTTTTTCTTCGCATTAACAATGTCGACATGGGATTCTTTAGGAATGGAAGGCTCTTCTTGCCCCTAGGGGCATCCTGAGCGGTCGCCGGGCCTTGTATATTTTGCGATTCCGGCATCATCTTAGTACCTGGCGGCCGCCTACCCGTGGCAGGCGCATTCTGAAGAGACGTAGGTGGAATAAAGGAGGAAGCGGACTTAGCAGGCTTGGTGGGCGGTGGCGGACGGGGTTGAAAAGTGTTTACGCCAGCAAGGGCGCTGAAAGATCTGGTTTCCGAAACATTGTTTGTATTCTTATCTAGTGTGTTGGGTCTCAGCGCCTCTTGCTCTCGACGGTAATAATTCTGCAAGGCCAATCCACCAAGAAACCCAGTGTCCTCGTTGTAAGGCGACCGCGGCAAAGGTTTTGGTTCTTCGCGTTGCTTCGACTCGAATTTTGGCAGGTCTACGGATAGATCCGAGTCAGCCGAGGAAATTCTGGCAATTGGTGGCAGGACTGGTGGTTGATGATGTTGTAAGGGAGGCTGTTGTGACTGAGGTTGCGCTGGCTGCGGTGGAGGTTGTCCATGGCTATGGGCAAACGGAACGGAGGTGGCGGATCGAGGCCGGATCTCTGGAGCCGGGACGCCATCTTCAGGTACTAGTTGGGCAGGCTGAAGCGTTGCGGCATCCCACGGGCTGTTCTCAGGTATGGGAGAAGAGGGATTGGACGGCCCCCGTCTATGGAAGCGGAGATGTGATAGCATTCCGATGGGTTGGATCTAATAAGTTAGATCTTGCAGGGCGACCCCGAACATGACTTGGACGGGAATAGTCTTGGGGTTCCTCAGGACAGGCGCAATATGTCAACAAGGATAGAGGTAGTACGCGATAGTACGTGATAGCAAGCCTGGCGTTAGGAAAATGTATTGTTTGTATGTGATTCTGTCGCATACGAGGAAAAATGGATCGTCACGGTGTCAAGGATCGACACGACCTTTGAACGTGAAGCAACTAATGTGTTGTATATATACATGTATCGGCGATCAGGGCGACGTAAGAGGACTGTAAATGAGCGTAATTCGGGGCTGATTGAGTTGGAGGGGTCGGATTGGAGAGAGCGTACGTCGTCGGCTTCTATGCGACTATTGGTTGCGAGGAGTTGAGCCTTAAAGCTTGGAAGCTTGGAATTTTTAGAACTTTAAGGTCGAGTTCGACGGTTCGACGGTTCGACGGTACGTTTGATTTCTTTCATGACACCACGTTAGGCAGGTAGCACCTTCCCCAATCCTGTCCTGCCGCGCCCGTCACAGCCCCACTAAGGACTATTTCCCTCCATGCCTGTAGGTCCAGGTATTCTCTTAGGGCAGCCGGTCCACCTTACCACCTGTAAGTTACGATGGATGGATGCGACATACGACATGCGACATGCGACATACAGAGGTCAGAACTTTGCTTAGATTGGCGCCTGCTTTTATCGGGACATTAAACGGTTAACGCCAAATAGTATAAACGCTTCCCATCCCGTCGGGTCGCCTAGTGCATATAATCAATCAATTAACATTAAATTGAGACACCGGACCGTTCTATCGTATCTTTCTAGTCAGATTATGCATCTGTCAACTACAGCCTATAGGGAGGGTATGGATCGCTTATTTTGTGAAGAGGCATAATTCATAATGTCGACGGAATGTGAAGGAGCCTTGCGATTATCATTACCAACAATATCGTCAATCTGCTATCATGGCTTACAACAGACCAGGAACCTCGGGATCATAAGTTATCTATGTCCACATATATGGGTAGATATAATCATGATATATACACTTTTGGCATATTTACTATTCGAATGGCATCTGATACATTGCCTTTTGTAACTTTTCCTTTTTTTGCTTGCGCCTTTCCGACATGATGATGATGCATGGTCTACATATCTTACATTAGGTAAGCAATCATTACACCCATTCTTTGGGGTTCTTGAGGACTTCAACAAGTCTCTGCTCCCGACTCCTTGGCTCTGGCTCATACATGTATCGCCAAGATGCCGTCAACGGCAGACTCATTAAGATACTCTCGACTCTGGAACCGGGGACATTCAAACCAAACGCTGTGCCGCGGTCGTGAACCAAGTTGAATTCCACGTACCTGCCTCTTCGCACCTGCTGCCACTCCTTCTCCTTTGCCGTGAAGGGCATGTCTTTCCTCCTCTCCATGATAGGTAAGTAGGAAGGCAAAAAGCTCTTCAAGCAGTCTTGAATGAATGCGAATGTGTTATCGGCATCGGCGACAGACTCGTCGAGATCATCAAAGAAAATCCCACCTATACCCCTGGCTTCACCGCGGTGCGTATTGCAGAAATACTCGTCGCACCATTTCTTGAACTTGGGGTAGTATTCTTTGTTATGCTTGTCGCAGGTATCCTTCAGTGTCTTGTGGAAATGCACCGCATCTTCGTCAAACAGGTAGCTGGGTGTCAGGTCACTGCCTCCGCCAAACCACCAGGCTTGCGAAGTGCCGTCCGGCCGCATCGTCTCGAAGTAGCGGTAGTTTAGGTGCACGGTCGGAGCCATTGGGTTATAGGGATGCAGCACCATGCTCAAGCCAAGGGCGTAGAAGTCGACCTCGTCCGCCTCGGCAAGATTTTTGTGGTTGACCCTCATCTTTGCGATCGCCGGCTTCGGCAACGTTCCGTATACGACGCTAATGTTTACTCCGGCCTTTTCGAACACGTTGCCCTCCTGCAGTACACAGGAGATACCGCCACCTCCCTTCTCCCTAGTCCACGTGTCCTCGCGGAAGCTCTTGCCGTCCAACTTCTCAAGCTCGAAGACAATAGCCTTTTGTTGTTCGCGAATGAACTGCTCCATACGCAACCTCATTGGCGAATTCTCGTCGATGCCTTTTTCTCGTTTCGTACGCTCGTCGAGCTCGGCGAGCGAGCGGGCATCGAACTTGACCGGTTTCTGGCACGTCTAAAGCAGCAAGCGAGTCGGGTCAATTAGGTGATCTAAAGCGCCGTAAGGTGTTTAAGAAGCAAATACCATTGCGTAAACTAGACCCGATATCGTGATAGCAGCAATAGCAGCTCTGTTGGTCCAACGTGAGCTGTTGGACCTATTCGCACCAGCTGTGAAGGCTCGTCGAAACGGGCGATTGGGTCTTGGGAGCTGTGGCCGCAGCAAGGCGAACTGGCCGAAATGCCGTCTCGACATGGTGCAACGCCGTTCAGTGACTTTTTATAGAGATATAACGAATTCAACACATACGGCAATCGACCAGTCAATCGTAAGTTTATTCGCAGGGTCGTAAGATTTAATTGGAACCTTGCAACTCGAAGCTCGATAGTTCGATATCGCGCCCCTAAGCACGGCGATAACCGGCCAGCCTGTTAGCTCAGCGTGCCCCTCCTCAGCTGGCGCCGCGTTTAGCGGGCTGGCGGGCTACTACCAGCTGTCAGAGGCTAGCAGTAGTATGGAAGGCCCACATCGCTAAACCCGCATTCTAGGGCGGCTGATTAAGGGTCCATGTACAGGTTATCGGGGCTATCCTATTCTGTCTAAACTCTCCCAACTTAATCACTTATCCACCCTCCAATCGTCGAGAGACGATGCTGTACATACACCTTGGCCCACAATGAATTCCAGTCAGGACCAACTTCGAAAGGCGAGAAATAATAGAGGCGGATTAGCTCATTATTTCGGAACAGCCTGAATGATTGAATCCTGGCGCCATGAGACATAGGCATACCTATATATTACTAATCTTTAGGCTCGCGGCATCAGGCAGCTCATACCACTCCTGTTGTGTTCACTCTCGGGACCCAAGAGATGCCATCATTGAGGGAAACGCTAGCATGTTACACTACGATAACAACTCAGTTCTGCATCGAATGGGTAACACACCTAAATGCTTAAAAAGCATAGGCTCTGAAGTCGAGGTCTAAAATATCGATCGAATCTTAGGCGATCTACCTATATGCAGATTACCTATAGTTTAAAGTGGCACGTCCTTTTCTCTCCAGGGCTTAGACAGCAGTCGGAGGCAAGCTCAACAATCCCATTATATTCCTTAGGAAGGCGACTTGGCAAACATTGGTTATCCATCAAATACCTCATGAACTCCAGGCGCAGAATCCGCGGACTATGACTTACTCCGGGATGCATCCCAGTTCTGTCTCCAAATATGAACGATACGACGAGCCTCGATAGGGTCGTATGGATCTTCTTACTCCTAGGAGATCCTTAAATCGAGAAACCCGCGGAAAACCTTTTACGCACCCGAGTCTCATGTAAGACCCCCATCAGACAATTATTGATTGTCGTGCTACACGAGACATGAAACTCTTGAACCAGGTTGGATTCTTAGATTGAAGAACATTCCAGCCCCTCAGTCACAAGGTCTGGCAATATCAGCAGGTAGTCCTATCAGGGACTTGTCGAAGGCTCGATCCGAAGACGTCTGGGTGGTTAGAAGCTTGGACCTGTTAGTAAGATGAATCCCGAGACAGCTCGGATAGGGGGCAGTCTCCTATATATATATATATATATCGTCATCATAGACAGACAGGTTCGGTTCTTTACGCAACAACTTCTGTTCTATCCCCCGACCCATAAGCTCACATCGTGATAGACGGACGTTTCCCTACTCCCATTCGCAGCACAAGCAGAATTTGTTAAGCTTTTATACGGAATTAAGCAGTCATTATGATCACTGGAACTCTCCTCTTAGCAGTCCTGGTTCAGGCAGCCGCCTCCACTCCAGTCAATCTGATAGAGCGACAGACGGACTGCGAAGATGTGCACCTCTTCGTCGCCCGCGGCTCAGAGGAAGATTATCCAGGGCGCCAAGAGGTCCTGGTCGACGCAGTCTGTGAGGGCAAATCGAGCTGCGGGTACGAAGATATTATATATCCCGCCACATTTGGTAACTACTGTACTTCGGCGTTTGACGGCGTCACCAACGGCACGGCACAGATCACGGCATACGCCGATAATTGTCCTGATGCGAAGTTGGTTTTGACCGGTTACTCTCAGGGAGCACAGGTTCTGGGCGACATTCTTGGGGGCGGCGGAGGTGTTAATATCCTATGCGAGCAGCCGACAAACACGCCGTTATCGCCCGAAAATTCGCCTGGCAATAAGAGTGCGCTATATCGTAGCCCTGGCCTTCGATCGTGTGTGCTAACTAGTCCCTCTAGTCGTAGCGGCGACCTTCTTCGGCGACCCCCGTCATACGGCTTCTCAGAGCTACAATGTAGCAAGCGGCGCAGACAAGGATGGGGTAAGCATTCCAAGAGCAGCACATAGTTTTGACTCAGAGACTAAATAGTTATACAGATCTGGCCGCGGCCAGAGTCCATGCTCGAATCTTTGAATAGGTTCGCGGACTCACTTCAATCATGGTGTCTCATCGGTGACTTGTTCTGCGCTCTTGGGAATGACTCCAACGCGCATACTTCGTATTTCGACATCTACACGGACGACGCCGCCGCGTGGATAAATAGTAAGCTCTAATCCTGAGATGATGTCATCGGTCTTAGTGGGATTGGCTATATCGCACAAGTTCTGCGGCTTAAAGGGGTAGGATGTATTCCGTCTCAAATCGACAACTATTCAGGTTTCTAAGTTGAAAACAATCAAAAAACACACCAGTTCCCCAATTCTCAATAATCCATTAGGTAGTTACTAGCCAATGTCCCACTCGTTATTTCTCTATTTCAACAGTGTTCAATAATATTTGAATTCTGCAAATCTCCTGGACTCAGATACTCCTTGTGAGTCGTTAAAGGAGGTCTGAAATACCAACTCAGTTCATTAAACACTTGCCGAAATAGGATTTGGCAATATAGTAATTGCTTGCTATAGAAATAGTATACACATTATGTATTCATACGTCGTCTCAAACTACTAGTGTACCTAGGTAAGGTAGTGACGTCGGAGCATAACCTCTTCCACTCAATATATCGAGATATTACCTATTATAACAAAGCTACATCGCTCAACCAAGACATAAGTGCCGGTCCCCGTCTCGTTGCTCATATCTAGCTTAGGGATACACGATGACGTATAATGCCGTGTGCACTTTTTGCGCCTCAGATCAACGAATTTTCTAGAAGTGCCACAGAGGTAGTATCAGGCAGTTTCGACCGAGCCCTTCGACTACAAGATACGATGTGCCCATATAGCATAATAATTTTGATTGGGTATTATTGATGTAGAGACTATACAATGGCATATCCTACGCATATTTCTTGAAAAAAGGTTTAGTAATGTTCAATATTAAATTGATTACTATGTGTCCCGCACCACCTCTCAGTTTTCTGGTAGCCAGTTCATACCATTATCAACCTACCATCACAGCAACAAATCTCGGATCCCGGCTCTTCCCTCTAAGTACCTAGGTGCCTCCTATGGTGCAAGAATAGCCGTCTTCAGAGCCTCCAACTCCCACCACCCGGGGTTGCCGATTAGGCCTGCATTCCACGGATTGCCACGGGATACCTCATGGGGAGAATTCTATAGTACGAATGGACACCCTAACGCAAGTATTTGTCAGTAGTCGTATATATTAGGGTGATTCCTGACTTCTTTTGGTAATAAACGCCACGTTGTGATCATTAACGTAACATCAAACTCTCACTCTCACATGTGAATTCCAGGATATTCTATATGCAGATCATCTCTTCCCGTTCTCCGAGGAGACAGGATAATGGTGCTATCACGGTGCTGGGGCCAACATGGCCCGCCATGTATCCCAATATAGAACATCTGGAGTAGGACAAGCAACAACCCAAATCTACTACCATATCTGTCCATTCCTAGCCAATAGCAAAATCTTTTAAGCAATTCATGCCCACTCGGAGTTTACATTCCCTCGGTCAAATTCTATTTTGACCGTTGCCGTCGGCAGTTGCTTGCAGATTTGGGGAAACGTAGTTTAACCAGCAGGGAACTTTACCCGGGATCCTTGCCACGACACCCTCAAAAGGGATTGCCGCCCAGCATGCTAATGGGTATATAAGAATTTGGGTCATCTTCCCTGTCCCTTTCGAGCCGTTCCTTCTGATCTACAGTTCAGCCCAACTTCGTTTTGTGTAGATCAGTTTCAGCTGCTTCTCTCCTACCAACATGCAGTGGAAGGCCCTCTTTCTGGCCGCTGCGGCGACGCAGCAAGTCTCTGCCCAGTATGCCACGGCAGCCATGATGAGATTCCAATGTTCCAGGTGAGTTGTCGTAGAGACCAAACTTAAGAGAAAGTACCTAGGTTCTAAGACAAAAGTCAGACTGGTCGTTGACCGTATAGACCCCCTCGTGTCTCCGGGTCTCATCCGATCACCACATATCCACCAGGTTGTCGGTGGAAACTCATTCAACGCGACCATGGAACCCGTCGCCTACGACCTCCCCTCGGAATCGACCTGCACAACCTGCTCGTTCAGCGAAGACTTCTCAAACTACTGGACGGCCAACTTGTACTTCAGGGCCCGTAATGGGACATACAAGCGTGTGAAGCAAATGGTCAATCTTGTACGTACCAGACACGTCTCCCTGACTAGGAATTCTCTCTAACACTTATACAGGGCTTACAAGGCGAAGAGGGCATGACGATTTACTACATTCCTCCCTACGACGGCCACACCAAGGTCACCGCTTTCAAGCCTGTAGGTTTACCAAGGCGCTGTGGAATTGAGATAATTCCTAACAAAAGAATAGGGTTTCCGAATGCTCGTCGGTGACGCCATGTTGCGAACTGCACAGGGCCAGCAGAAACAACTTTGCCACCGGTGCTTCACCAACGTCAACCAGAGCCCATTCGGCGGCGCTCCCTGCGCTGACCCCCAGATGGACTCGGCCGCGCTGCCGAACAAGCAGTGCGCCGGTGGTATCCGTGCTACCATCACCTTCCCCACGTAAGTGTTGAGAACATTATCGAAGTGAGAAAGGCATCGACTGAACATCCCCTCTAGTTGCTGGGACGGCAAGAACCTGGACACCGCAGACCACAAGAGCCACGTGGCGTACCCCCAGGGCGGCAGCTTCGAGATGTCAAGCCCGTGCCCGGCGTCGCACCCCGTTCGCTTACCCCAGGTCATGTACGAAGTAATGTGGGACGTAAGTAACATCTATCACCTGTCTCGTTGTCTATCTTGAGATCGACCTGGTCGTGGCCGCTCCTCTACGATCTCGTTGCTAACTGCGCATTCCACAGACCCGCGAATTCAATGACCCATCGATCTGGCCCGAGGACGGGAGCCAGCCCTTCGTCTACTCCATGAACGACTCAACCGGCTACGGCTGGCACGGTGACTACATGTTCGGCTGGCAGGGCGACGCCTTGCAGCGCGCCCTGGACGCCCGCTGCTCCAACGACAAGTGCTCGCAACTCAAGACCCAGACACCGGCGCAAGCCACCGCTTGCAAGAAGCAGCAGCTGATCCAGGAAGACGTTGACGGATGTGAGTGTTCCCGCACCCCTATTAGCTACTTCCTATTTTCGAAAACCCGACAATTGCTAACATTGTGTCCTTTTCCTTTAATTCAGGGCTTGATGAGCTGCCGAACGCGACGATGTAAGATCGATCTGTTTGAGTGCTATGTTTTGCGATTTCGACTATTTCTAGCTCTAGAGACCGATATGCATAGATACCCCTGCTGTTGTTGGTCGAGGGGGTTCAAGACATCTTGGATAGGTGTCCATTAGACCATCTCTTAGCTAGTAAATAGACGTTCCTTTCAATAGAATTAATTAAACATACAGACACTTTTCCGTAACTAATGTGAGCGCCCAAGGCATGTTTTAGAGCGGAGAGGAAGCTCCGCAAGTCGTAAGTTTCATTTCCGCGAACGTCGCCTCCTATTATACTCTCAATCAGTCTGTGTTCCTCCCACAGATCTTCCTCAGTCGTTATCATAGCAGCGTAAACGTAAAGACTACAACAAATCCACAACGCCATGAGCAAATCTGATCTAGACTCCGACCTTTTACCCATTAAGACCAAATTTCGCCATTCCAGAGCAGGCCCGTCTCTTGTCAATTCATCAGTAACGCCAAGCATTCGTTTTCGCATGCACGCACCCGGCGCTAGGAAATTCTTCAAACAATCATTCCGGCATAGGCGCACCGTAATAATGGGCGTTGGTCGCATCGTCATGAGTGCCGGGCGCTTGTGCGAACTCCTCCGGTCCCGTGTCGAGAAGTCTTCCGCACACGACTCGTAAATTCCGGCCTACGCGGACTTCAGCCAGGACGTTTCTCTCGGCCGTTTTGAAATCCGTTATGTTGATGACTTGCGGTTTGGGAATTCTCAGGCGGAGGCGGAGCTTATCCACGGCCTGCATAAGCCACAGCAGAGTGGGATCGTTCTTGTCCGGAAGGATGGCGTACCCGGCACCAAGCTGCGAGTTGGACGCCAGGACGTTGTTCATCTCCAAGACCGGGAGGACAGACTGGTTGATCATGTGTTTCGTCTCTATTATGAGAATATCCGGATGTCGCTGCCAGTGGTTCTGAGACCACTTTGGCGCCCAGAACATGCCTTCACAACTACCGTTCCTTTCTAGGGGAAAGCTCCAAACATCCTCCCTCTCTTGGAGGTTGATTAGGATGGCTTGGACGCCTGTGGCGTTCTCTTTGGCCTTCTTTTTCCAGGCTTGGACGTGGTTGCCGACATCCTCGATTTTCGCAAGGCATTCGGGGTACTCCTTGAGGAGCTCTTCATGAATGGTTCTGACAGTCTTCTTCTCAATAGCACCGGCTTCTATGAAGCGCCGTTGCTCCTCAGTCAATTTGCGGTGTTGAACATGGTCGCTGGGCTTGTCAGAAGGAGGATGGTTATGTTCCGGGACGCTAACTGCGAAGTAGCAACCATCTTCCCGGATGTTAGCATGCCCAGAGAAAGGGCAATTGGTTTTTTTGGTGGTTGTCTTTTTGATGCCAATAGTAGCCTTGGATTGAAAGCTGCCCGACTTGTCGCATCGGATCAAGTATCTGATGTACTGCCCTGTTCTCTTTGACTTGGCTTTTCGGTGCAAGACCACGGCGTAGCCTTCTTTAGCAGCGTGAGCCTGCACGGCTCTCTCGCAGTCTTCTATTGTAGGGTATATTCCTTCTGCAGGAGGAGCTAGAGGCATCTTCAATGATAGACTGGAGATATTAATAATTAATTTGATGAGTCCAGTGCTTTGGGCAGCCGAGCTGATAAAACACGAAGCATAAGAGAGGATGGTCGAGGGCAGGGCAGCTGCAGGAGGGCGTCAAGGAAGATCTAATTGGGGCGCCAGCTGGAGACCCGCAAGCCGCTCCATGATTGGCTACGCCAGCAACGGTCCTTCAAAACTCCGAGACATGCTACTTGGGTACATCGTCGCCTAGGCACTTCCGTCGGTCTTCCCCACCCAACGTTCGCCTCCCCCTAAACCGCGAGTCTGTTTGCCCGATATCGATATCGATGTTCGGAATGGAGTCAAGTTACTAGAAATTCAGTGTTGAGTGAAAAACGGCGAATAATGGATTAATCTCATCACACGCAGCAGTGTTCTTTAAATACAAAAGCGGTTGGCACCCTCCTGCACCCTCCATCACCCTCCATCACCCTCCATCTCAAGTCGTGCTACAGCCTGTAACCTTTTCCCCTTGTTGATTCCTCTCGAAGTTTCCTATCTGAATCATCGCGGTGGGTAGTATTGCAGTTCTATTTCCTTGTCACGAGGCCAAGTTGCTCAACTACCCCCATCATGCCCGCTGGCAGTTCGACATCGGAGTGGCGCTGGTGATAGCCCGCAAATCGCTCACAAGTACAGCCTTCGCTCCTCACAGGCCATCTAAATCCAGTATCACTCAAAAGATCGCTATCTTCCCAGAGAAGGTTCCATTGTGCAAACGGTGGGCGACTCAATGGCTGTACGGAACCCGGAATCAGGATGATGGCTTGGGCATCCGGAATTCCAATGACTGCTTTGCCGGAGACTCCGCTCTCGATGTACATGCCGGTAGTTTTGTGGTTCCATACATGTGTCAAGAGGTGTATCGAGAATTGGATGTCAGAAGCGGTCTCTGGGGCAATAGACGCCTCTCCCTCATGGTCGATATACACCGTAGCAAGAGGCCACATCGTTTTCAGCACAACAGTCTGATCGTCATCCGACTCGGAGGGCAACCAATACATGCCGTGAAAAGAGATGATCCACATCCCATCCTTTTCGAGAGCGATCTCGCTGCGACTGTAATAATGTTCGCTGACAACACGCTCATCAACAGGGGCAGTGAGAACTTCAAAGTGTTTCCATCGAGGAATGTAGGCCACACGTTGGTCTGCGAAAGCTACCCACACCGTGTTTGCCGAATCCAGCTCATCCCACGGTTCCTCGCCATCGGGCGTCAGGTCGTCCGAAATAGTCGTGCGGAGATCAAGCACCGTCTGAAAGGGAACCTCCGGTGTGTCTTGATGTAGCCACTGGGGTCCGAATCGGTTCGGCCTCGCGTGAGTGCCAACCCATTGGGCGAGTTGTTCATCGCCCTTTTTATAAATGCCCTCTGGGCCGACTGCAAAGACTACCTTATGCGTGTGGGAGTCTCCGTCCTGTGTGCCTTCGGGGCTGCCTGAAGGATTCATAGCTTCAGGATCGCTATCCATGACCGCTGATTTCTCGTGCTGGCTCATGTTGGTGTTGCGCTTGGAGTTCGCAAGTTAGATGTCGATGGTGAAGAGAAACCGGAGGTAATTCGCCGCGTTATCGTCGCAAGGTCTTGATTCTCTCTTCTAGATACGGAGAGGGTCGAAGAACTTACGGTATATGGAATGGGAAGAGAACTAGAGTTGCGATTATGCTAGTGAATGTCCGTACCAGGCACAGTTGATATGGTAAGAGAACAGAGAAAGAATGAGATTTGAAAGATTCTACCTGGAGCTCTTAAATATTCATATGTTTATCTAGGAGTTAGGGCCACAGGATGGTACAGTGCGTAGCAGCGACCATAAGGTACTCTCTTGTAAGGAAAGACGTGCACCAACTAATGGAAAGTCGGGATTAAGTTCACACGTTGGAAGGTACGTGCCACCCGTTTACGTGCAAGTGAATATATGATATAAAGGATATATAAAGTACCTAATCAGCAGCAATAGACAGTTGGCAATGAATACCGTAGGAGTCCTCAGGTACCTATTTATACGGTGCCGACCTACTTACTACCCACATAGGATAGGTAACATGATCAAACATATAAATCATAAAGAAAAATCAGAACAAATAACCATAAAGTTTGCATTCAACGCAATTGCTTTTGCTCCTATCAGAAGATGGTCCTGTCGGGGCTTGTACACTGCTGCCATCGTGACAGTTTCCCTCTTGATATTAGGCCTCAAAAATCTCGGCTATCAGTGGTACTCCATCGGGCCCCCTACGCAACGATGGAAGTGGCAGCTGAGCCTTCGTGAGCCACTCCGTGTCCATTTGCATATGGCGCTTCAAGAGATCAGCTGCGCGTCTGCCAATTTCGAAGATGGCTCGCCGGTTGACCGTGGACTCGGTCCAGAACAAGTGCTCATCAGGCGTATTACACACGCGCCACCCATCATCGCTATCAGCGCCTTCCTCAGACCTGTCGCCGTCGTAATAAATGTGAACATCTTCCTGTTTCAAGCATGGCTCCCGCACGTCCGAGTACCCATCGACAGTTGCCTTCGAACCAAGCCCGTTGTGATCCACAAGATCCGCGTTCCGCAACTGGCGTTCTATGATCAGCTCTCGGATATAGCTGAAGATGTCATAAGTAATAGCTTCCCGGCGAGCTGGCGGTACAGAGATTCCATTGGCCTTTACGCCCTTCTTGCTAAGGAGTAGATCGGCATCTTTAATCTCGGACAAGTCGTCCTTCTCGCCATCGACTTCCTCCGGGTCGGGAAGACGCACCCACTCGTTGAGCATGTTCGTGACTACCTTGTCCCAATGCTGGGTCAAGAATGCCGTGTTCCGCATTTGCTCGGCGTTGTTGTGGGGTCGTGGAGGCTTGTAGCGGGCGCTCTCGAACCCCGGCGTTAATGAGATGTCGAAGAGTTTCGGTATGAATACTCTAAAAGGAGCTCTTGGCAAGGTGGCCTTAGCCGTGCCATGTACGGTGGTCAGGTCCATGCCAGCGTAGTAATCTGAGAAGGCTATCGAGTTGTTATTGTGTGCTTCCTCATACAGGAGTTCTAGCTGCGAGAAGATATGCTGTGCTTGGGTTTCGACAAGGTGAGTGGCAAGCTTGCGCGGCAGCGCTGCCAAGTTCCATATATCCCAATACCCAATATTAAAGATCCATAGAGTTTCCCGGGGCGGTTTCTGAGGCTGGGGGTTGGCGAAGAATTCTTGTACTTGGTTAAGTAGGTCTTGATGGGGCGGCACGGGATAATTCTTCGCTAGCCAGGAGTAATCAAGCTCTCCGAGAGTATCATTGTCTAATAATGATGTCCGAGACAGAGCGGCTTCAAACAAGGAGTTCGATATGATCGCTCCTCCGTGATTATCGGTGGCCGGCATATATGAGAGATAAGTTTTACAGTCCAGCTATAGCTAAAGGTTAGTACCACTATCTATAAGGTAGGAATCGTATACTGGTTCTGAGACGTACCTGTAGACATAGAATGTCTGTCCAACCTGCACTAGGGGCCCCTATTTGCCATGATGCTCGGCTAGGCGTAGCAATATCACCACCTCCAAACACAACAATCCTCAGTCCTCCGCTTGCATGGCCGTTTTCACTCTCCCCGCTTTCCCATTCTATGATTCGTGTATAATCAGGACCTAAGGCGCGGCTCGCAAAGTGTGATGACCACAGATATGCCCCGAGCAGTAATGTAGTGGCGCCAACAACAATTTGGGGAAGCAGTCTCGAACCACCACGCAGCATTTTCGCCGTGCTAAAAGTTACAAGAGTTTTCAGTGCTAGTAGTTCGAATAAGCTATCCGTGCCGTTGGGTTTCTCGGAGATGCCATTCATTGTTACCTTTCCACCACAAACCTGTGTTCTTGGGAGGTAATACAATTTGTTCCTTTGCTCCTCTGCGATACGCCGTTATAAAATGTCGGCGACAAAACCCCTAGTATGCCTAATGAGCATTGCGTGCAAACGGAGGTTAATATGCGATATTCCAATAGGAAAATGGGTGTGGATTAATAGAATTTAATACATGTCAGCCGAAGCCGTGAGAAAAGTCAGCGCATCGTTACTGACAGGAAACGTGGAGTAGGAGACAGGTTTGGATATCAACCAAACAAGGGTGCTTCACCATCTTAGACTTGAATGACGGAAATGGATAGACACAGCCCAGCGTGTCAAAAATAAGCTTGTCGGGACTGATCAAGAAATGTACAAGCGTTTTGAACATAGACCCCAAGATGTCGCAAGACGCTCCAGGGGGTCATGGCGAACTGCGTCATCCTCGCATATAGATGAGAAACAAGGAGGAGTTTGATGTCGCGTACTAGTTGACAAGATTAGGCTGGAATGTTTCAGTGCGAACTTTTTTTAATTAGTCTATATTCTAAAAGTAGGTACCCATTCTATCCGATGTCTAAGAGCAGAGATAAAAATATTAAGAAATGTTAATCAGCGGATGTCGAGTGTCCAGAATTTATATCCTTCCTAGAAGACCTTTAGGGGTTGCAGCCTTCGTCGCAAGCGCTATGAAGCCACCCACCAAAACCATGACACCACTGAATATAGATACTTGGAAAAAGCCTCCATATTTGCTGACAAGGACGCCGTTTACCGGTGGACCTATTAGACCCGCAAATGAACTGAGGCCCATTCCCATTCCGATGTATGTGCCGAGATCTCGGGGATCCTTGGGACATTCAGTGAAAGCGGCAGAGCCGGCCGAAATGATGGTCCCCGAGCTAAATCCGATGGCAATGGAATACACCACCAGCGCCGCGGTAGTTTCCGCCTTGTCCCAGCAGAAGATCACGATGGCGGTCGCAAAGCCTCCAAATGCGGCCATGTTTAGTCGCCCAAACCTATCTGCCAACACGCCCGGGATAACACGGCCAAATATGGAGGCTGCGTTGATGATGGCAAGCAGGTAAGACGCCAATGTCGGATCGACGCCTTTGGAAACCGCATAGGTCGGTATGTAGAAGAGTGGGATGAACGCGCCGAGGAGCATGAAGAACAGCGAAGCCGTCAATAGGACGAATTTTGGTTCTTTGAAGGCGTGCCAGACGAAGAAGCTTGTTGTCCTCGGCGGCAGGCGGGACGTGATGGTCACACAGGCGAAGCCAAGGAGGGGTATTATGATAAACCCAATGATCCGCACCGACCAGCCGAACCCAATAGAAGAGTCGTTCAGCATCTTGGACAAGGCAATAGGGATGACAACACCGCCGATAGAGGACCCAGCTACTACCACGCCTAGCGCAGCTGCGCGCTTCTTGCTAAAGAATTGCGACACTGCTGCCATAGCCGGGAACTGGAGGAAGCCCATGACAGAGCCCATCAGAACACCTTGAGCGAGCATGAATTGCCAATACTCTTTGCACAAGCTTGTCAACATGATGGAAAGAACATAAAGGACCGCAGCGGGCCGGAGTACCTGTTACCGTATTAGTAAGTTGGATTGGGCCTAGATGGGTAACGAAGTCAGGTTGCATACCCATGCCCCGAAGCGATCAAACAACGGTCCTCCGACAGTCCCAGATAGGAACTGAAGGAATATCGCCAGAGATCCGATCCAAGCGACCTTATCTGGCGACTCCCCCTTGAGCTGATGTGTTAAATAGTACTCTTCGAACACCCCGAAAGCATTGGCGAAACCCAAAGCCGAGAAGAAAACACAACACGCTCCAGCTGCAACGAGCCATGCTCGAAGACCTCCATCTGGGGCTTCTGGAAGCTTGGAAGGGTTAGCTATTTCTCCTCCTTGCCCTAGCTCCACACTAGAGAGAGAGCCTTTCTCTTGGATTTCCGGTTCTGAAGAAGACATGCTGTAGTTTGTCGTATGGTTACACGGTAGTTTATCCTCGATCTAGAGAGGGTATTGGCGGGCCTCGAGATCTTGTTATGCCGGGGTTTTCTGTGATGAGACAGGACACATCATGACCGAGCACAGCAGACAGGATGAAAGCCATCGTATATAAACGTTGTTTGATAATTTGAAACTTCTAAAAATTGTTGTCTGATCCAACATAGTGGTGAGATATCGTGAGCGTAGATGGCTCGATACCTAGCTTGACAAGGATCATTGTGGGTCTTTTTCTCGGGGATAAGGTGAATATGAGAGTCGGAGTCGGTCATCGGACTCGGGAAATTGGCTGGCCGAGAGAAAATACGCCCTCGCCGCATTGCTCATCTCGCCTGCTTACACCACTGATCATAAAACTTATCCCTCTTCACGTCTCATCTCATTAGTCAACAGAAAAAGCCGGTTGAAAAGTGATCATTATGGCCGAGCCCGAACGCCGGCGCAGAAGGCCGCCTGTGTATGTTCAAGCGGAATCCCCTAAAGCGTCTATGCTTAGCGCTGACAGCAGCGCCATGCTGCAACAACAACAGCTCGTGTACACTCTGTAGAAGACGGAAGCTCCGATGCAGTCGGGAAACACCGTGTAGCAATTGCGTGAAGTCCAGGAGCGGCAACTGTGTCTACGATAATTATGTTCCTCATCCTCGGGACCGAACAGCAGAGCTTGCCTTGGACGCAACGTACCGGGAGTCTCATTACCCAACCCCGAGTAACAGTACTGCCAGCACACTCCCAAGCCGGAGGTCCAGGTCGCCCCCTCGAGCGGCTACTTCGACAGCTGCCACAACACTTGCTAATCAACAGGCCTCTCGAGAAGTCGAGTCTCTAAGAAACCAGATTAAACAGCTTCAAGAACAGCTATCCAAAGCGACCCGGACTTCTTCTCGACCTCCTGCCTCAGCATCAGATTCTAATATTGAGGCGGTCTCATCCCGGGTCAGTGGGACGTTTTATGTTCATCATGAAGACCGCTCTACCGGCGAATCTCCCATCATCTCACGCAGTGTTACGCATAAGACTCGAGTATTCGGTCAAAGCCATTGGATCACCGGATTTGCGCTGGTATGTTCCTGCATCAGGATATAAGAGAATGAGGTGAAGACTTAATCATCGCTAGGTGCGAAACTTAATAACAATATTCGAGCCTTACGTACGGGATGAGAATTCCAAGGTATCTCTTCTCATGCAACAATCCAAGTCTCTGGCCAGATCTATTAAAGCACGGCGAACACCAAAATGGCCTTCACCACCAGTGAATCAATTACCCCCAAAGGATGTCGCTGATGAGCTTTTCGACCGCTATCTAAGAACAAGTGAGACAATCTATCGCGTTTTACATATCCCTACTTTCAAGAGGGACTATGAGGCTCTTTGGGTGTCGCAGGCCGAGCCGAACACAGCATTTCTGGTTCAACTGAAGTTGGTGCTGGCCATTGGGGCCACCACGTATGACGAACACTTTTCTCTACGGCCTTCGGCCATGAAATGGGTTTATGAAGGCCAGACTTGGATCTCTGAGCCTGGACTCAAACATAGGCTAAACCTCCAATACTTGCAGACCAATATTCTCCTTTTACTCGCCCGAGAAGCTGTTGATGTGAGTCCGGATTTAGTCTGGATCTCTGCCGGCTCTATTCTCAGGACCGCAATGTACATGGGCTTGCACAAAGATCCCAAGCGTCTGCCTAAGATGACGATGTTCGCTACTGAGATGCGCCGAAGGCTATGGAACACGATTATAGAGTTATCTCTGCAACTGAGCTTGACTGCTGGTGGGCCTCCGCTTATCTCCCTTGACAGTTTTGACGCCGAACCCCCAGGCAATTTTGATGACGAGCAAATCACAGCCGAGGATGCCATACCGAAGCCAGAAACCGAATTTACGCAAACCTCCACAGCTATTGCTATTCGAAAGACGTTCCCAGCCCGTCTTGCCATCGCGAAGCTCTTGAATGACCCTGGCTCCCGTGGCACATACCGAGAGACACTTCGGCTTGATGGTGAGCTGAGGGCAGCATATAAAGTGCTGCTACGGACTTTACAAGGATATAAATCCAGCCCTGGACCGCGGCCTTCGGAATTCGAGATGGATGTAGCTATCCTCTTCATGAATCGCTTCTTCTTATCTCTCCACACTCCATTCTTCGCCCCCGCCATGCATGAGGCGGCATATGCGTTTTCGAGGAAAGTAATAGTTGAGACTTCGCTCAAAATCTGGCGTGCAGTGTACCCGTCATCAACCGCCATGAATCTTCAGGCGCACCCTGATGCCGCTTCTTCGAGCAAGCACTTTTTACCGCGACTTGTGATCTGTGCCTCGGGGTTCTTTCGCATCGTCGCATTGCAGGCTAGCGTCCACATAGCGACGGAAGTAATAGAAGAATTGAAGGAAGAAGATACTTTGGGGCCAGGGCTTGTACGACAAGATCTACTAACCATATTAGACGAGACGAAAGACTGGGCGTGGAAGTGTATCGAAGCCGGTGAGACGAGCATCAAAGGGTACTTCCTAGCGTGTCTACTCGCTGCGCAAATCGAGGGCCTCATGCAGGGACTTTCAAATGATGACCTCGCGCACTTTCTCATCAACATTGTAGTCAAGGAGGAAGAGAAGTGTATACCAGTACTCGAAGAAATGGCCGCCAAGTACCAGACTGAGAATGCCGCTGAAGGGCTTCAGCACACACCTTCGACCATACAGTCGCAATTATTAGAAGACTGGGATCTTGCAGTAGGTACATGACCACCATCGCGAACTTCCTCGTCGCTAAGACTTTTCACTAGATGTCAGATGCCTTGTTCGATTTTGACGCAATAGAGCCAATAAATTGGACCTTTAGCGAACCTTCACAAGACATGCAGCTTTTCTAATAAGAGTCGCCATACTCTCTAGATACTCATTGCAGCTTCAATTCAGCAGTGGACTAATCCAGCCATGTCAATTCGAATATCCCATCTGGATTCACTACGTGTGGTCTCAGTATTATGTCTATGCGCCTAGAGGCCTCACACGCATAAGGGTGCGCGAGTGAACTCTGCGCCGCTTAAGAGCTATTGGCACGGAATGAAGAATGCTTCGTATGTCTTCCGGCCTTGTTCAACAGAGAAGGCCATTTAACCTCCAAGAGAACAGACCATGGCACATCCTCACCGACTACATTACTCAAGACCAACGCTCAAGAGCAGCAGCACACTCACAGCTCCGCCGGAACTTCACGGAACTATTGACAACAGCGAGCTGAACGCCGCTGAACCTACGTCCTTGGATGGTATGACACCCGATTATTGTCATCACCTGATTCCTCCCAAGGCTCCCAAGGTCGTCGCCGTAGCCTGTCGTTAGACTCAGGGGTTTCTTTGATGGATGGCGAATAACGCGCCATGGAGCTATCAGACAAGTCAAACCATTACTAAGGTGAAACTAAATTGAGGCTCATCAGACAACTTCAAGTTCCGAGCGCTTGGATATTGCTTGAGCAATCAAGGCTACGCGACTCACTACCCCTACGACCCGCGATACTTCGCTAGTCTCGGCTCCCCTCGAATAACTAATACATCTTATCTCACACAGAATCATCATATACAAGACAGATCTCAGCTCGACAAATAGGAAAACATGTAATAAGAGTATGTATCAACTAATTTCAACGCTGCCACGCAAGATGTAATAGCGAAAGGAAACACCAACTCTAATTAAAACGATGCCAACACTTAATAGTATATCCATACTCTTCACACATTCTTTCATCCAATGGGTATCTAGCTGACCGAGGTTAACCTCAGCCTGATGACGACCACATCAGAATCCAAGCGTAACCACAGTTCATTTTTTCCAACCCCCAAAACGCCAACAATTAGTTCCGCGAAAGCACCAAATCCAAGAAAGTAGCCCCAACTCCAGCCAGAAATCAAGCTAACCCAAATCAAATTCGCACACCAAAAAGGATCGACAAGAGCCTCAGGCGGGTAAGCCAGTCAAGGAAGAATTAGAGGATAGGTAGTGATGATGGCGAGGAAGCTCAGGCGGCAGCCATCTCTACCTCCTATCTAAAAAGGCGGGCCCAAGCCGTACGTGGCGTAGCAGATGGCCAGCGGCCCCCTCATCTGGTAGAACATGACGTTGGCGGCCCGCATGCTGATGGCCTCGGGGATGCAGTCCTTGGTCGCCGCCCAGCAGTGCTCTGGGTTGCTCCAGTGCACCCCGAAGATCTGCCAGATCCGGCCCGCGCCCGGGCAGTTGTATGCTTCGTTGTACCATTGCGCTGCGAGGGTGGGTTTGTTAGTTGGGACTTGGGGGTTTGGGAGGTACTTAGGTTATATGGATGATGATGGTGATGATGATGATGATGAGGTTGCGCACGACGCGATGAAACTAAACAGAGAACAGAGAACAGGGGAACAACGTACTGTGAGATAGCAATCTGTCGTAGCACAAGGTCATGTAGTCCGCCTCGAGATCCGTCAGGTTTCTACCAGGCGCGAAATTGAGCTTGCACTTGAAGCGTTTGGTAGTTGCGCTGAAGTCGGGTTCGTCAGTGGTGACGTTCACGGCGAGATCAGAGCCGGAATAGTTGATGGTGGAGGGTGCTTCCATTGTTGAGTTGCCTATCTCCAAGGGGGCCAGGAGAGGCTTGGCGAATGCACCGGCAACGAGCACCGCGACGGAGGTGAGTGCTGTTAGAGCGCGCATGGTGTGTGTGGTTCAGTTTATTTTCGCGAGTGCGGTGAATAAGAGGTGGTATTTCTAAAGCCTCTATGTTCCTGTCGCCGATAGTGGTGATATTGTGGATGGAGGGAGACTGCACCCAAGGAGAGTAGGTGAAGAAAGGGGTCATGTAGGTGCAATAGTATTGTCGAAAGACGAGCCAATTTGATTTCCGCGTCGTTACCTTGTTGTGTTTACGCGCCTTAGTCGTCGCCCCAGAGAGATATCCATTGTGAATCAAGGTTTTTCGGTTTTCAGTTTTCGCGCACTGGCGTTATCGAAACTCAACTCAACTCGACACCACGCCAACAGTAGTACGCCGCAACCTACCTAGTTTCCTAGAAACAAACATCGACGCCGTGGATACCAAATGTTTCTAATCATCGAATCGCGTCGCGTGGTTCAGACACCATGGCCACCTCCATGCCTCCGACGGTTAAACCCTGGCACATGGATAAAAAAATGTCAGCTGCTCCCCAATTTTGAGGTCAAACTTCGCCCGTCTCACTTTCATTCATTCTAGGTACCTTTTCTAACTTGTCGGCGACTCCCATACCATATTACCATATTATTACCTTGCGGATACGCGAATTTTCGTCTTCTTTGCTCTGGCCCTGAATGATAACTTGGCGCTACTACAATCAACCACGAATCATGGTAAAGGATTGCGACGAGTTCTACGGCGTTGTCTCCAAACATCTTCAGCATCTACAGATGCCTAAAAGTATGTGAGTGATCCACGAACCCACTGGCAGAGGGCTAATATTACGAAGGGACCAATATAAAATAGATCGCACAGCATATTATTTACGAAACCAGTCGATGGATAATAAACGAAATACAGACACCGAAAAGTCACGCGAGGCATGTGGATGGGATAGGGATTTATCTCATTGTCAATTCATCGAATTCTGACTCCCCCAGCATCATGCGGTGGCGACGACAGCAGCAGCAGTATAACAGCGGGACAGCAGCAACAAACTTGCTCATCGACTCTCAGCGCCCTGCACCACTTCTGATTTCAATTCAACGCCGTCTTTTTCGCAAGCAACCAAGCCACTGCGATTCCTGAGCGGAAATCCGGGAATGGAATCGGTTAAGCCTCATTGCAGAGAATTATATTCTTACAGGCCATGTTTTTTTTTTCTTAAAACTTCTTCGTCAACTGGTATGTCCCATCTCTCTCAGCCACGGTACTTATTCAGGTTGCTGGGTTGCTTTATCTAAACTAACCTGCCACCGCAGGGGATAGTGGGAGGCCAACCGCAACCTAGCGTATTTCACCTAGGGCCAGAAGCGTGTCCGGAATAGTCAGACTTGCTGTCTTTCTATTCTTCTTCAGAATCGCTTTCTTCCTCACTCGACTCCGCGGGTCGGTTGTCCTCGACTTCGCCAGGTAGAGGTTCTTGACTTCCACTGCCGTGTCGTTGAAGCTGCGCTTTGAGCTCACGGAGCTGCTCGATCTTACGTTCCTGTTCGTGCTTGTTCATTGGCTTGTTCTTCTTGGCCTTAGAAGGCGCAGCTGGTTTTGATTTAGGTTCAACCTCTACAGAATGGCTAAATTCCGGCCTTTTCTCCAACGAACTGCGAATGCTCGGGTTTGCTCGATGAATGAGATCATAAAGCTTCCGGAGGGCATCCACGGATAGAGCATCTATGTCCAGTTCCATTTCGCCATCATCATTCTCCTACCATGGTTGTTAGCCTTGAACGAATACACTGGCTCGGTGCAGACACGAAAACGAATGGTCTGTGAACACCAGGGATAATATGTCGGCACTTACATTCTGACCCGTATCTCTCTTGATGATTTCGACCGCTTTAGTCAACAGCGCGCCGTCGAGTTCATTAATACCATCGGCGATCACTGCTTTCTCTAACGGACCAACCGGACGACTTTTGGGGGCCGCCTTCTTGTGACTGTGGTTGTTGGAAGCCTTCTTCGTGGGTACGGAGTTTCCGGACACTGCTTTCTTACTACCTGTGCCTGACACACCACCGCCCCCGGACTTCGGCTTGCTCTTGGAGCCCTTCTTTTTGGCTTTGGGCTTCTTCTCATCACTGTGAAACTTAGTTCTCTCCTCCACGAGCTTCCTTTGAAGCATCGAAACCATCGACTGCTGGATTTCAACCATGCTAAGCTCTGGCTTCTTCGACCCCAGAAGAGTATTCAGCTTGTCCTGCTCCTCATCCAACCGAACCTGCAGATTACGAATAGCCTCATTGCCTTCGTCGTCATCTCTATCGGCCTCGCTCTCCTCATCGGAGTCGTGCGCGCTCCGTTCAGGACTATGAGCGGATGCATTTGCCGCGGATGGCACCTCCGGAGGATAATGTCGCTTCATCCATTGGTCTCTCTTTGCCAGCTCCGCCTTGAAAAGTTCTTCTAGACGTTTTGCTAGAATAGTGACATCGTGGTTCTGGCCGTTGAATAGTTCAGCATTGTGGACAATCAGTTTCATATCCTTCTCTATATCTTTGACGCTCTTGTATTCACCCTCATAGTTCTTCTGCGTCATGGTAGCAAGGTCCATTGGCTTTTTCACCACGCTGAAGTAGGTCGGAATATTTAGCGCTACAGGATCAACCGGTGTCATGAACCATTGGTTTAGAGCATAATGCTTGCCCTTCTTGACTTCATCCAAGACGACCTCGAAGAAACGTTGCTCAGGCTCCAACTTTTTGCGATTAGCTGAGGCATAATCGAGATCGCGGTTCTTCGGGGGATGTATGGGACGCTTCGGTCTGTCACTATCTTCCCGCGTAGAGTCGCGACGAATTTGAGGTATACCATTGGGGGGAATTGCAAAAGCCGGAGCTGAAGACGATGCAGATGTCGGTTGTGCAGCTTGCGCGGTAGGCGCAGCTTTCGGCTTCGGGCTTGCTGCGCTGGCACGCGGCTGGGATTGCGACTGTCTACGAGGCTGCGTTGCTGCCCGCGGTTCAGGATGTCGTGTTGGGTGTGCTTTGCCTTTCTCAGGCTTCACGGGTTCCTCCAATTTCGATATTTCTGGTAAGCGTGAAAGTATCTGATCTCTAACCATACCGGCGGCAACAGTGATTGCATTCGAATCACCATTGAACGCAACTGAATTCTGATATAATAATCGGATGTCTGCCTTGAATGCGCCGTAATTAGTGTACTTGTCCTCGCGGAGCTTGGTCTCAAATAGAGATATATCCACCGGATTCTCTACTTTGGACTTGTAATCGGCCCACAAAGTTGGCCACAACTTCTCGACAGACTGTCTAAAATGAGAGCCATTCTTGGTCTTCTTTACTCCTGCTAAAACCGCCCTCAATTGTTTATTCTGGAAGGGAGTAATGACTTGGTCATCCGGGCCTTGGTCAACAGGTTCGTTTGATACTGGGGCAGATGGTAGGGTGCTTGCAACGATGAGCGAATCCGCCGAGGGCCCATTATGGTCCTCTTCAGTCTTTGCTCGCTTCGTTGCTCGCTCATCACCTTCATCATCTTCACGCTCCCGTGATACTTTAGTTACAGACGCCGATTGATCGGTCATAGGGGTGTCGGGTTGAGTGCCCTTGATATCCAGCTTAGCAAGATCGGTCGAAGGGTGACTCAGATCTTGAGATGACGCAGGCACGGACGTATCATTGACAAGAGAATTTTCCTGAGAGCTGTTCACATGTTCGGGGTTTGACTCTGGAGCCACAACTTCCGGACCGTCCACATCCATCGAATCCGCCGACTGCTCGGGGACTGGGTCCTTCGGCGCCGAATCTCGAGTCGCAGAGTCCTGTTCCGTCGCAGTCTCTTTCTCAGACGAAGGATCCGTCGTGTTTACCTCCTCCATCTCTGCTGCCGGAGGTGAATTAACTGCAGCCGAAGTCCCGTTCACATCAGGCATGTCAGTGTCAGCGGAGGCAGGATCTGAGCCGGACTTATTTGGCGTCTGTTCTGGAAGATTGTTATTAGCAGCGAATGCTTTTCGATTCAATAAGTCGTCTGCGCCAGGTGTAGTCGATTCTAATTCTACTTTTCCATTGATAGCTGGTTTCTCTTCGGACTTAGATTTCTCTTCATCTGATACGGAATGCCTGCCAATGTAAACCTATTAGTCTGGGGGAATAGGGAAAGAGGCGGTATGCGCACTTACCCGTTGACTGCCTGCTTGCTTGACTCATCAATTGCCTTGTCATCAGGTGCAACGGAATCGACAACCTTCTGGGTTGTCGGTAACGTCTGAGGCTGCTCGGTTGCCATGATTGCCATCCACCTTCCTAGACAATGGAGTCGCAACCAGGTGTGATAATGTTAAGGAAACCGTAGGGCTCAAGGGTCGGCTCTTGACATGAACTTCAGAAGCCTGATAGAAAGCACTTGGTAAGTACGGGCCCATCAAACATGACAGGAACAACGCGACTGATCATGGCAGCGCGCCTGCAGATGCAGGGCCGACCGAAGGATCAGGGTGATACTGTCGAGCTAGGACAGGAACCGGAATCGCTTACCTTTCAAGATGATCAGCGCGCAAATCTCAACGTAACTGTAGACCCAGTTAGTGACGAGCGCGACTACAGATTTGGAACGACCGAGAGAAGAGGTAATGAGCGAATGCATTAACTTGAAGCCTCAATATGGAAATGGGCGAAAGCAATATACGAAATTGAAACAAATTATTAGCGACAAGGCGGTTTGTGATATGGGAACGTAGCGCTCCTGTTTGCTTTGCGATGCTGTACCAGCTTTGTGAAATGCGACATCTCTCTGGGTACCTTCACCAGGTGGCTGGCCAATAGGAAGGAGGCTGGGCAAGTCCGGCGAATTTCCTAGTCGCAAAGACGAGGGTATCGGTGCTATCGAGAAGGTGCTACTTATATCCTTTATGAATATTCCTACTTGTCTGAACATCGTTCCTGATCGGCGTTAAGCTCTAGATCAGACAGATGCAGGCGCGTTCTATTGAACTTTGCGTGCCCTAGGTTGCGAGGGCGATCAGACCCCGTGAGGGGCAAGGCGGAAGTATCGAGATAGCCAATGGCAACATCTCTCTACCCAGACCGCTCCAGGATCCTTATATAAGTCGGAACGAATTCCAGCAGTACATAGGATTGGAACCGTCCTTGGATCTCTCAACCAGTAACCACAGGAGAGAGTTGCTGGGTGATGCATCGAAAAGCGTCGACGGGATACGGTCGCCATGTGTATTTGGCCACAGTGGACAACAAGCCAAATCGGGGTTTCATTCGCAGGACAATGTAGAGCATTGCCGGGTGAGGGGGAATGTAGTGCTGGATGAAGGCAAATAGAGACGAGAGAAACAACAAATCTGGTTTACTTACCTCCGAATTTGAGGGGATCAGAGACGCGTCAACCCGCGTCGAATACCCGGATCAAGATCCCCTAGGCCCAATGCGAATTGGGGGTAGAGAGGAGAGGTATCGAGAATAAGATGACCAACACGACAATGAAGGAAATCTTCTCGGGGCGCGGGATGAAGATAAATGAGATGGTGTGGTGCAATGTGCGATTTGCGATTTGCGAAGCGCGTTTGCGGACCACGGAATCTCAAAGTCAATGTTGTTTGGTGCGTTGAACTGAATCAGACCAAACGAACAACAAAAACAGAGGTAGTTTGATACCGTTGTTATTTGGCGACGATGAGGTTCGTGATGAGGCGCGATCGCGACAAGCAATCAAGTGCACGGGTGGTCAAAGCGGTGGTAGTGGCGATGGTTGCTCGATACTACCGCTTTGGGGGAAGGATGGGAGTGAATAAAAACTTAAAATATTAATACAGCGAATCGACGAGCAGCTTGCGCACGAGGGAAATAAGGCAAGACAATTTTTAATGAGAGGGAGAAAAGGTACCTCGGTACTTTTAGTCGCGTGGTGCGCGTGCGGCGGTGGTGGTGAGGTATGAAATCAATTTCTCAAGATGCGAGGCGGTGTCGGTGATCGGAATATTAGAGGGGGGGGTTGGGGTTGGGCAGAAATGGAAAAATAGGAGGGAGGGTTGTAAAAAAGATCTCAGGAATCAGAGGTCTCTTTTTTTCTTCGTCGCGAAAATTTCTGGTTTGGGGCCACTTTCCTATTTGTAGAACGCGCTTTCCCGGGTTCGAAATCACGGTTCGCCATCACTGGGGAATTACGACAAGGGTAACTACACTCGGGCCACGCCTGCTGTCATCGTAACAAAGCCGATGGCAAATCACGTTATCGAGATAGGAAGACGTGGGGCCCTTTGAGACATGGATCAGGGTGCACACTCCCAAGATTGATCAGGTATACCACATTGTGTGCACGCAGGCACTTGGCTGTTAACGAGTGAATGGGGGAAGAATGGTTACCTACCGCAGCCGAATCGACGGGCGCACTTGCATCCAGACCTCGAATTTTCGGAGTCAACACCGTATCCCTTCTTCCAGGGCACCGACCCGAAAGCGGCCGGGATGCGATGCAAGGTAATGCGACGACCGTGCTGGAGAAGTTGATAGTTTTGCTGATAGAACGAGCAAAGAGGACCCGGTGCTCGAAGACTTTGACGAGAGAAATATTGTTTGACAAGCTAGATACGGGCAGCCAATCAGAGTTCGAGCGCAATGATGACTTCCCGGCCACCGCCCAATCGTGACGCGTAGTGCTTTGAGACCCTTGTCCGTTTGAAATGATGGAAGCCACCGATAGTCTCTTTTTCTCGATGATTGCTGTACCCGGGGTGTGGCGCTATTATACTCATTCATTGTTGACTCATCAAGCATTCCGTTTTGGCCACCTGGGCAGAGGCTCATCACATGATCGGAAAGGAGCTGATGTTAGAATGGCGTTTGCCAGATATTCCTCTTGTCCGCATCGAGAAGACGTATTCCGTACCGATAGCGAGGAAATGTGTTAGAATTCCGAGCAAGCGTCATAGACTGTTGACTGGATAGCAACGCAGTTTATTGGATGTCGCGCAACTCGAAACCGTGTCATCTCGAAAATGCACAAGTTGACCTGAACAGAAAAAGTTGCGGTGGAGGAGAAATTCTGCAGTTGAGGTCCGTTCAATCCGAAAAAGAGTGATGGGGCAATGGAGCCCAATACGTACTACTGTAGTTTTTAGTGCACGTGTCAGTACTCCGATGTGGCCAGCTGTCATGTAGAGTCTACCACCTGGCGGTGAAGGCTTGCCAAGCTCGAGCCAGTTCAGATACTGACTTTCAGTTTGGCCCCACGGCGCTACCTAGGATGGATCCATGGATCTGTCTTGGCCTTTAGGGCCCGTGCATTGTCGGCGTCGGAATTACCAACCGCCTATCAAAGCTGAATCAGCCTAGCCAATTGTTTATCAGAGAAAAAAAAAACTACATGAGGTACTTCGCCGTTCTAAATCCAGACTCGCGTGCAAAGTACAAGAAATCTTGGAACTCGCGCCCTCACCGTCGCCCTCCTCGCAACGCCGGAGGTGTGTATTCTGGTCTCAATCTGGCCCAACCGTAGCATTTAATTCCTCTGCATACACAATTATTTCCCAGGACCCTTGCTATCCACGGCAAAATGTCAACCAAACGAAAACCGCCGAGCAAGATCGCTCACCCAGTTGTCAAACAGAGCGCAAAGAAACCCCTGAAAACGGCCATCAACGAGTCCGAGACAGCCGTCTCGAATCCAGATGTATCAAAAGAAAGCGATGCCCCAGCTGAGAAAGTAATAGAGATTTCAAGCGACTCGGGTAGCGAGTACGACTTCACAGATGAAGAGCAGAATGATGGCGAATCCGCAAGATTAGACGGCAAGACCAAGCCTGAGGCTGATGCGCCGCAAGACCAAGCGACGCCCAAGAAAAAACACCCACAACAGGAAGCCAACGGGGACGTCGACGTTGATATGGCGTCGCCCAACGCACCAATGGATGGTGAATCCGATCAAGAACCTACCCAGCCTACGTTCGGCGAACTTGCGCGCGCCCACGACGCCATTGAAGTTCCCGCCGCGGTTTCTACGCAGTCCAATGCTCTGGCCACTCCGGGCCGATCTCTAGCTCCCCCCAGTCTCTCTTCTCTTGGGACCGTCCTATCTCAAGCTCTCCGCACCGATGATGCAGACCTTCTAGAATCTTGCCTTCACACCACCGATCTCAGTACGATCCGAAACACGATCCAAAGACTAGACTCTACGCTCGCAGGAACGCTACTCACCAAGCTAGCGACCAGAATGCACAGGCGCCCAGGACGTGCCGGTAGCTTAATGACTTGGGTACAATGGACGCTGGTCGCACACGGAGGCGCATTAGCTACCCAGCCTGGGCTAGCTAAGAAGTTGAGCGAGCTACATCGAGTATTAGAGGAACGTTCAAGGGGCCTTAATTCTCTCCTGGCTCTAAAAGGAAAACTCGACTTATTAGAGGCGCAAATGGAATTGCGCCGAGCTACGCAACTCAACAGGGATCTCGATGAGGACGACGATGAGGAAGCTGTTGTTTACGTAGAGGGCGAAGATAGCGACGCTGAAATGGCCAACGGAGCTATGGACTTGGATGATGACGATGACGAGCTACCCATTACGAATGGAGTGGTCGAGGATGACTCGGACGACGATGAAGAGCTCAGTGAGGGTGAAGAGGATGATGATGACTTAGAAGGCCAGGAAGACTTAGACGAGAATGATGTCAATCACGAAGACGTTGAGTCGGAAGAAGAGGACAGCGAAGCTGAAGTCGCTGAACCTCAACGACCAGTAAAACGGTCAAAGACAAGGAGAAGATGAAAGAATACCTAGGGAAATGCCAAACAGACATATCTGATTTAATCTAAACGATACCCGTTGCTCTCCGAATCGCATAACACATCTAATCTTGACGTCCATGTCGCATAGGTATCTTAGGTAACACTTGAGATCAAATTTAAGAGTACCTAAGGTATCTATAAATATTACCTAGCCTTGTTGCTAAGCTGGAATCTACGAATGCTTCTCGCACTTGGAATTCGAGTCTGTATTGATATACACTATGGCCGCAACCAATCAGCACCCAATAAGCTGTCCAGGAGCCGCTGCACTTGAGCTATGGAGCGGGATGACCCACTACCAGCTGTTTGGTAAGCTAGCACCCGACCCAATCAGCAATCAGAACATGGGCGCACAGGGCTATCGATAGTTGCACCTATCCCGGCGTTTATCTAATCTTTTCTGCGTGTTCGGCGATTTATTCATCTGAGCGCGTCGGTCCCAGTCCATTTCATTTCATTTCGCGTCAAGAATTTCACAGAAGCTAGGTGAAGTATTGAGTTCGCTCGCTTGGCTTATAGATCTGCGTTTGAATGAATTCTTTAAGGCGTTCCTTGGTCCTTCGCATCCCTCCTTACCTCCCATATCGAAAGCCACAATGGTAGAATGTCCGGCTTGTAGCAAGCAAGTCCAATCTGCTAAGATCAACGACCATCTCGACTCAGGATGCCAGACTTTCGTTATTGACCCCTCAGCGGCACCGTCCTCTTCTTTCATGCCTTCTGCGAGCCAAAGCAATGGCAGCGGCACATCATCCTCGCAAAAACGACCGGCATCGAGCTTCTTCCATACCCCTTCCGCCAAACGACAGTCGACACCCGTCAAAGTCCCTCCATCGCAGGTTAACGGCAATGCGACAGGAGCGAAGTTAAATGGAGGCACCAAGCGCTCCTTTGACGAAGGTCCCGGTGAAGATTCGCCAATGCAGGACGCAAGTAGCAAAATGGAGGAGATGGTACCTGTAGAGGTTGGCCCCGTGGTAAAGAGGACGAAGACGAACAGAGCGGCACCCCTTGCAGAGCGCATGCGACCTCAGAACCTCGACGATATCTTTGGCCAAGATCTTGTCGGCCCTCATGGCGTCCTACGATCTCTAATCGAATCCGACCGAGTACCGTCTATGATTCTATGGGGCGCATCGGGTACGGGCAAGACGACTATTGCGCGCTGTATAGCGAACATGGCTGGCGCCCGATTTGTCGAGATGAACGCAACAAGCTCCGGTGTGGCAGAATGCAAGAAGATATTTAATGATGCGGCAAACGAGCTGGCGTTAACAGGTCGCAAGTGTATCTTGTTCCTGGATGAAATACATCGTTTCTCGAAGTCGCAGCAAGACGTGTTCCTTAAGCCTGTTGAGGCTGGCACCATTACACTTATCGGCGCAACAACCGAGAACCCAAGCTTCAAAGTCATCAACGCATTACTCTCTAGGTGTCGAGTCTTTACGCTACAAAAGTTATCAACCACCGACATCCAACGCGTACTGTTACGAGCACTGCAAGCCGAACTCAACGCCACATCATTACCACCCTCTCCTCTTCTCGATGAGGAGCTCATGACCTACCTCGCTAACTTCGCCGATGGAGATGCACGAACAGCACTGAACCTGCTAGAATTAGCCATGTCTTTAGCGAACAGAGAAGGGATGACGAAGGAGAAGATGAAGGAGTCTCTCACCAAAACCCTGGTCTACGATCGAGCAGGCGACCAACATTACGATACCATCTCAGCTTTCCACAAATCGGTACGCGGATCTGATCCCGATGCCGCGCTATACTATCTAGCTCGCATGCTCCAGTCAGGAGAAGACCCCCTATTCATCGCGCGCCGCATGGTCGTAATTGCATCCGAAGACGTCGGGTTAGCGGATAACTCGCTTCTCAACCTAGCGACATCGACATATACGGCCACGCAGCAGATCGGCATGCCAGAAGCCCGCATACCCCTAGCCCACTGCACAGTCGCGCTCGCGCTCGCGCCAAAGAGCACGCGTGCCTACCGAGGTCTGAACAACGCCTTCGCTGCTCTGAAGGAACCAGGTGTAGCAGCTTTGTCAGTGCCTATTCATCTGCGCAACGCGCCCACGAGGTTGATGAGAGAGCTCGGGTACGGACAGGAGTATAAATACAACCCCAACTACAAGGATGGCAAGGTGAAGCAGGATTATCTCCCAGACGCACTGCTTGGACGAACCTTCTTGGAAGATCGAGATTTGGGTACTGAGATTGATCCCGACTTGGTTATGGAGGATTCTTGATTCCCTAAGCGACCATAGCATGACTTGTATAAAGGGGCTTTGGACTAAGCATATGGGCTGAGCACTCTTCATTTGCATGGCACGGCGTGTAACGGCGTTGAGTTAATAGGATACCAGGCACAGATGCAGGGCAGGACAGGGCAATATGGAATAATGTTTCCAAGGGATGCTGTAACTAGGCTTTAGGCACCATCCAGTTGAACGGAACTTTCTGACACAGGTGACGTGTCCTCGCTTCCCGGGAGATTGCTAGAAGAGTGAAGTGCGAGAATTAATTGGTCACAAAAGTATATAATTAAAAGGTATCATATCGCTCAAACATCCTCAATTGCCATAGCAGTTAGAGACTCGTGTTTGTCGTATCTTATTCTAGAGTTGATCCAAGACTTGCCGTGAACTAAACTCGCCCGCCAAGCTAATAGTTAGCTATTATTGGCCAGAACAACATGAAACAGTCCAAATTCGGTAATTCCAGGTATATAAGTCTAAACTCTATGAGGACAGAGCCCTGGTTCTTTAGAAGTTCATTTATTGTCTGGAAAGTGATGTGAGATAGAGGATTAAGCGCTTAGATGGCCCTAATAGGCTCATGAGGAATGTCTATTGCCTCTCGTTCATAGGAACTTCGATGCGCATACTCGTTAAGGTAGCATCCTTTCAGTTACCGACGCCCTCTTACTTCCTATCTGTGCATATTACACAGCCCATAGTGCGACTCTAGAAGTAAATACACTTAATACGACAAGAGATTCTCTAGGTCCCTGATGCCTTAGGTACATCGTAGATCATGAAATATGCCGCATACTCTCCCTTGCCGCCATACTGCGAGTCATCCTGGATTACCCGCTCGGCTTCCTTGAATCCAAGTCGCTCATAGACTCCCCGACCCGCCTTGTACGACATCACAAATATGGGGAGACCGATCTTTTCGGCCTGCCTGATTCCGCTCTCCACGAGCGCTGTAGCAATACCCTTGCCTTTATTTTCGGGATGGACAGCCAAATATTCGAGCTCTAGTTAGCTGCTGATTAGCGATCTAGTCTAGTAGGTATAGCAGTTATATTTGAGCACCATCTACTTACTGATATAAAGTCTTTCCGCTAGTATCCGGTCCATCACTACATCGTTCTTATCATCGATATTTCTCATTTCCTCCCTCCCATTCCACCACGCCGACTGCGCTAGCTCTTCAAATTGTTTCCTTTCATCCTCGCTGACGTCTGGTACCTGCGCCTTAGGCCATTCCGGGTTGCCGTCTTCCGTCGTAGAATGGCTAGGCGGGAGAATCCAGCGGGCGTATCCAACAAGAGCACCGGTAGCAGGATCTACAGCCTTCTGATGCCGCGTCGTCTCGCGAGCACTCAGCAGGAGGCGCGGATAACGCTTCGCCGCTTGTTCGATCATGAACTCCCGTGTAATCTCCTTGGGCCAGAGCAAAATCCACGTTGGATCTTCCCAGAAGGCGCTCATGTTGTTTCGGGCTAGAGCCGCGGCATCCGCGACGGTGCAGCCTTCGATTCTCCAGGACGTCATGGCAGGGTGGTGTTATCTCAATTAAGCCGAAATTCGAATACCGTTCTTGAAAAGATTCGGGTCTCCAAACAACACCTTATTATTAGGCGCGATAACTCGAGTCAGATCATGAGATTGACTTAATCAAAAGAGTAGAGTTTACGAAGTAATACTGCTTGATTTATATAGGCATCTAGCCTTTACAAGGTAGCTTGTTGGTACCAATTACTAAAGCGGCAGGTATTAGATGATCTACAACGTAACATTATCTACCTTATATGTACTAGGTAGTTCGCTCAAGGGATTACATCATGTCTTCTCATGTGACCTATAATCCTGGGAAGCTCATAATTCGATTCTTAACTATGGATGAGTTCGTGCCTCCTTGTCAGATAGTTTCCACGCGAGCATCCCTAGACATATAACTCAAACCACACTTCCTCCGTCTGCCTGTTCCGTCCGCCATTCATCTAAGACCTCCGAGCTTCAAATATATGACTGTGAGCTGGGGCTGACGCGTCGACTTGTAGATGTTTGCTAAGGGGGCACTATTTAAAGGGCAATTCGGGGATTCGTTAACTCCTCCAATCCCTAGCTTGCACAATACCCTGCGCACGAGTGCACCCTCTACTCAGTCTGAGTAGCGTCGTAGGTAGCGTATTTATCCTTAGACCGCTTCTCTGCCTGAGTAGCATCATAAGTCGCATACTTGTCTTTCGAACGCTTATCCACCTGGGTTGCGTCATAGGTAGCGTACTTGTCCTTCGACGGCTCTCGGGTTTCCAGTTGAGTGGCATCGTAGGTAGCATACTTATCCTTGGAGCGCTTGTCTACTCCCTGGGTAGCGTCGTAGGTTGCATATTTATCTTTTGAGCGCTTCTCGGCCTGGGTGGCATCATACGTGGCGTACTTGTCCTTGGACCGCTTTTCTGCTTGGGTGGCATCGTAGGTCGCGTATTTATCCTTAGAGGGCTCTCTCTTGTCTACCCCCTGAGTGGCGTCATAAGTGGCGTACTTGTCTTTAGATCGCTTCTCTACTTGAGTAGCATCGTAGGTTGCGTACTTGTCCTTGGAAGGTTCACGACTATGTATAGCGTTAGTTACTCATTCACTGATTGAAACTGACTGAAACCGATTTTGGACATACGCAACGATAGAGTTGTCCTGAACTGGAAGCGCTAGTGTAGTGGAAGCAAGTGCTCCAAGGATAGCAATAGAAGCCTTGATGAAGTGCATCTTGTCTGAATGTGTCTTGTATGATGTAGAGAGTCGTCGAGAAGCTGTACTTCCTACTGGGAGAATGTTGCGGCCAAAATGTGGCAGGTATACGCCTTCTTAAGCCTTTTCCATTCGGAAGTAGTATAGGTAGGGATTTTCCATGGGCGTATCTACTGAATACCTGCTCGCGGTGCACTTCGTCCTAGATCTTACTTTTCTTCCTTAGCGTTGAAATTTACATAACACATTGTTCAAGAAGCCGAACTCGCGATTCTGTATCCCCCACAGCCGGCTAGAAGGGATTAAGGGGTCATGTCATCCATGCAGAGTGTGCAGATATCACATTTGCTAATAGTCATGATCCTGAACGGTACTTTGGTATCCTTGTCTCTGTGCTCAATGGTTGCCACAAGACAAGGATATGGGATTTCGGCAGTTATCAATTCTCAACTGAGACTACGCCGATGAGCACTATGGTGATGGACAAATGGAAACCCGAACTTGAGAGTCACGTGGATAAGATGACACTTTGATTCATTCCTTTAGAGTGGGAATGTATAGTGGAACTGTATAATTATGTACCTCCTAGGTAGGTGAGTAGGTAGGTACCTAGCTATGTGGCAAGAACAAGGCTATACTGACAACGTTTACGAGATCCTACTAAGACAACTCACCCGTTGATATTCGGTCCGTAGGAAATATGATCTCATTCCATTATCACGCAATAATAGTGCTTATTTCCTCACTTCCCATGGGTATTCTCTTTGATACGTATTGAGGAGATGTAATATAGATGCCGGTGCTGTCAAGCGGCACAGTAGAGAGCATGCAGATCCGACGTGCATCGGAGCTGCAAACGAAGGCTTATTCTTCGAAACGCATCTCCGCATATGAAAACAAGACCGCCAAGGAATTCATCATAACAAATTCGGTCCTATGATGAATTCTTTGGCGGCCTTGTACGGTCATGCACTGTCAGAGCCTCAACCAATCTGGGTTGGCCCCCTGGCAGTATACGCCTGCTCAAATTGACTTCATATATACTTGACATCTATTTCACAACCCACTAACTATCCAACTTAAGACTCTCGTCAAATAGTACTTCCTCTAGTAATTAATCATCATTTCTAGGGCCAATTTCATGTTCAAGCTATCAGCTATCACTAGAGCGTGAATACTAAGTTGCGGAGTATATAGTCTATTCTTCCAACCCCTGTTGTCAGCCGCATTAGCCCTACAACGCTGGGGCATGGGGCTCATAGACGTATTGGTTAATCCACCACACTATACTAAAAGGGTTGCTATAACGCATATAGTCCATTCGGGCCATGCTGGAGTCCGTGGTCCCCGCATCCCGCATGCCCGTTCCAGTGCCGGCATTCCGCCCACCCCAGGCATCAAATCCTATCCGGGGTCTGCGGTGGTGAGTTCCGCAGGCTCCACAAAGTTTCCGGCCTAAAATCTCACTCTGCGCGTCCTCCACAGCAATAGCATCTCATCAACTTCTCCGCGGCGTACATGAGCCAATATTAGTCTCGTAATATTCGATCTTCAGAGCTAGTCCAATATGCATGGAGCCGCTCATGAAGGAGGCATGCGGGTTATGGAATAAGTTAGCTAGATGTCGTGATCGCCGGTATTCCCGGAAAGGGGGAAGGGCTGTTAGCTATCCCAGCTGTATAGGACCTTGGGCTAAATCTCGTGTGCCGGTTGATAACTAGTGGATCCATGAAAGCCACAGACTCTATACATCTCCAGCTTCGGAAGAAGCCAGAGCTTAAGACTTTACGTTCAGCCCATTCCTTCTCTGTCTTTCGAGAAAATCTTTTACGTCTTAGAACCATCTGGTTTTACAGTCTATCATTTCAAAGATGGGGTTTCAGTCAAAGGAACAGGCATATGACCCATTGGTCTCAGAAGAAACCCGGCTCTCACAAAGCTCCGATGGTCTAGAGAGTCAAGAAGAAGGCAAAGCTATGCTGGCACGCCACTTCAAGAGACGGTCTTCCCGCCTTGCTTTTTGGGCAAAGACAGGAGGCAGGGCTCTAGCAGTCATCAACACCATTCTTCTGATAGCCATCATCGTCGTACTCTCAATTTCACACGATGAAAAAGCACGGTGCTCCGAAGTGGAGTGTGCTAGGATGACTTCACACTACTGTAAGTACCTCATAAACCAGTTCTAAGAGTACCAGAAGCTAATGGAAATAGCTACGCTCCTAGAAGATGGCGCCGATGTTATTGAGTATGAGACTCGCAGATTCCGAGGCGCTCTTGAACATCAGAGCATCTACAAGGGCACACCGAATAAGGCACTTGACGAAGCATGGACAGTGCTCACGCACAGTAAGCTGCCAATGTTCGTCCGCTTATCGTAAATCAGCTAAACTTACGCAAATAATAGTGAACAACTCCGGTGTTCCTGGGGAAGTAATAGATCGAATTGGCAAAAGCCGCATTGCTGTCAAGTACCCAGAATCACAGGGAGGGCAGTACGACATCGGCATCGAGGTCTTCCATCATATGCATTGTTTGAACATCATCCGCCAGTACACTTACAAGGAATACTACCTCTATGGCGAACGAGAGAACCGACCAAACAGCTTTACTGACCCCGAGCATATCATCCGAGCGCATATCGATCATTGTATTGAAATGCTGCGCGAAGTTCTACTTTGCCAGGGTGACGTCGGCATCATTACTTGGTATGTATAAAATTAAGTCGTTTCGGCATTTAGCCCCTGATTTCGATGATATAGGCGTTAGCTAACTTTGTGGCAGTAAGTAAAGCGTTTTTATTCCGCCACAATCGAACTTAAGAAGGCGACGTCCGGTATGTTCTAGAAACTAAGGTAAAAATGCTAACGCGACATGTTTACCTAGATAATTGGGTGAAGCCGTGGGGTATCTATCCGGACTTCTCGACGGAGCACAAGTGCCGCAAGCTCGACAAGATTGTTGCGTGGGCTGATAAGCATGCACTACCTGACGAGGACCCCGAGCCTGATGAGGATACTGTGTATCTCCCCGGGCCTCCACAGTAATGGATCAGCTGGAAAGAACTTGGAGCAGACTACCCAAGCAACATTACAGGGATGAACAATAAGAAATATCGAATCTAAACTTTGGGGCTTCAGACAATATATTGTACGCTGCCGCATACTTTGATTATTACCCGAGATTCCACGTATAGTCACTGTAAATTGTTCTACTTAGATAATAATACCTAGAGCGTATGCTTAAGATGTAAATGTATACAACTCTAGTGATTCAACTCGTTAATTCCTAAAGGACTTTGTAACTGGCCAACTTGTATTAGCTGGAGAGCTCCAATGTGACAGTGGGTCATCAATACTATTCAATGGATCGCATAGACTGCCAATTGTTAAGTCTCTCAGCTTACGTTCGTATATGCGAGGGCCGAAGGTGCGTGAAAATCTGGGCCAATTAATTACCTAATAAGGAAGTTATACTATAGGACTGAGAGGTCTATACTCCGTAAATCTGCATTGACATGTAAGACGTCAAAAGACGCCATCGCGGGTCCCAAGCATTTTCAGGGGAGCAGGTCTACTATATGCAATCTCGATCTTTCATCCGAATGCCGACGTTGCGTCAGGATTCTGGCTAAGCTTTCGGCCAGGCTTGGTGATGCTGTGCCTCATAGTTACTTGCATAGACTACATGCACGTGGTTAGTTGATCTTAGCTCTTAATAATGGACCCTACGCTCGAAGATTCAAAGTATTAGTCAAACTAACCAGGTACATAAGTGCTATACTTGCATGGAACAATTAAGCTGAGCTGTAAGAGCTATGTTTCTGTGCCTCACGTCTACTTACATGTCCATGGTTGGCTTGGAATACGACCACCTAGTATTATATTAGAGAAGCGGTGATGGAATTGCACTAACTCAGAGATCACCCTCTTGGCGTGGAGGCCTTTTCGGAATCTCGGGTTCTATAGGACTGCACCATACTGGGGACGATGTCTAGGTATACACATGTGAACCCGTGAGGCCATGTTCCGTGGAGTAACTATAGTTCTGTACCGGATCAAGCCGCCCGCGGAATTATAGCGCGCTTTTAGCAGGCATCACAAAAGATCACCCCTCTCGTCGCAAGCATGGGAGGAAATGTGCTGAGGATCATGCCCAACTTTCATGCCCAGATCCGAGGCGGACCGGTCTCGCTTTCTTCACACCCACTATGAGACTTCCACATGACAGGTATCTTTTCTATCTACCTTGACATCTCTGTATTGCTCGAGAGGTTTGTAGGCTCAGCAAAGACAAACGTCTTGCCGCTTCCCAGATGGCGAGTACAAGCAGGATGCTGGACGACATACCTGAGAGGGCCCAAGACATGCCATCAAGACACATCAAAGAACAATATGAGACTCTCTTGAGCGAGACTGACACACAATCGCTGGATCATGATGAACACGGCGCATACTCGAGACGACACACCCCCTGGCGCTCACCTTTCTTTTATGTCCCTACGATCTTATCCTTCTTCCTTGGGATAGCGCTCGTCGCTGTATGCTCGTCCAATGCGGCTCGATTAGACTCCGTCATTAGTCAGATGGAAGAGAAAATTTCGAGCCTCAATGTCATCTCGGAGTCAACTCCTCAAACACACGAAAGCCGTCCCATAAAAGGGATCCCTGAAACCCACTTGAAAACATCTAAACCGACGGGCGAGGAGTTCGGTTCCTGTGGCCATTCTCCAGGGGAAGCTCAAGCACTCGGCTGCGTTTTCGACCCGATGTCGTGGGCGTGGCAAAGGCCCGAGTGTTACAACGTCGAGCTGATAAACGACTTCTTGAACAAGACCGACTGGCACTTCTACCCCAACAACGCTACTCGGCCTGAGGAAGAGCTACCTAGAGAAGTCTGGGTGCGTGGCGGGTATAACGGAGCATGGGGCGCGTGTACGTAATATCGATTGTTTCTTCCCCCCTTTTTTGTTATCCCCCGTCGAGTTGGCCGAGAAATTGTTGCTTCCCGAAAATGCATAATATACGACTCGTCGCATATATATGCAGGATTGTGAGTATATATATGCATATAAGCCAAGTATTTGTGTATAGAGCCGTATACTAGCATAATTGGTTGGAACCTAGCCTGAAACTCTTGAACTGCATAAAAGAAACAGATACTGACCCCTATCGCTATAGGGTCCTGGCATATGTACCACTGCTCATATTCTTGGAGAAAGTTCGATGCAGCTTTCCACAAGAACAAGCCTCTGGACGATGATATCCTCGATACCCTTCACACTCAACACTGTTCTGTTGATATTATCTTGCGGGATACGGATCCAGAGCTCCACGCGCCATGCCTGAAGGATCCTCATAGCTGTGAAATCACACAGATGTGGATGAAGTTCAATAAGTGCGGCTACTACTGAAGACGCCGTTAGCAGTTGCTTGGCAGTAGTTTCACGGACTCAGCGGAGATAATTTATGCTGGTTCCCCGTTCAGCTGGTGTAGTGGTCATTACTGCCGCAGATAATAGAAAGGCCTAATGAATTACATGTCATATATTGAGCTGCCTTATTGATGTAATACTTAAGTGGTGGGAAGTAGGTACTTATGTAATCATCTTGCTGTGATGGCCCGGGAACCGGATTATCTACATCCGCTATATGTACTTAGGTAAGCTATGATTACAAAGAATATGTGAACTGACTAATCCCATCTCAGTGTAACTTAGTAGCTTTCAGCCACCCAGGGTCTGACTCAGCACCACTGACAGCCCCAACTAGCAAAGGGCGCAGAAGCCATCGTGTCAGTGACACAGCATTCCTTGATTCCACATCGTGCAGGACGCCCTTCTGTGAGAGAATCTCGAAAGTGCTTTCTCCGCGTCTTTTGTGATAACTTGAGCTTGGTAATGTACCGGATATGCAAGATCACTAATACAAGATGAGATCTCGGTCTCCCCTCTAAAGTGCCATATAAAGCCATGGCCAAGGAGCCAAGAGATAGTATTGTCATAATGACCAACATCTGATAACATCTATCTGGAAGAATAACCGTGGAACAGTTTCTCGGCCGAAAATCCTACAAGCAACTCGACCTTGTTCAAACCAATTCATCGGCAAACCAACAGGTACTCACCATATCATCAGATACTATGAACGCAATAGTCATATCCTCCTTCGGTGGTCCCGAAGTCCTAACCTACAAAACAGTCCCCAAGCCCGTTCCCGTCCCGGGGGAGGCGCTAATCCACGTCCGTGCTTTCGGTGTGAACCATGCCGAGATGCACATGCGGAAGGGGGAGTGGGACGAGTGGAACCCGATCACGGGTCTAGAGTGTGTCGGCACGGTGGAGGCCTGTCCCGGCGGCGAACTACCCGTCGGCGCTAAAGTAGCCGGGGTCATGGGGGGCTTAGGCAGGAGTCGACCCGGTGGCTACGGCGAGTTCGTCACTGTTCCCGTCACCAACGTCATCCAGATCGAGGACACGAGCCTGCCTTGGGAACAACTCGCCGCGCTTCCCGAGGTGTACTGCACCGCTTGGTCGTGCTTGTTCACCATCTTGGACTTGCAGCGCGGGGAGACACTGTTGATCCGCGGTGCGACGAGCACGATCGGACAGGCGGCACTGAACTTAGCCGTAGATGCCGGGGCTATCGTCACGGCGACCACGCGGCGGGAGGAGCGATTCGAGTGGCTCCGGGGGTTGGGTGCCACGGAGGCTGTCCTCGAAGAGTCAGATCTGGACCAGCGACTCCTGGGACAGGGGCGGCGTCGCTTCGACAAGACACTGAATCTTGTCGGGAACCGCGTCCTGCTGGAATCTATCCGCATAACGCGAGTAGGCGGGCGGATGTTGCAAGCGGGCTGGTTAGGCGGTTTAGCGCCGGTGAAGGACTTCAACCCTATGGTCCAGATGGAGTCCGGTGTGCATTTCAGCCTGTTCCACAGCAAGGTACTAGGTACACCGGATTTCCCCCTATCGGCTATCCCGCTGCAGGATATCGTGCGGAAGATTGAAAATGGCGCTTGGGATGCCAGGCCTGCGAAGGTGTTTGAGTATGATGACATTCATGGCGCTCATAGGATGCTGGATTCACACGATGCTGGAGGGAAAATAGTTGTTAAACGCTGAATTTCAAACTGCCTAGTTCAATATAACGTGTAAAGCCTCATAGGATGATCTTCTTGTTGATACTTATCGATAGTGAAGCTATCTCTAAACTTACTGTCGCCCCTGTCAACCTTTCCTGGTCTAATTGTAGTTGCTGTTAAAGGCGCCGTAGATGGTATTCCCCTCTAGAGTTGAATACCCTGTCTAAGCTACCGTAGCGTGAAATCCCCAACGACAGCCCTGTGATCGCTCAGATACACGCCTGCCTCAAATAAATTCGGCAAGACAGCGTATCCATCCACAGTCCAAGGAGTGTTCTGGAGAGAGTCAGATTTCTTCGATATCGGCCCAAGCCAGATAAAGTCCATCCGTCCCTGTTCGTCTTTATCCTTGTCTGGCTCGAATCCGGTAAAAGTAACAATATCACCGTAACGATCTTTCGCTTTTATTTGGCTATGCAGGTCGGTCAAGTAACCACTATCGATGACTGCTTGGTAGGCTTCCTGATTGGGAAACGAGTTAAAGTCGCCAGCCAGGAAGAGACCTAGCTCGCTTCCGCGCAACCACTCAGAGTGTACGCGCCTTAGGGTCTTCAGTATAATAGCTACGCTTTCAGCCCGACTCTTAGAGCCAGCGTCGTCGAGATGGGTGTTTGCAGCAACGAGTCGCTTCCGGCTTGGGATATGCTTAAAGACGCCAACCGTGAGAAAGCGAATGCTACGCGCGTCCCATCCCTTGCTCGGTCGGTCTGGGGTCGGGCTTAACCATATCGTCTCTCGATGCAATAGCTCGAACAATTTGACCGGATACAGAATCGGATTATACTCTCTTTTCCTTTTGCCATCATCACCACCCACACCAATATGCGCCCAAAATGGTCCATTAGAGGGTTTATCATCTTGGTAATCGTCGAGGCCATTTAGATCAGCGAGAATATCGACCAACTGATTGTGAAGGACTTCTTGCAGGCATACGAAAGCGGCCTGGTTTTCTGTGCCAAGCTCTGATGGTGTGAGGCCGATGGGGCGAAGTTCGTGCTGCAGTTGATTCAAGATGAGAGAGCCACGCTCCGACCAGGGCCGCTCGTTCTCGGAGAGATCCGAAGCTGCGTACCGTATGTTGTGAGTGATGACACGGAGATGCAAGTAGCCCACGGCTTTCAAGGGGATGATTGTTTCCCGCATAAGCTCAACTAATACATGTGAAAGCTGGTCAAGAACCACCACCGATTTGACAAGGAACTGTACACCTCTATGCCATAGCGTGGTGTCAGCCATGGCTAAGAAGATATAATGGGTTGGTATATTGGGGGTGTCTGCGAGGGGTTGTCTGCGAGGGCGCGCTCTGCGATGTTCCTTCTGAGAACAAGAGTGGAGATGTCGGGAAATCGTGAATTTAAAAGGGGAGATTCTACCTCCACAGATGCACTGTAATTGCAGAATATGAGCACGTGCCAGAGTCAAGGACTCGTCGTCCTAGAGTTGTTTGTATACATGACGTACATCGGCCATTTTGATAGGGCTACGTACTGCCCGCTGAAGCACCGCTATGTGACACATCAGCCAATTCTCGTTCCAGGCAGCCGTGTTCAACCTACCTATTGCACAAAATCCGATCATCTTCTATCAGAACTATCCGTTCTGCTATTCGTGTTTATTAATCCAGGATCACTGCATAGGCCTAGGATTACCAGCCCCAAAGTTGCTCTCGGCGAGATTCTCATGGCGTGATGCCATATCCCGTTCTGCGAGAAAGGTTCGCGAATGCGGCGACTAGGTCTCTCGCAACTGGTAGAGAGCCCATATAAAGAGTATGGAGCACTGCTTTGCAGTCCATTCTCTCTTGGCATTCCGGGGCTGGAACAGCTCGAATAGGACCGGGGGGGGGGCTCATATCCTTCTAGGCCTCTTTGTCAACCTGTTGTTAGTGTCGCATTCGGTTCTGTAATCTCTGGCGGTCCGCCTCTCCCCTTCCCCATAGCTCGAACTCTCGACCTTTACTCGTGGGCCTCGAGACCAGCCGACGCGCCGAAGTTCAGAGCAGTTGAGATGGTTATATTCGAAATGTTGGATGGCGTCACGCCAATTGTCTACTGCCATTTTATGCAACTTACCACCATATCGGGCGTATAGCTCACAGAGGTTGTGAAGATCCTTGGCCTTCGAGCTCCGACGTTCATCGAAAGATATTGCGTAGTCGATGGGTGACCTGCCGAAGGTATCCTTGGCATTGGGATCCGCCCCGCGCTCTAGAAGAACCTCCGCGATATCTCGAGGCGCGTAATGGAGAACAGGCCCTTCGATTCGTTCATATTGCCGGATTTGATCCACAAGGTAGTGCGCGATGCTAAAATAAAAGGAGGCATCACTAGATCCATGGCTCGTCCAAGTACGAGACATAATATCCGCCAAGCCTACAGAATCCCGTTCAACATGGAAGCCCTTTTCCACTGAGGACTCTATCATTTTTCGGGCATCCTCGTGTTGCAATCCGAGATGAATGCCGCGGGTGACGGCACACAAGAGTGACCCTGAGCAATTAGCAATGACATGCTGATCGTCTCGGTGTGCATCCTTGAGATAGAGCTGTAATCCTGCAAACATGGCCAGCGTGAGTGGCGAGGTTATGTGGCCTGAACACCTCATATGGATATGCTGAGGAGAGAAGCTCGAAAAGAATTTATATTGGCTTGCACCGGTGGTTCTCTCTGATTCGCGAGCGTGGAAGGAAAACACAGAGTCGAGGGGCTTATTAAAACTCAAGAACATATACTGTAGCGTTAGGAGTTAGTATATTTGGTGAATCGAGAGTCGAGCTCTTTTGCTGCGAGGAAAGGCTACCAGCCCTCCTTTCAACTCAACCAAGGGGCGTATAGAAGAAAGAGGGGAAAACGAGATGTGCTAGGGTGGGTAATGGCTTATTCCAGATGCACTCACCTTAGCAAGAAAAGAGTGGCCGTTTTCCTTTATTATCTGACATCGTTCCTTGCCTAGAACCATTCGTCGAAACTGGGGGTCTTCGATAAAGTCCTTAACCGTTTGGTGCATTAACTGAACGTACTTAGATTCAGTATCGACCAGGCAGCCTGAGATGTCTCTTATGAAGTGTTCGGCATCTTTTGGGGAGAGATCGGGTTGCAGTATCGGAGCGGTTGCTGACCAACGTCTGATCAATGAGTGCTTAATAACACCCACCAACTCTACAGCGGTAAGCATGTTTGCGGTACGGGCTAAAGACTCGAGTGCAACATAAGTATCCCAACGACACGACTCAGAGATCCTCATGATTATAGTAGCATAATAGTCGTCAAGTTGGTCTGGAATGGAGTCAAGCTTCCTGCGCAGATCTTCCTCAACCGTACCGTGCCGATCCTCTATAGCAGTAATTGCGAAAAGGTCACAGAGAACCATCTTCACCCAAAGAAATACACCACTCGCGCGGGAAACTACCTCTTCTACCATGGGTAAGAGAAGGTGAGTCAATCGCCCGTTCGCAAAGATCGAGCTGATACAAAAACTTCGAATGTCATTTTCTGTATGGTCATGGACTCTTAGGCCCTCGCAAGATGAGAATTCTTCTCGAAAGACGTTCCATGGTCGACTAGAGAACAGTATCCTGATTTCCGTGCGTGGAAAGCATGCTTCTTTAGTAAGATCTTTAAGGAATCCTGTAATGAATTCTGGTCGGCCATCATACTCGTCCAGCGCATCCAGGAACAAGCAGAGGTCCAGATCGACGAGTCGTTGGCCACAGAGTCGATGAAGGATGTCTTCCAGCCTAGTTCGCGACCATTCTTGTGCTTGTATCGCGACTCTCACGCGATTTCGAGCTTTATGGCGTAGACACATAGTTTTGATATTTCTCTCAACTCCTTCTTTAGACAACTCTTCTGTCTCACCTTCATCATTCATTTCGTTAAATTTAAGGAACTTAACATGGCCGTTTACTGAGCTCTCCAACCCAAAGCGTACGAGCAGTTGATGGATTTGGCGTTCTAAATCCATACTGGATATCCACTCTCGGACGGCTGACTCAAACTCGGGACCCATGTAGCCTGGAAACTGTTGTCCCCAACTGGTCTCAAGATACTGAGCAATTTCATCACTCTGTAGCTCCATCATTGTGTCCTTATGCCTTAGGAGTTCTTTCTCGATGGCAGGATACTGGGCTGGGTACCATGAGGAGAGCCTCCTCAACGCTCTTCGCGCTGATGACCTAGTCTCCTGACTCTGGATGACCGCGGAAACTTCTTCCTGTAACTTTTCGTCTTCTCTGATTTGAAAGCCTTTACAGAAATGATATAGATCCGACTGTAAGTCATCAAGACCTCGTTCCTTTGTACGCTCCAAGTATTGCTCCTCGAGTGCAGAGCAGACAATAGAGAATAGCGACGGCTCCGCCTTTAATATTTGAAGTATTATGCTTCGAAGAAGACCTTCAAACGATTTCTGGACGAGGTTACCTCGGTAGTGGAAGAAGAAGCTCGCAATAATCTGACGGGCAGATGACATCGGGTGCCAGTGGTGGAGTAATTCCGATGTCCTCGGATCCCTAAGCAGAAACTTCATCAACGTCGATTTTCCCGATCCTGGTTTACCACTGATCCAGAATATCCCTCGGCCTCGCTGTAGCCATTGAGATAGACTGATAGAAGACTTGTCATATATCCAGTCGAAGGTATGTCCTAAACGGGATTCAATCTGGCTGAACCTGTCGTCTAGCCCATCAACTTGGAGGGCTTCTAGTATAACTGCACACGATAGTTAGTATGGCAACTCGAAGTTTACGTCATTCGGTCAGAAACGAACAATCTCTATCCCAATACAACGGGTCCGGTATCTTGTTACGCGGTGGTACGGGTAAATTAGAAGCCCCCTTCAGGTAGTTCCTTGAACCGGCAAAGCTGTCGTCCACATCTTCCAGGGGTATGTGCCCTAGCCCGACGGGGCTTCGTGTAACAATTTCCTTAATGCCACATATATCTCTCAACTTGCTCGCAACAACACGGATTCTATAGTCGCCGTGAGTAAACTTAACCATGTCGGAGTGATTCTCATCGATTTGTATTGTGTAATGGGGATCCGTATGACAAAACCCAGATGTGGCAGATTCTTTGGTTACCAGGACAGTATTCTTCCCCTCCCTGCTGTACGTGTTACCAACAGACTATTATAACTGTGTTAGTGTGTGCACTATAATAGGTAGCTTAGGCTGGCTTACCACAACAGAGCGTGTAGTCCTAGTCTCATACCCCCAGTACACTTTGATAGTGCGTAAATAGGAAATGCCAGCAAATCGTTTCTCGAGGTGGAGGAGATAGTCCGATTTTTCTGATATGTCCTTAACAAGAGCGTCTACGTTCGGCTGCTCTCCAAGCATTGTAATGATATCGGGGATATTCATTCCTTGACTTGGTACTCCAAAGAAAATGATACCTCTGATTATACTCGCGATGTAGGTCTCCTTCTGTCCACTTCCTGCAAGCATAACCAGGGCTTGTTTGACGATCACTCCTCCTAGGCTATGAGCAAGAAAGAGGAGAGGTTTTGCGGTAGGGGAAGTCCACCCATGTGCTTTGAGAAGGTCAATGAGTGAGTTGCCTAGGTCCAAGGCCGTCTGAAAAGAGCTGCTCGGGCTCAGAGTGGTGTCATATCCGTATAGGACGAATCTGATAGACGGAAAGAATTGAGAAAGCTCGTCTCGAACCCACATAAACGACTTGTTTTGGCCATGAGGTTGCCAAGAGCCAAATGGATGGCTCCCGAGACCTGAGAGCACAATACAACTATACAATGATCAGTTTAACATAATGCAGCATAGAACTAGAGGCTAAGGCTAACTCGTATTGATGCTCCGTAGCGCTAACCTCATTTAATGAAGTGAGGCCTCGAAAATGAGAATCGAGTATAAGAGGTTTGGATAGCCCTGGTACGGGGAAGTCCCATTCGCCAGGTCCAGAATTAAAGCGGCTCGCGGCCCGAGTTTCATGAAAGGTCAGAGTCGCCGTTTTTGTCGGTGGCCGCGCCCAGGGGTCGACATCATTAGCCAGCGACGAGATGCGAATTTGGTGAGGAGCGAGGTCGTCGACACATGTTGCCAGAAGCTCGGCAGCCGACTGCCTGTCTACATGAAGAGGCAGGTTGCGGAGCCGGTACACCTTCTCCTTAGCCAGTGAGGCCATTGCTGACATCAACGGCCATTTTTGACCGTTAGATTAAAGTTGAGGTTATATGACGTGTTGCTATTGGGCTGGAGGACTTCGGAGTTGGGCATCAGCATTAGCTGCGCCTCACTTTTCTGTGTGACATGATGTAAAGAGGCTTAGCAGGAGCTGAGCAGGGCGACTCGAGCTGATTGGCTATAGAGTGCTGAGTCATCTGATTACTGTTGAGAAGTGCAGCATCAAGAAGTATTCAATCTAGGACTATGGCTTTAAAATATTGCGATTTCCCCTTTATCTCCGAGAGAATGTTGTTCTGGGATGTATATCCAAAGTGACTTTTACGACCCAAGTCCAGTATAACGAACAAGCGAATAGATGAACGCCAATTAAACCGAAGTACTCGTTCGCCAACCAGATAGGTACTTATGCTCGTATTTTATGTTTTCTTCTATGGAAAGTATACTAGTTCAATTTAGAATCGCCAAAGAGAGTATGCATCTTTGAGTTATGTTTCTCTACCGTCTAGCTTCTCAATCGCCCCATTATGGTATAGAGGCTCCTTTATTTAGGTGCCTACCTCGCTGCAAGTCAGCACTAGCTAAGCTTACTCCCTGATCAATACCAGATTGAAAATTTCAATGCATGTTGCTGCAACCTCTGTATAGCAACAGATGTCTCGCGATTACATTGCAGTATAATGCGCAATTAGGTACCCAATCAAGTTTAAGAAAGGGTTACACAAAGGTTGCACAGAGATTCCTAAATAGGACGGTATCCCAATCGTGAAACCTGATTGGTTGTTTTCTTATAATCGCCGCAAACCGAGATGCAGCACTTCGCAGGATTGCCCAGACAACAACATCTATATGGTTACTTATCCTCCTAGTATGTTGAAGAATATATGTGGTGTAAGAGAGAAAAAAGGTATACCAATGAAATTGGGGAAATAAATAGCTGGTAGGGGTGCGAGCGGCAACGTCGGCTTCTTAAACGAGTAATGTCTTACGGTAAGACGTAATCCGTAGGCTAGGACAAAATAGTATCGAAGCAGATCTGTTTCATTATTTTTGATTGGGAAACGCTCTACTCATAGGGACATGGAAAAGGTAAGGCGAAGTTACCAGGTTGTCACGGACCATAGGTAAGGTAAAGTCTCACCTCTGTCTGATAACGCCCTCTACACAAATACCCCTCCCAGCATCACAGCTGTGCAATCCACGGAGCGAGCTGCGGCCGGAGCCGGCTACCTCCCCTCTTGCCTAGATCCTTCGCGTCATATAAAGGGCCCATCCCCCAGCTTTTCTACAAGTAGGTCAACTACTTCTAGTCTATTAATTGTCATTAGATTGCTCTCAGTGAGACGCGAATATCTTGTGTTAATGGCGGGCGTTCCTCCAGGCAAGCCACTTGTACCTGAGCTCGACTTCAGCTCACAACCATACGGCGACTTATCCAAGCGTTTTGATGAAGATATTGCCAATGCGCGAAGTATTATTAGAGAGAAGCTGCCCGCACTTTCACAGCTCAATGCTCTCCTCTCGATAACACTTGGCACGAACCTAACCCTTTTCATCGACGCTCGAGCGTCCGACTCGCCCGCCAAGCTCCTCGAGTCCCATCCCGGCGATGGGGCCGAGCCGGACTGTCAGCTAACCCTCCGGCCAGAGACTATTATACAATTCTATCAAGGACACCTAGACCCGAGATATGGATTATTCAAGGACGACTTCCTCCATGACACGGCGATGACCAAGAATAGTATCCCACTCGCCATCAAATTTTGTGACCTCCTAACACCACAAGGCCCTCCTGCTCCACCCAGATGTCCTAGTTCGTTTAAGAGGCTGCCAGTCCCGACAGAGGACATAGCCCAGGTCAAGCGAGATATCAAGGAGTTTGGTTATGGCCTCGTCAAGGATGCACTTACACCAACTCAAGTAGCTGTGAGTCTATATCAGCTAGGAGTCATAATGAAGTTGGTCAAGAGATTGCAGCAACTAACCTACACTCTGCCCCGGTCCATTAGGTTCTTAGAAAAGCTGTTGAAGAACAAGCGGCAGGCGAGCGCAAAGCCGGCGTCGCTAGGATGGACGGTGGCGCAGATGCCACGAGCGGGCCGAATCAGCGGCTCTGGGTGCTCATCAACAAAGGTGATGAGTTCATAGACCTGCTAGACCACCCCTTGATCGACGAGATCGTACCATGGCTTATTGTAAGTCCCAAGTATCTTCATGTCTGTCAGTTCTCAAGCTCCAAAGTATTGCGCGTTCTCACAATACCTGTACTTTCGCATTCTTTTCTAAATTAGCTCTCGTACCGTAATATACCCCTGAATTATCCGAGAATCGAGAACTACTGACCATTAACCCGGCTACCCAAGGGGGACCATGCTCTCCTCCACAGCTACCTCGCCAATATCGCCCGTCCGGGTAACATCCCGATGGTGATGCATACGGACCAAGTCGCCATCCAACCACCGATCAGGGACGTGGTCTTCGGAGTGGTGAGTCCATCACTTACGCATTCCGGCCAAGCTCATAAGCTCTTACACTAAATCCAATATCTCACACATACAGAACATAATGTTTGCCCTGACCGACGTCACCGCCAGCAACGGGGCGACGCGAATCATTCCCGGCTCGCACCTGGGCCACGTCGCGCCGGCCGACATCTTCAGCATCGAGGGCACCATCCCGGCCGAGGCGCCCGCAGGCTCCGCCTTCGTCTTCGACAGCCGGTTGTGGCACGGCACGGGCCCCAACACGTTAAAGCCGGGGTCACCCGATTCGGAAAGGCCGACCATCTTCATGTTTTTCATGCGCTCGTTTATCCGCTCGCAGGAGAATTACTCGCGTACGTAACACGCAGAGCTCCCATCCCCCTTTTCTCTTTTGCAACCCCTCCTAGGAGTTGAAACTACCCGTCAACCCCCTGAGACGTGCCTGAACTTCAGAACGCTTCACTAAGGAGTAACAACTGACTTATTCTTGCAGTGTCACTACGTCCGGATGTTGCGCGGAAGTTATCGCGGCGCCACAGGAAGTTCTTAGGGTTCTGCGCTACGGGGACCGTTGGGGGTCAGGAAGGCTACATAACCGAGGGCGCATACTTTGACCGTAAGGAAGATTGTGTTGGGGCTATACGAGCGCCTCATGAGCCATATACTCCTGGATTGGTCAATGGTACTTGAGTTATATGTCCAAGGAAATTTATTAATAAGGGCGCAAAAGATATTAGGGTATATGTAGCCTTACTCTGACAATATGAAGGCGAGAACAAGCCACAACGTCAGCTGGGAATTTCGTCCCTAGTGAGAAGCCAGCTTTCTCCAGACTTGTATATACGATAAACTGCGATCAAGGAGGATCGGAGTCTACCTAGACTCAATAGATGGCCGCGGCACATGCCTGATCACGACTGTACCTTTAATATGCCAACTTGAATTAACAGACCATGAAACAAGAGGCGAATAAGGAGAGGATAAAGTTCAATTTGGTTTAGAAGGTGAGCAAAAAGAGTGAATCTAACATGAACAATCACCCCAATAAATGATAACAATTCCACATCCAGCGCCCGTGAGGAGCTCAATTATGTTCTTTCTCCATCCAACCACACAGCGACCTGCGACCGGTGAGCTATCAAAAGACCGTTCCATCGAGATGAGTAGCGTCATAAATCATGAAAATAAAACCAAATAACGCGACACTGAAAGGTAATGAAGGGGTAAAGAGATAGAGCTGCTCAACAGCATTTTGGGCCTTGTCCAGAATATCAGACCCAGCACGTCTGCCTTGATAAACGCGTTGTGTTTATCTAAAGCTGGTGGAAAAGGCGGCAGTGAATATTGAAATATCCTAAGCCCTCGATCCTCTCCTCGCACTGGTCGCACTTGTAATACCAAGTCTGAAGTTCCTCACGAAGCTTTGTCAAATGTTGGGGAGCATTGGGGTGCTCACGAGCCAAGTGCTCCGTGAGGCCTTTACCAGTCATGTAGCCGTTGGCCTCAACTCGGTCGCATCCGGCCACGGGACACGGATATGGAGTCGCTTTATGAGCGTCCTTCAGATGCTTGTTGAAATTAGAGCGCCTCCGAAAGGGTGCCTGGGCCCTCTGTTCAGACCAACCAAGACGAAAGAACTCTTGGCCTCGATGAAATTCACACCCAGGAAGTGGGCAAACAAAGCAGTCATAGTCTGTAGCATTCCTTGGGAAGACCTTTCTAATCTCCTCTGTGTCAAATTTGTGGTACCCACTCAAGTGTTGTACAAGATGATCCCGCCGGCGAAAGCCATGCTTGCCACGGTGACCTTTGCAGAAAGTACATGGGAATTGAGGGAGCCTCCTGTCGAAGGATTTTACATGGCGACGTAGAGCATCGAGGCGTGTAAATCCTGTATCGCATGAACATACATAGGCACTATGTCCTGCACTTGAGCTATGACGTTCAAGGCCCCCATTGTCGTCGAACGATATAGAGCATGTGGCGCATGAATTTTGGGAGGCTTCTTCAACTCGGTGATGCTCGGACGCCTCTGGTTTTTGTTGGTGGATTTGGAGGCCTGCATTACTGTCGAGCTGGACGGTCGGTTCTTGGGAGTCTCCGCGTGCTTCTGGAGTCGTAGTTGAACAGAACGGCTGAGAAATCGAGGACTCCGTTTCCGCTTTAGCATTCATAGGCCTATATTATTAGTCATAAGACATGAAGGTGAGATAATCCTGGTGACTTACCCCAGTACCTTGATGCTGGTGCGTTGTGCGGACGGGCTCGATAGCCAATCAAAGGAGAGTGCACGTTGGGCATTCATAACCATACTTACACCACCCTTTTTGTTAGCAAGTGCTAAAAAAAAAAAGTCTCACGGTTCCACGGTGGCTGCAGTGGCGTCAGGCAGCAGCGAGGAGTTAAAGTCGGTAGCGGAGTTCTGCTCCTCTTGACCAATCGCAGTCGTATTGTCCAAGTCGTTGAAGTCGAAGGTGTACTCATCGGTACCCGAGAAGGCGTCGAAGTCGAAGTACTCGAGGTAGTCCGACATCCTGGGAGGGCTGTCTTGGTTGAAGCGGCAAGAGATTCAATGGAATGGGCCAGGAGCCGAGAGGTGTACGAAAGAGTAAAATGTATGGATGCGAGTGACTTGGATGATGTGGGGGAGAGGCCATATTTCTCTTCGAGGACACAGAATCACCACCGCTTAAAGCAGCGTCGTGTAGATGGTACATGAATTCGTAGGGTGGGGGTTGTTTCTAGGAGCAGGGTCGGTGAGCCAGGGGATCGAAAGCTTTGATGTGATAGGTCGCCGGGTGCCACGTCGTCGCCCAGTTGATGAGACATAAGCAAAATAGGGTGGAGGTAGGGACGGGACGACGCTGTATGAAGGGTTACACAGCATACCTACAATCCTATGCAAGCGAGAGGCAGAGCCTGATACTACCTGGGTACCTCATGGCTGGATTTAGCAGAATATTTGATCTGTTGTCTGATATTATAACCAAACGCGTATGGAGTAGCATGCTTGGAAATATGGACGGGTGGGGGGGTGGGTCGGGGACTGGGCCGGGAAGAGGACCAAGAGGATATATTGAGATCCAGTGTATTAGATACCTACACTACCATGGTATCCTACCACGGCATGACCCTACCTAGTCTATCATCGCATGCCAGAGCCGCCCCCACCAGCGAACAGGGTGCCGTTTCACGCCAGATGGCGGCAGCCTTACCAATCCCACACACACTCTTCTCCTCACTGGCCCTTCCTCACCCTCGCCTCCTGGGCATCCGGAACCTGAGCGGCAACCTCGAACCCCATACCCTTTCTCCTCCGGCGCCTCGCGGCTCCGCCGTCGCCGTATTTCTCGTCGAACTTGCGGATCGCCGTCAGCGTCGCCATGTCCTCGCTGACGCTCGCCCCGATCTCCCGGAGCGCCTTGTCGAAGTGCCTGCCCGCGAGGACTCGTCTCTTCATGCCGCCACCGGCGCTATATTCGTTTTGGTCGTTCTGGGCTTGCTGTTCCCGTTGCTCTTCCAGGTCCAGCTCCTCCTTAACTGCCGCCATCGCCGCGGCGACGCACAAATTCTTCAGGTCGGAGCCGGAGTACAGCGGGGTGCGCTTTGCGATGTCCTCGATCGACACTGTCTGCTCGTCGAGCAGCTCGTCCTTGAGATGGATCCTCAGGATCGCGGCGCGGTCCGCCTCGAGCGGGAGATCGATGAGCAGCTTGCGGGGCAGACGGCGCAGCACGGCCTCATCTAGGTCGAAGGGCCGGTTCGTAGCCACCATGATGAATGCCTTCATTTTGTCCATGCCGTCCCACTCCCGCAGGAACTGGTTGATCGTCTCGCGCCTAGAGCTGAGATCTCGCCTGCCCCTCGACCCTAGTAGCGCGTCCGCCTCGTCGATGAAGATCACCATCGGCTCTTTCTTCTTGGCTAGCTGGAATAGAGCTCGAACGTTTTTCTCGCTCTCGCCCACGAACTTGTTATTGATGCTGGCACCGCTGACCTCGATCATGTTTGCTCCGCTCTCCTTGGCTACGGCCTTCGCTAGCAGCGTCTTGCCCGTGCCAGGGGGGCCGTACAAGAGACAGCCAGGTATCCTGTCCGTGGCAAGTACGCCGTAGGAGAAGGCCTCGGGCCGGATTAGAGAGAGCGTGGTGAGCATCTTGATAGACTCGATAGTCTCCTTCGGAGCATGAACATCCTTAAACGTCGTGCGGATGTTTTCCGCATTTATAAGACCCGACTCCAGCCTCTCCTCGTGATTTTCTTCCGACATGAGCTTACGCATGTCGAGGAATTCCGGAGATTCTTTCCGTTGCTTCTTCTCGTCTGTAAAACCTCTCAATATGGAGTGTGAATATCTCTCCCTTAGATGCTCAAGCCTCTTAATCACATCGGCAGCTTTCTCTATGGTTTCGATGCTGAATACGCTACGTGGGTCTTTAGAGTAGCCGATCATTGTAGTTACCACGCGGTGTACCTCGGCGACCGGTAAGACACTAGTCAACCATGACTCTGGTAACTTCTTCTGGTCTATTTTGGCCATTCCAATCTCTCCGCTAGTCATTATGGCGGCTTCAGGGGAAGGTTCGAGCATTGATGATAGCACCCTTAAGATATTGTCCTCGTTCTCTCTTGCGTAGTCCTGCCTTTCTATATATTGTTTTATGATCTCGAATGTGGTTGCTCTCACCATATTTGTGGGAGACGTGTTGGGAACCTTCCTACTGAGAGTGGTAACTCGCTCTGTCGACTCGAGCTCTCTTAGGCTTTTCAGGTAAGGTCGCGGCGCACCCATGGTAGAGCAGGTGCCGACTAGGGCTATCTTTCGGCCTTCCACCCAGAGCCCATCGACGACTTTTCGGATCTTGCCTATTATCATGGCGCCGCATTCTAGGTCCATATTGATAGCGTTGAAATCGTCGATGTGGACGATAAGCGGTCTCTGCTCAGTAGTCCCGGAATCAGCGGCGTGTACGAGCTCCTCTAGGGCCGCGTTGATTTTCAAGTCTTCCCAGAGCTCATCATTCTTTCCTCGATTGGCCCCGTTCAGGAACTCGTCCATTAGGGAAATGTACCTCTTGTTCTCTTTCCGAAGTCTTTCATCGCGCATAATAATGGTATAGGACATTCGGGTCTCCACGTCGTCTTTGTCTTCGTCAACGGCACGTCTTTTTAATCTTCCACTGTTCTCCGCGGCTTTATATCCCAACTGTGAGATGGCGCCAGGCGCCCTAACAGCATCTTGGCCAAGGTAACCCCCAACGATATGCGCAATATCAGAAGCTCTCAAGTGCAGTACGTCTGCTCTCAACTTTGCTCCAATGTGCCGCACGATGTCGCGGGGTACAGAGTGCCCTGAGTAGTTAGATACGTTGATAACAGTAACGGGCCGTCGTAGATCCGCGAGCTTGATATTCTTCCGGGGTGGGACCAAGAGGTCAGTGTAAACAGACGCTACAATGTCTTCAATCAGGTCCTCTTCAAACCAAGTCACGGCCGATTGCTCGAAAGGAGAGTCGTTCACCGCAGAAGCGATTACACTGTTGGCTTCATGCGGTCCCGACGGTCGATCGCCTTGGCCGAAAATCAATGCGTGGGCGTTGACTACGAAGAAATCGCTGAAGTTCGAAATCGTATTCCGCCGAAGTAACTCGCCTACTACCTCGTCCCCATGGGTCGCTCGAGCTGATAGAACAATAGCCCAGAACACGGCGGCGACCAAGACGTCTCCTTTCTTGCGGATGAACTCGACGTCAGAACCCGACTGCAAGCCTTTAAGAGCTTCGTTCAGAGTCTCCTCGGTCCAGCAGGCAGCTTCAACGATATAGGAGAGATGCCCTTCCGGCACCTCACTGAACAGCGCAAGCTCCAGTATAGTTCGCACGTGGTTCTCATGTAGGCGGATCGATGGGGGGCTCTTCTCAGAATCCCCAACCCTACTAATCGCATTGGCCAGAAACGACTTGGGCACATGAACAGGGGGTAGTTCCTCAGGCTTTCTATTCCTTAGCGTGCGTGACCTTAAGGAGCCATTGCCGGCTCTCTTCCTACCCTGGCCCTCGGCATTCGCCGTAGCCACGTTCTCTCCAAACAGATTCTCATCTCCATTATCGCCCTCTTCCCTCTCGGATTTACTTCCGTCGCGGGGCGCGCCGGGGCTCTCGTCGGCGGCGGCTCTGGCGCGGGCGGAGGAGGCGTGCAAGAAGCGGCCGGAACGCGTTACGAGGGGCGGTTTCTGAAGGGTGAGCGCCGCCGAGCGAATGGCACGCAGCGACAGGTTATGCATTCGGAGAATTGGCGCTCGGGGTGAGCGGGCGAATGCATGCCTTGCGGTCGTGTGGAAGCGGCGGAAGAAGAAATTTCGACGTTCGGCTGACGTCGAAAGAGGCTCGGAGCTTGCCGCAGCACCGTGGTCCAAGCGTTTCCCTGCTAGCACCCGCTCACCGAGGCTTCACCGAGGAGCTGCTTGTCATGTTTACGAAATTTGGACTGCGGATATAGCAGCAAAATCAACGTTTGCATTTTATGTATTTATAATAGATATTCATATATGTCTATCCCGTTTTCTAACCTTGGACATAGCGGTATCACGCATATAATAATCTTTTGGTAAAGCATGCAATTCATTTACTTAGTAGCCGGCCCCTCTAACGCCACGCTTAAAGCATATATTTTCAAAACAGACACCCTGTAAGCAGCAAGCCACCCCTATCCAATGTCTTCGTCGCAGCCGAATCATTTACGTAATTCCACTCCTGGAACTGTCCATTTAGAATTTGAACCAGCTCCCTCGTATTCCACCTTGGCACCACAGTACCTTGCCCGGTCTGAGTCGACGAGTTCCCTTGTACCCTGGATGGCCCCCTGACGCTGATGGTAGAACCGTCCGACACCCAATTGTCCTGTATATCCCGGACCATATGATTGACGAACCTACTGACATGTTCAGGAGGTTCCAAGAACAAATCTGTTCTAAGCCCTTGAACAAGCCTGCTTGGGTCCACAGTAATTATCTGCCCTGTACCTAAAGCTGTGCCTTGATTTGACTTATAGAGAAGATCAGAGAGATATTTGCTGGCTTCTCGTGTAAAGTGCGTAACGGCTTCCACGGCATCGATGATGTCCATTGCTACCTGGGAAGTTGGCTCATTGATCAGGTATGCTTTGATAGAAGGTGAAAGTAGGTTGAGAAGGCGGATGATCTGGATCAGAGTGTAGACGTGCTCAGAACGTAAATCGGCAGTGTCGAGTTTCTGGAGATGCTTAATGCCAGCCAAGCTCGATTCTAGAACCACCAAAACTCCATCCATATCCTCTTTATCAAATGCCCTGTGAATGCAAGGCGCTCCAAGCAGTGCTTCTAAAGCGTCGACATAAGTGTCTAGCATTACCCATCCTTCCGGTACTTGCAGCGCTGTTTTGATGATTGCTGGGAACATCTGGCTTAGCGTGAAGGAGAAAACGTAAGGATTGCCCATTCCTTGCTGAAGAATGGCCTTTTCGTCCGCAAGCTGGCCATTCGCGAGCGCAAGCTTAAAGTTTGGGAATAGGAGATAGAAAAGTCCGGATACCGCTTTCGTATCGCCTTCTTCGAGCTTAAGACCCCACGATAGTATCCCTGCTATCTGCAGGCGAGGATCTTGACGAGACGGAGAATATTCCCGGCTGATCTGGTAGAAATATGAATCTACGGGACAGAGGTCTTGCGATCGTATTATAGTGACGATTGATCGGACGAACTCGATATACTTTGCGTGCTCGGGCGTGTCCAGCACCATCGATTTCAGATCAAGTTTCATTTGTTCCATCGTGCTTCTCAAGGCCTTAGAGAACTGTGATTGCAGTTGCTGTTTCCGACTTATTTCCGCAAACCGTAAGGTCTTTCGCATCACAGCTACGACCCCTGACTAGATTTTAGCAACGAACACTTGAACTAAAGGAGATGACTTACGGGCGAATAAACCCTTGTTTGTATTGTAGTCAGGGTCATTTCCGATCTCTATAGTTGCGTCTTTCAAATACGGGTCGCCACGACGTTTCAATGCCATAGCGAGCCTATTTTCATATGCCAGAAAGTTCAAAGGCTTGACCAGTTCCATTAGGAACAATTCGAGAATCGATCCGCCCGCATCCTTTCAACATAATTAGTGGAATTCAACTATAGAATGTAAGGGGGTCAAACCTTGAAGTCCTCTATGCCCTGTTCCGTTAACATAGCCAGGAAAAGCGAATAGTATCTCCTTGAAGGTGAACTAATAGCGCTGGGCATTTTTTGAAATATGCCGTAACGCCCGGCCACGAAAAATTGAGAGACACGCTGGGATACACGTTAGCTTCTACTATTATCCAAAATTGAGAACACCCACCGAAAGTCGAGCCTGGATTAAGCGCGCTGCCAATCGTCCCGCAAGAGATACAGCTTGTTCCATACATATGGAGCGATCACTCGTAGGACCAAGTCCGCTATCTCTGAAGTCCATTCCAACGACAGTGCGGGTCATCGAGAAGAAGGGAACGGCCAATTTACGTTCGATAAGCTGGTTTAGAGTTAATGGGCATGGTCTCATTGAAGGAAGTATTGGGAACTTACTATGATAGCATCTTCTCCATGCCAAGAGTGGTCAGCCGTTGCTGGACCCTGATCAAAGAACTTTTCAATTCTCGTAATGTAATAATCGAGAATATCAAGGGCAACCCGTAAGCTACTCCAATCGAAGTCTCTCGATGAAAATGGGAAACGCGTGAAAACCTGATCTAATTGGTCTTGGGAAAAGTTAGTAAAGTTCTCTAGGGCGGATCGAGGGAGTAAGCGTACAGTGATTCAAGGCAAAGGACACGGTACTGAGTGTTGGCGCATGCCGAATGACATCCAGGAAGCTTTTCATTGAGAAATGCAACACATCCATCGCCCCTTTCCTGTTCAATTTTATAACTGCGTTCATCATGTCTCGACTGATATTTTTCGAGGCATCTTTTGACATCTTTGCGAGCTGTTGTTGGATATCTAATTCGGCCGACAAGTACTGTTCCAGTACCTGTTGGAATACGTTTTTCTGCCAGTCAGCGAAAGGCTTGTATGTGCTGGTATCTTCATTCGAGGACATCACGAATCGAGATAGTTGGCTCCAGGCTCGCAAGCTGATCAAGCAAGCTTCTTTATGAGAATTACTCGGCGATACTAGTTTCTCAATGGTCTGTACCGAGGGTCTCAAACTTGCTGGGGCTGCCCAGAAGAGCGTGCAGAGAAGGTCATGGTGATTTCTTAGGGCAGCCAGGTCACTTTCGTGGATATCTTTCTCCTTTTCGTATAGCCGGTTGTGATTTGGCAATACCCTTGCCACCATGTTTCTAACGTCCTTGGTGAAACCCTGATTCTCCAGACTCTTGATGGATAACGCGAGAAGCTTCAGAAAGACGTGAAAGCACCTATCTTCCGGGGTGATGGCGAGCGACGGGGATCCTGTAAGATGCTCCAAGAACTCAGGTGATTTATATACCTCCTCATTCCGCAAATGGGAAAGACCTCGAGCAGCAAAAAAGTCAAAGATCGTTCCTAATATACCATTGGACTTTCGCCAACCCCACTGTTCTATGAGGTAATGGCAGCGACTGATAACACCACGGCAGTAGTCGTTGAAACTTGGAGCTTGTCGCGAATTACTCTCGTATAACTGGAAGACACGTCTGAGTAGCTTTTGCGGCAAACCCCAACCCTCTAAGGGCATGGTATGTCTGCGACCCGGAATAACAACACCAGTATTGTCAAATTCGCCAAGCGGGAGTAGAGTGAACAAGTCGTACCAGATCCGCTCAAACGTGTGCGCATCGCTTATGGAACTCGGATCCGCATTCAACATGATAGGAGATACAACGTCCCAGAAGCCGGCTCTAGGAATACGGGATTCTTCCAGTATTCGAATGAGGATAACCCAGCAGGCTATTGAAGAGTGTTCACTGCGAATACCTCTTTCCCGAAAGGACATGCGTTGCAGATCGTGGTACAGATTTCGGATATCTACCAACTCAATCTTGAGTAGTTGCCAAGCCGTCGTTTTGGCAATCTTCGTTAAAACGTCTTCGAGCTGGAATATCTCCGCTAGCTGATTGAGACAGTGACAAATGCGCAAAATCTGGAACGAAATAATCAGACTACGGCTCAGGACATCTGCGAGAACCCGGACCCGATCTCGAGACTGGACTGGCATGGTCTCCAAACGTTCTGAAAAGCTCCGCAATATTTCCAGCGCACGACCTGCGAAATGCTTTTCGCTCTCCTGGTCAGAAAACGTTACATGCCCCTGGAGATAATCTAGGACGAAGTCTGCGGCTTGGACTGGACCCGCGCCGCTAGTAGAGTCAGGGGTATCTGAATGAAGGTAGTCCGCTATCCAGTCAAAGACGATACCTAGTTCCGATGAAGTTTGTGCATCCCATTGACCCCACCGCAGGGCTTTTTCATCGAGCATGAATGTGACACAGCCCCGTGGATGATGGAGACTATCAGGGGACTTCTCAGTCAACGCCTTCACCAGCCGACCACTCCCAAGAAGTGTGCTTTCATGGAAGAAAACCCCAAGGTCTAGTGGGAATACTTCAAAATGTTGGGTGTAATGCGTGCCGAAAGGACCAAGTCCCAGTAGCTTGCCTGTAGATTCTGACACGTGAACCGCTTCGACGACAGCAGTTACAGGACTCGCCTCACCAGGCAAAGGGTCATTGGCATGTGCATATTGAGGCGCGGTAGTATCTATTTCTCGAGGCTCAAAACGCTTCCGAGTTTTCAGTCGTTTCCGTATCGGCGCAGGTTCGAGCCTTTCGGGGCTATCTCCTGACGGCAAATCATCGGCATGCACATTGAGACTTCTGGCTGGAATGCTTTCAGTCACTAGTCGTTCGAGGCCGATGCTCGCCGGCGTAGGCAGGGCTCTACGCGATTTTCGGTATATCGCATCGAGAGCTCTCTTTCGCGCGTCAAATGCATGCCGCCCAAGCTGTTCGCCAACCGATTCAAGCTGCGCTGGCCTTGAGGATGTGTTGTAAGATTTTGCTCGAGCAAGATGAGAACGCTTTGGCAGAGAGGTCGTAGGACGAGGTACAGCTTGTGTAGAGGATACTTCCGTTTCAACATTAACAAAACCATCGATGCTTGCCTGTTTGACCATGCGACGGGGTTGCACAAAACGGCTTGAAGGTATGCCCCTTCGGGATCGGGGCTTTGAGATCGTTTTCGGAGATTGGACAACAGAGTTATTGGAAAGGAGACGAAGGGGCCCTGGCAATTCTGTCTGCGTCTTGTTCGAAGTATTAGAAGTTGCTCTTGGCTGAATACGACCCCTTTCCCAGTCTCTGAGGACGCTGTTAGCATCAATATTGTCTTCGCGTGTCCCTAAAGCAATCCGCTTCTTTGAAGGACTCGATCTACCCTTGTCTCGTCGCCTGTTTGCGGTCCGAGCAGCTATGCGGATAAAAGGAGGCGCGTCTGGTTCAGCGACATCCAAAATGCCAAGCTGCGGTGGAGGCGTAACTCTAGTGGATGTTCTACTAGGCTCTTTGGGTTGGCGTCTTCCTCCCGAGCTCTTACTTGCACGATGTCTCCTAACCGTCGGCTGTGCCGTTGAACTCTTTGTCCTATTCAGTAGCCCAGTGATCCTCTGCTGTCGCTTCGGCTGTCCCGTTTGGCCTTTGAATATCGACTGCTGATTCTTCTTCCGTTTCCTGGGTCTTTCTGAACCATCGGGGTCTTCATTGGCTCTTTTATTCCCAGATAGCATATAGTCGATATGGTCTTCTTCAACTACAGAACCAGCGTCATCTTCGAAGATGGGAATATCATTGCCATTGTTCCTTCCAGGCTCGTTATCAAAATCGTCAATTCGTAAAGTCATATCATCGTCATCTGAATCATCAAGAAATAGAACCGGGTCATTGCTAGGTTTAGGTGAGATCTGGCGACGCTGAGCCACACCTTTCCTCTGGGTCCGTCCCGGAGAACGGTCTGGACTTCGCTGCGGGAAAGCTCGGGTACTCTTTTGGCGAGTGTCATTTTGATCAAGCCGGAGCCATGATGCGGGCAATACACCACGCATCCTCCTCCTCATAGCTGCTCGTATCGTTTCTGGATCGCTTTCAGAATCACTGCCAGAGCCTGTGTCCTGCTCGTCGCCAGTCTCGTCGTCGTCCCCTGTCATAGTGAGATCAATAAAACCACCGTTTTGGTTTGTCGGGGCGGGGCTTTGATTCCGTGACGATATCGTACTGCTTAGTTTTGGCGTGAGCGTAGTAACAGGTCTAGCACGTCCAAAGGCTGTAACCGGCGTGGCTGTCTGGAAATTCGGGCTAGTTTGGGGAGGCGATGGAGGAATATCAAAGATATTATCAAGGCGTGCAAGCGGTGAGATCTCTCTTTCGAACCTGACAGGCTGGTGCGATTTCAGGAGCTTCCGTTTCTCGGAGACTTTGGGCGAGGCTTTCCTCTTACTAATCGTTCGTCGTCTCTTTCCTAGCTTCCATTTCTCTACATCAGCCGGATCAGGGAATTCCTCTTCATCGTCCTGTGAACTCCTCAGCAGAACCTCAGGTTGTACCTCTCGACGTTCAGGCGGTGGAGGTGAACTTCTCGCAGGTCCAATTTCGTCCTCCTCGGTATCGTCAAGCAGGCCGGGCTGTTGGATTCCCTGGCTCTCTCCCGAATCTTCCTGGACGAGTTCTCGTGCGGTCGACTGGCTTTCCTCTTCGTATTCTTGTTCTTGGGAATCTTCCTCTTGTCTCTTCCTTGCTGCTTCTTCAAGTTGCACGCGCAAGGGTCGCACGCCATGTGACCTGAGAGTCTTGCTGTACTGAACACTTTCTAGTAAGTAAGGGTGTTCTTGAATCGGTTTTCGTGGTCTCAGCGATCGTCCAGGTCGAACTTCTTCCGGGATTGGGCTGCCATCATCCTCACGCAAAATATCGTTCACCTCGAATATGGCATCGGTAAATTGCATAGGTGAAACAACAGGAGGTACTTCCGGTACTCCCGGCACCTGGGGATTGTCCAATTCCAGTCTGCTAACATCACCATTTGGAGCAGAGTCCTTCGCGTCATCACTAGTATCAAGTATTGGCGACGAAAGAGGAGATGATTCGGGATAAAGTGTAGTCTCTGGCGCGGGCGGCGCTTCTGGTAGCGATGCTGGCGGTGGCCGAATTGAGTTTCGGTTTATGCTGTGTTCCTTTCCGGATTCTTGCGACGACGATAAAGGAATGTCCCAAATAGTCCGTGTATCGCGAGCTGGACCTGGGGCTGCGAGTTCATCCTCGGAATCAGAATCGGGACCATCATCGGCCTTAACATCGGTTGGCTGGGGTGGGAGCTCATGTTCGGATTCTTGGCTGCTATCGAAACCGCTTTCGTCGTCCGAATCTGGCACCTCTCCAAGCTCCTTCCATTTCGCCATCGGGTCTCAGATGCATTTCTTTACACCGCCGAAGAGTGAAACTCAATCATGTTGTGTATATAGAATGCAGGTATATGTAGGGTTGTAGCTACAGTGTGGGATGCCTAGACGCGTCCTGACTTGCACCTAAACGCGTAAAGGTACCTAGCAGCCTAGGTATTTCAATTATTGGTGGGGCAGTGGCCACGGTCGCACGCCACATTAACTGGTTAATTGCATAGACCCGATAAAATGACGCAAGGGGTGCGACCTGCGACTAGTTGAAAGAATGCAATACCCGAATATGCTTATGTAATTTTCCTTCGAAATCACACACATTCATTAGTATCAGCCTAGGATGTAACTTTTTCAATATTACTGCCACCTCTTGTGTCTCCCATTAGTGTTGGGTCACAATCGAGACCATGAGTTCATTCGGTCGCTATATTCCCTTAGGTCTCGCCGTAGCATTTGGAATATGGAATGGTATGAATCTGTCACTACATTATGCATATTATTCCGACGTGCTAAACATCCCATATAATAGGTTACTATGCATTCAAGCCAGCCTTTAAGGAGCTCCAAATGGGGTCACAACAATCCCTTGCAAAGGATCTTCAACCAATCGAGAAGCAGACAGATGCCAATAATCAGCAAAAACCACCCAAAGATGATGCTTCATCCAATCGCTAGCTATATACCACCGTCATCTTGAACTGGTTATCACCGAGTAATCCTTGATACCCCCTGAGAAACTAGAAGGGTCCTGTTTAGGGATTTACTTGGGTCTCAACCAAATCTACCAAGCTCCCAGGAGGCGAGCCTCTCATACAGTATTAAGGCTCTTAGACTCACAGTCCTTGTTGGGTATTCCTAGAAGCATTCTAGCTGGTATGTGAATACACACAGTGACAGCATGGAGAAGCCATACTGTTATTCTCATTCGAACTGAGTTGAGTGGCTTATATTTACTTAGGAGTGGGCTGTGCTTTGAGTTGGTTGAGTTGCAAGATGGAGAGCGACTGTAGGCACTTAGATGTATCAACTGTTCCCTCTCATTGAATCACGCCAAACGGTTACACTTAAGATGAAGAGGCTCAGTTTAAGGGTTCCTCAGCCAAGGCGATTGGAAAGGGCTCATGAATTACTAATAATAACCTATCTTATTATACTAGGTGCCATATAAATATGTTAGTTGTGTAAGTGAATGCCTATCTAGTGCAATTATCGAGCCCAGTTATGTACTTCGAAGTGAGGTATGCAATCTTTTGCATTACGTAATCCTGTCGTGACGTCGTAGGGCGGCCTAGTTACTATTACCTTGGTCCGAAGTTTAGCCGAAGTGGCCATAGAGCTGGAGCTATGGAGCTTGGTACAGCTGCCAGCCGCGGAATTGCAGCTGCTGAGCAGCCTGAGGCAAACGGCAGCTCCTCCAATTGGCTCCACCACAATCATACGACTACTGACGCTCAATCGAAAAAAGACTCTCAATTGATCTTGACAGCCGAAAAACGAAGCACCCAACAACACCGTCAGCTAAAACCCACCCGCGATCCCCTCTTCCACGTCCAGCAAGCCTAGCGACCACCTCAATTGGCTTCAATCTCCGCTCTTCCGACCGGTCTGCACGGGATTTGCTTCTTGCTCCTCGTCATTTCGATTTTGTTTAGCTACGAGTCAAGATGATGCGCACACCCGCAACCTCCCTCCTGCGCGGCGCCCTCCGGGCCAGCAGAACGACCACCATGATCCCCCGCCGCGCTGCCTCCACCCACGCCATCTCGAACCCGACGCTGGCCAACATCGAGAAGCGATGGGAGGGTATGCCTCAGACCGAACAGGCCGAGCTGTGGATGGCCCTGCGAGACCGCATGAAGGAGAACTGGGCCGAGCTCACGCTTCAAGAAAAGAAAGCCGGTACGTGATAATTTTGGTGTTTTAGTTGGCTTCTTCGAGTCCCGATATTCGACTTCAGGTGGTTTGGCTTGCTTTTGAGGTTATTGGGTATCAGAACTGCTCTTCACAATGGCACCCCGGAGCGGAGAGTGGATCCTTGTTGCTTAATCTGGCCATTCACAAAACACGTATTTGAAGCCATCTTGAACTGACGGTCGTCAATAGCCTACTGGATTGCCTTTGGCCCTCACGGCCCCCGTGCCGCGCCTCCTCCTGATGAGGGACGTAAGGTCGCCATATATACCGCCGTTGGCGTCCTCGTCAGTTTCATCCTCTTCGCCGGGATGCGATCGTTTGCCGGCCCCCCGCCCAGCACCATGACCCGAGAATGGCAGGAAGCCTCGAACGAATACCTCAAGGTAAGAAGGAATTTCTACCACATCCGTGTCTTCGTCTTGGAGAAAGGATCCGTAAGCTAACAGATGTCAGAACCAACGCGCCGAACCCCTCACTGGTATCTCGTCCGAAGGATACAGCGGCAAAGGCATGATCCAGTCGCCGCCAAAGCATTAGACATAGTGCCTATATAATACCAAACCTGCTTATATCTCTTCCATATTCCCTTTGTCGTTAGAGAACCGCAGTGCAAGGCATCAACCCCCATGTACAAAATGAAAAAAGCAACTAGAGTGGAACGGAGCAGGTAGGCGGGGGCGCGTTGGCTATCCGAAACGATTCGACGATCGAAAATATTGCACACTTGAAACCGGACACACCAAGCAGCAAGCATATCAGAAATCATTTATTTTAATTTCCAATCGGGATGCGGTCCCCCGTGCCTAGGAGATGAGCAGAAACAGGCAGGCTGGTCGAAACGGATCAACTCCCTGGCGTTGTAAATATTGTACAAGAGGAAACAAAGCTTCCACTATGCCGTTCTTAAAGCCCTCCTTCGTCACTTTGAGTTGTTATCGACCGATGTCTATCAACATACGTTGCTTCGTAACCTGCTCAAACTTGCTCACAGCCTTTCCCACTTATTTATGTACCCCTCCCATCGAACCCAAGCTACCAGGTAGCTACATGCAGCGTTGTGAAACCTAATTCAAGATGAACAGACCGCTAAGCTACCGCATTGCTCCTATAATGTATGTATGTTATCCAATTCAGGCAGTCTATTGGGAAACTATAAAACTGCATGTACACGATGGAATAAGACATACCTGCCTATCTACCTATAGTACACGTGTGGCTCAACTACACCTAGCTGGCACCAGATATGCAATGCAATCGTAACCGCATCTTTGGGTACGGATACGAATATGTGTTGTAAGTTTAGATACATGTAGGCAGATGTCTATATTCCTTACCCAGCACCGACGAGAAAGAATAGTAGTGCACACTTATAAATGCAGTCGAGGAATACGTATTACACGCAAAGCAAGTTGTTGTTATAAAAGGTATATACACCAAGCCTTCCAACTTGTGTAGTTCAGTTCCAGTATCCCCAAGTACCCTATTTACGCCTGTTCATACACAGAGATATCATAATGCTCGATGAATCCGAATCCCTAAACAACACCCTTTCCCTTAGTACACCATGCAGTATTTCGGCAAACAATATGCCCTCACGCATAACCCGCAGGTCCTTATCAAATCTCCCACAAATCAAGTCAAGCACCGCTCTGTCCAGCCTCGCGGTACTGCCCTAGACTACTCATGACCTCTCTTCCGTGCTCTTCGTTCCCTGGCACACTAGCAAGGCCATCCTCCTCGCGAATCAGCCTCTCGACCTCAAACCTGCCATCCTTGCCCCAGTAGCCGACCTTTTCTTGGCCGCGTACTGCCTTCTCGGTCACTAACACGTAGTGGGTGGGAGCGTCGAACATGGCCTCAGCCAACACGCGCTCCATCTCCATCTTGAGGCCACGGGCACCCGTCTGCGCCTTCTCAGCGCGCTCCGCGATGGCCTGCAGGGCCTTCTGCGTAAAGAATAGGTTTGAGGGGTACGTCTGGAACAGCGCCGTATACTGCGCGACTAGCGAGTTGCGTGGCTCCGTCAGGATCCTTAGGAGATCTAATTGAGAGAGGGGAGAAAGCGCCACGATATTGTGGACACGTCCGATTAATTCCGGGATGAACCCAAATCCTTGGAGATCTTCCGGTGTGGCGAGATCGAGAGCTGTGAGCGTCGACGCATCCTCGGCATTAGGGGGCCGGTGGGGGAGGTGACGAAATAGGTGTGACGGGAGATCCGGTTTGTTTCCGGATGTAGGTTTACTGCGGAGCTCGGAGCCGAATCCCATAGTTGACTTGGATACTCGATTGAGTATCAGCTTGTCGAGGCCAACAAATGCGCCGCACATAACAAATAAGATGTTGCTCGTGTCAATGGTGTATTGGTCTACCTTCCCAACTGGAGGAGGCGCTGCCTGCGGACCCGAAGTGGACGTCGAAGATCCTGGACCAGTATAATTCGTAGTTATAGGGCTGGCCGAACGGGATGACGACGAGGAGCGATTGTCCTTGACATTAATGGTAACCTTAGTTCCTTCGACTAGTTTCAGTAATGCCTGCTGTACTCCTTCACCGCCCACGTCTCTTCCGTTCGTCGTCTCACGTTTAGCAATCTTGTCGAATTCGTCAAGGACGACTATCCCTTGTTCCGTAGCCTTTACATCATAGTTGGACTCTATCAATAATCGTTCGATGCACGTTTCCACATCCTGACCTATGTAACCGGCTTGGGTGAAAGAGTTACAATCGCATATTGTGAAGGGTACGTTAATCTTCTTGCTTAGTGTCCTAAGGGAGGCTTAGCCAAAGGGCGCATATCTATAGGGACAGGGAGGTACCTACTCAAGTATATACGTTTTCCCAACACCAGTTGGGCCTATTAGAAGCAAATTACTCTTGTCGATTTTCACTGGCGGTGTCCGACCTATGTCCTCGGGTATATAAAAGTCAACTTCCTCCGAGCCTCGCTGCCAGGTCTGATGCATTTGTTGTATAGATTCATTATGGCCCGGGAATTCGTCTTTGGGGAAATCGTCAGCACGGTATCGTAGTGACATTGGTGTCGGGTGATGCTCACCTTCAACAGGATGAGACTCCCTCTCCCTTGCGTTCCGATCGCGGGCAATGGCCTGTCGCATAAGTTTCTCCCCCCATTTCCTCTCTTGCAGTTCTTGGTGTTGCCTCCGCCGCAAGTTTTGGTAGTGGTTAAATATGACGGAAGATATCGTCTTCTTGGCTCGGTCTTGCCCGACTACGTATTCGTCTACTCGTTTCTTCAGGTCTCGAGGATAGAATTGTGGGACCCCAAACGTGTTCTTGGAGAACATGGGCCCTCGCCCTTCTTCGTTGGGGTCATAGCTGCTTGTGAACCCTGAGTCGAGCCCTGGGATGCGTCTCGATAGGGTGCGAAGGGCGGTATAAGTCGATAAGGTTCGGCGACATCTCAGCGTAGAGATAGCAAGTAATGAAGTCCTATATCTTGTGAATACAGACCTCATATTGCTTTGTTAGAGGCGGTCTCCTGATCGGCCGCAACTACTAACGGAAATATGACAACACAGGCCACATGGGTGCGCAAGACGACAGAGTACTAAAGGTACACTGTATTCGGAGCCAATTAGACTAGGGTGGAATTGTCTATCGGGGATACTGTGCGTCTCAGGACGTAGTCGAGTTTGGAATTAACAAGACGAGATTCGTGTTTGTTGTCTATGTTAAGTTGAGCCTATTGTAGGAAGGGTTGATGTTGCTCCTGTATCGGACTTAAGTTGCGCGAGATCTCACAGCGATGATCCAACATGTGAGCTTAGAGACGGCTTAGTTAGTGGGGCGGGGGCTTTTGTTTGGTTTCCGTGGCGGGGGTTAGTATCTCAGAGGTACCGTACCAAAGCCACTACATAACAGAGAGGTCCACGGGTACATCTATGGTCGAGCTTAAGTAACGCCCCGCCAACGCCAACGTTCCAAGTAACCTGCACTTCGATACTTGGACTTCAAAGTCTTAGGAAGACCCCTTGTCTTCAATTGTAAATTTTCTTTTTCACAGGACTAGAACACTATTAGATCTTTGATGATATAATCGCATTACGTCTTCGTGATATGATATGCTACTTCGTTATCTATTGGAACTGGCTGTAGTGGATTCGCTGGGTGAACCAAAAGAGAGAGCTGGAGGTTCTAGGCGATTTGATCGGCCAGACAGCAGTGATCCACTGCTACGGTGCTACTGCAGCGCGAATTGCCCCTCGACGTCATTCTACGTGAATTTTTGGACTGGAGCTTCCTTCTCCTCATCTGGGGAAGGACCACTGCGGGAACAATTACATATGAGAACGTACGAGCCTATGAGTACAATGGGAATCAGGGAAAGATCGAGGTCAGCGTCTTAAATTGAGTCTTTTTTTTTCCTTCTCATACCAGAAGCAATAAAAGAATAATTTCAAAAACGAGTGCGACTTTGCAATTTGCTCTTATCAAGCATAGCTCCCTTGGTAGCTTGTTTAGCGGGGAGCTTCAGATCGACCTAACCTAGTACCTAATTTCGTGTCGCGTCTTCGAGAGCTCTCTTATTGCTCTCTACAACAGGAACCACCCCTTTTCACCCTGAAGCGTGAGAGAATCGCAGTCTGCCGAAAATGACTGCTGTGGCCGAGAATTCTGCAAATACTCTTGGTTCCGGTGCCGCCCCGGGCATACCAAATGACGGCACTGGTGCGACTCCTTCCCAACCCCGCGATGGTGCGGAGCTTTTGTGGAATTGGCAGTTAACAGTGTGATCCATAGGAGTTATCCAGCTGGATCCTTGGCTGGAGCCTTTTAAGGAGCCTCTGAAGCGGAGATATGCAAAAGCTCAAGAATGGATCAAGAAGATCAACGACATCGAGGGCGGACTTGACAAGTTCTCAAAAGTTTGTTTTGGCCATCATCACCTTAAGCGGCTTCTGAGGGCGTAGACTAACACAGGTGACTCGCTGGAACATAGGGTACTGAGATCTATGGCCTCAACGTTGACAAGGATAACAACATCATATACCGAGAATGGGCCCCAAACGCCACCGAGGCGTTCTTAATTGGGGAGTTCAGTGAGCGCCGGCCCTCCCAAGTCACGTCACAAACCACCGCGCTAACAGGACGCTGCTAGATGAGTGGAATAGGGGCTCTCACCCTATGAAGAAGAACCAATTTGGAGTGTGGGAAATCGTTGTGCCCGCGAAAGACGGGCAACCCGCAATTCCACATAAGTCCAAGATCAAGGTAGGCATATAACTTTGTTTGAGTCCTTAAGCCCTACGTTTGCTAACACTGGACAACAGATATCCATGACAACACCGTCCGGCGAGCGAATCGATCGACTACCGGCTTGGATCAAATACGTTACACAGGATCTCTCTGTTTCGCCAGCATACGACGCCCGCTTCTGGAACCCACCCGAGTCTGAGAAGTATGTGTTCAAAAACTCTAGACCGAAGAAGCCTCTGAGCGCTCGTGTCTATGAAGCGCACGTGGGTATCTCCTCACCCGAGTTGCGAGTTACGACATTCAAGGAGTTCACTAAGAGCATGCTACCGAGAATAAAAAACTTGGGATACAACGTTATTCAGCTCATGGCTATCATGGAGCATGCCTATTATGCCAGTTTCGGCTACCAAGTGAATAACTTCTTTGCTGCAAGCAGTCGATACGGCACACCTGAGGACCTCATGGAGTTAATTGACACTGCTCACGGCTTGGGACTTGTCGTTCTCCTTGATGTTGTCCACAGCCATGCCTCCAAGAACGTGCTAGACGGTCTAAACGAATTTGACGGCTCGGATCACCTTTACTTCCACGAGGGTGCAAAAGGCAGGCATGAACTTTGGGATTCCAGGCTTTTCAACTACGGAAGCCATGAGGTTATGCGGTTTTTGCTTAGCAACTTGAGGTTTTGGATGGATGAGTATCAGTTCGATGGTTTCCGCTTCGATGGAGTAACCAGCATGCTCTATGTCCACCACGGTATTGGAACGTAAGTCTACATTTGGTATACTTCTCATAATTCTTGGTGCTCACGTTTAATTTCTAGTGGTTTCTCCGGCGGATATCATGAATATTTCGGCTCGGACGTCGATGAAGAGGCTGTGGTCTATTTAATGATCGCAAACGAGATGCTTCACGACCTTTACCCCGATACCATTACTGTTGCGGAAGATGTCTCTGGCATGCCGGCTCTTTGCTTACCATTGTCCCTTGGTGGCGTTGGATTCGACTACCGATTGGCGATGGCTATTCCTGATATGTGGATTAAGATCCTCAAGGAAAAGAAGGACGAAGAATGGGACATGTCTAACATTTGCTGGACTCTCACCAACAGGAGACATGGTGAAAAGACGATCGCTTACTGTGAGAGCCACGATCAGGCGTAAGTGACCTATCAGTACTACACGGAGACATAGATGCTAACATCTTCCGACTCAGTCTTGTGGGCGACAAGACTCTACTCATGCACCTTTGCGACGCCGAGCTGTACACTAACATGTCGGTGCTATCGCCTCTGACTCCTGTAATTGCTCGGGGTATGGCACTCCACAAGATGATCCGGTTACTGACACACAGTCTTGGTGGTGAGGGCTACCTTAACTTCGAAGGAAACGAGTTTGGGCACCCAGAGTGGCTCGACTTCCCGCGTGAGGGAAACCAGAACTCATTCTGGTATGCACGACGACAGCTCAACCTCACTGAGGATCACCTCCTCCGCTACAAGGACCTCAACGAATTCGATCGCCAGATGAACCTGACCGAAGACCACTACGGCTGGCTGCACGCTCCACAGGCGTACATCAGCCTCAAGAACGAGAGCGACAAGGTGATCGTGTTCGAACGCGGAGGTTGCGTGTTCATCTTCAACTTCCACCCTACCGAAAGCTTTGCCGATTATAGGATCGGCGTCGATGTCCCGGGTACCTACAAGATCGTGCTTGATACCGATACGAAGGAAGTCGGTGGCTTTGGTCGCAATGATCCAAATGCGCGGTTCTTTACCACCCCGATGGAGTGGAATGGCCGCAAGAACTGGACTCATGTGTATATCCCCAGTCGTACTGCTCTGGTAAGTCATATAACCAGTTCGATGGTATCTATTAGAGCACAGAAGCTAACGAGACAAATAACAGGTTCTGGCACTTGAACGTTCCTAAATAGAAGGAGATCCGATAACGATAGGAGAGTAATAAAACACGAATTGAACACAGGAACATTCTAACGCCATCTTCTATGTAAATGCTTGAAGGATGCTGAGCGACGTAGCATGTTTAGCGAGATGAGATATTATAGTGACAAGACAACATATTGCAAAGGTGCTTCCCCTTACATTTACAGCTTCACCCCATTACAGGTAGTCCATAGATAAAATAACTATTATTCTTCGAACCACGCCAGTCTAGGGGTATCGATATACTAAATTGATGTCATACATCTGGCTTGACTTTCATATTTCACTATTCAACAAGCCATTCCTCAACCTCAACACCCATACTCCGTCCCACGCCCCTGATGACCTCCCACCCAACACCAACTCTCCATTTCCCACCCCGATCCATCGTATCGCCCGCACCTCCTGCTCCTCCAACACGAACCAGCAGCCTCAAGCTCGCCAGCGTCGCAATGGCCATGCCTACGTCCCCATCTACAGTCACATTCACCTGGTCCTCGCCATCGCCGCTGATCCACTCCCTTCGCGTTGCAGCATAGATAGCCACCATACGCTCTAGTACAAAGGCACTCGGACCGAGCAACTTGCGCGCAATCTTCCTGTGTTTCGATCTCTTCGTGACATGCTGGGAAATGCCTCCGCCCCCGCGCCGCCGCCGTCCAGAGTGCCACGTGCTGAAGATCGTCTGGTCGTGGCGTGGCGCGTTGTGCGAGGCCAGGTACGCAGCAATGAGCAGGAGTCGGGCTGTAGGCGGGAGGAGAGTAGCTAGGTCCTTCGTGCTCTTGCCGCGCGCTTCTTTGTCGACGGCAGTTGTCCCCTTGGCAGTGGAGGTGGGGGTTGGGGTTGGGGTTAGAGTTATGCCGGGCTCGAGCACGGCCTCGTCCTGGAAGTACGCCCGCGCTGCGACGAGCAGCTTCGTGAACTCGCGCGCGCGGTGCGTGCCCGCTGCCACGGGGGCCGTGAAGCGAGGCCAGAGGGCGGCGCAGGCGCGCGCTAGCCCGGGCAAAGTGCGCGATGCGGGTTTTGCTAGCGCGTCGTGGACCGCGGCTGCGAAGCGCGTCCAGAGGTCCGCTATTTCTTGGGGTGTTGTGTTCGGGAGCGAAGGGGGCGTGTATGGCGCGCGAGAGAGGATTGCTATGTACTCGGATTTCGTGTACGGTGGGAAGTAGAGCTGTGGAGCGGATGATACGCGGAGGAGGGACGGTGAGGGCGCGGTTAGGATGAAGATTGTTGTGAGATTGGGGATCTGGAAAGTTTTACATATTAGTTTATGTTTGCATACTAGGTGTATACAGAATAGAACGACATACGATTTCGGATAGCCTAGCGAGAGCAGGGAGGAGTGTTGGCGGTGCTTCTCGCTGGCGATCGATTCCGTCGAAGACCAGCACGAATCTCCGTTCCTTGCCATGGCGCTGGTCATACTTAAGTAGCTTGGTCAACTCAACGGTGAGAGCAGCAAGCGTCTCGCAACGCCCAATTGCTCCTCCTCCTTCCTCCTTCAAGGCGTCGGCAACCGAGCCCACGGTCCGTTCGAACAGGTGCCGGGCTGTCACGCACTCGGCGGACTTAACAATGGCGTAATTGAGGAGAGGCTCGGAGTCGCTAGTGGCAGAGGATGACAGCGCCTCAAGGAGACGCGCCGTAACGGCACTCTTGCCCGTAGCCTCGGTCCCGTGGATAATCAGATTGCGACATGGGGCTGCCCTAGGGTAGAGCAGTGTGACTAAGGCACGGATCTGGGCATCGCGGCAGGGGAAATTCTCGATGAGAGTTGCGATCAGGTCGTCTGGGAGCTCGAAGATGCTGGCCATTTTTTTTTTTTTTTTTTAAATTGGTTGGTTGCCGATGGACGAGCAAATCCAGATACTCGAGTTTGCCTTTTCCACGCCCCCAAGTCGGTCGGTCAATGGCCGATCAATGGCCGGTCCCGTCTGCTAAACTGGCAGCCTCGGCTGCTACCAGTAATTTATTAGTTTATTACTGTTGTAGGAATATATGTCATGTATGTCAGAATCTAGGGGAACATAAAACAACGTGCTATCCAAACTCAGCAGTGCCAGGGTCAGGGATCGGCAGTGGACGGCTGATTAAGCTCCTAAAAGTCCGGCTCCAGGTTGAGGAAGGAATGGTGAGTGGGCGAAGTACCAGCAACCCGTGCCGCAAAGGTGAATATGTGGGGCGCTAAGTACGTCAGTCCCTTCCTATAATTGTAGGCGCCCTCGAATTATAGGACCGCGACGGTCATCAGCGTGGCTGAGCCGGCTGAGGGCGTGATTTCTCCGCCAAAATCCGGCATCACTACCTGTTCCAAATATTTCTCGAAACACCTTAACCTTATTTCTACCGGCGCCATAGAAGAATGCCTTTCCATCTTACGACTTTCTGTCTCGCTTATACTTAAAGGAGTCCTTGTCTTGGCGACCCCAATGACGGTAGATGCTGTGGATGTTGAACCGAACTGCCTTAGGTAAGCAATACGCGATTGACTCAGGCAAGATGGACGACCTGGAAGTGGATATCCTAGACATCGACGCCGGCTCCAGTGCCGAGCTGGACTGGAACTTCATCGACGCCGACCACGATGGCAGCGTCTCACAGCTCAGGGCCACGCTCGAGTTCGACTCGTCTAGTAGACATTCCAGTGAGACGCCGGACTCACATAAGCCGTATCACACAAAACGACCTCATAAGAAGTCGCGAGCAGGGTGTCAGCAATGCAAAAAGCGTAAAGTAAAGGTAACAACAGATTGCCATATACGAGAATATTCCTCAGTACTGACACGTATTAAGTGCGACGAGGCGAGGCCGACATGTAAAGCATGTAGGCTTCGAAAGGAGAAATGCGTATATCCAACTACCGCATCATCTACTGCACTAGTTGCATGTTCCAAGTCTAACTCTACCCCTACATCTGCACCTACACCTGCATCTTCTTCCTCCTCTTCCTCATCCTCATCATCCTCGTCTTCCGTCTCATCTCCTCAACCATATCATGAGTCCAACGCTCACAGTTTGGTTATCACGGAGCCTCTCTTCTTGCCGTATGAGATGACCGACGCTCTCGACATGAAACTACTGTGGTTCTACACTACGACGGGTTATCGATTCTTCTCTATTCAAAGTGGCCGTTCTGCAATAGTAGACCATGTACTCCAGGTCGAGGTTGTCAAGCATGCGTTCCAATCACCTTTTCTCATGAATTGCTTGATGGCAGAATCGTCACTACATCTCCAGAACTTGAACCAGCCTATTCCATCCCAGCGTGCGGCGAATTACCTTTCCAAAGCCTTTAAAGGCTATCGGGATGCGATCGAGGCGGCAAATCCACATGATTATCCTGCCCTGATAGCAACGTCGCTTTTGATGATTGCTGTGAGCAGTCAGATGTTCCGAGATCCGGATGGAAAGCCACTATATGTTATCGATTGGATGCAAGTTTGGCGGGGAATAGGCCTGATTGTCGACATGGTGTCGCCCCGCGTCTTACAAGAGACGGGGATGGCAGTGTTATTCTACAGGCCCCCGGTTGACCTCGAGAAGGCGGCAACGTACATCCCAAACAACCTACTGTTCATGGTCGCCTCCATTAAACCTGGTGATACAGACGAAGAACATCAGCAAACGTACTATGATATGCTTAAATATCTCGGTTCGCTTTATCAAGAGATGAGAGAGCATGGTTTCAATCCCATCCTTGATCTTCGCATCATCACTTTCTTCAGTACGTACCTATCCTTTCGCCCAAGTTTTACTTGGAGGACAAATTTTCTTTCCATGGCAATTCCAGGAATAGGTGTATCACCACGTGGCTAGGTTAGAGAATATTTACTAACTTCACAATTTAATAGCATTTATTCCAAAGGATTTCATCCCGCTTGCAAAGGAACACCGGCCACGAGCCTTGGTTCTCTTGGCTTACCACCTATGCTTCGCTAAACTAACTCCAGATGTTTGGTGGATGAGCGGCATCGCCGACAGAGAAATCAGGCAGATCTGCGAAGAAGTCGGAGATGAATGGTCGCATTTGCTACGCGTGCCTCACATGGTCCTAAAGACAAACGATAAGACCGAAATCGCACAGCTGCTTATCAATAATCGCAACTGGACTCCGACCGAAATGGACCAATATGAAAAAGACCGAAATCCCAGATTGAAGACTGATCTCGGACTCTTCGACAATGACGGCGAAGAAATCAGTATCTACCAGGGCCAATGGAAACGAAAATCATCCATAGCATCCATTACTCACCAGGTTACGGATCTGGGTGAGTTGTTAGACCCGTTTCCCAGAATCCCTAGTCCCGTTACGAATGCTATATCCAATTTGTCATAAACGTTCTCGGACACGCTCTACGTCTCTAGAATGAGAGCGCTACCAAACTCACTGGATCTTACGATTTGGAAATTACCTAAAGCTATAGACATGGAAGCATGCATAATTCCGGCCTAGGTATACACGGGTCTTCACATCTAGCTTTGAATTTAGCGCCAGGGTCGCATTTGCAGTTTAATTCATAAACAGGATTTAGGAGGGAGGTTCCGATCTGGATGATATACAATATGCCAGATGGAAAGCATTTTCTTCAGATATACCTTCAATCCTTGACCGCAATTTTATCTGTATGTACAATCTAGGCAGCATCCGACTTGAGTCATATGTATGCTAACACTCATAGTTCCAGCACCCTTTGACGCACTTAGTCGCCTCGTCTCAGGATCATCACAGGCCGAACCATGCTTCGCTTGCAGTCAGATTAGCCGGTACCGAATGTCCCACGCCCTGCGCGTAAATCCCTTGGACGAAGTCGCCGTAGTTGCTGGTCGTGTAGCCTTGTTGGGGTGTATTTGCAGCGGAACTCGTGGGGTCCTGGCTCACGTTGAAAACGGCGGTCCATTGTTTGATCTCTTCCTGGTAGTTCTGCGGCGCCAGCGTGCTATCAGCGCTGCCATGCCAGATCTGCATTTTAGGCCTCGGCCCGTTGTATCCGGGATACATGTCAAGCACGACCTGCTTCCACTTCTCAGGAGTAGCGCGCGACTGGCCGCCGCTGCAGCTGTTATTCCACTGATCGACACCACCGGACGAACTGACGAAGCAGCCAGCAGCCACACCACTATACAGTGACACAGCTTTGATGAGCTCTGGATAGGTGGCAGCAAGCACATTGGACATCATTGCGCCACTGCTGCCCCCAGTGACATAGACCCGTTCGGGGTCGGCCTTGTACTCGGAGATGGCGTACAAGATCATGTTAGCGATAGCCTGGGAATCACCACCACCAAGATGCGACAGGGATCTCTTCGACGACACATCCCAGCAGGTACCGCTGTTAGGCGAAGACGGCCAGACAGTAATGTAGCCCTTTTTGTCGGACCCTTGCTTCCACGGTATCTTGTTGTTTTGGAAGTACGACTGCGCCGTGGACTGGCACGAGTGGATAACCACTACAAGCGGAGGATTCTCGACGACGTTGTCTGGCTTGTACACCCACCTATACTGTCTATCAGTGTGATGGAAGAAAATTGGATGATGGTAGTGCGGTCTCACATCTGGGCCTTGGACGTCGCATTGTTGTTGTAGTTGGAGACTTGCGTGAGCGAGGCCGCAAAGGCCGTGCCGGCCATGAAAAGCGTGGAGAACAACATTGCCTCTTAGTCGATCTAAGAGACGTAGCTATGAAACAGGAAAATAGAAGTTGATCTAGATTGCGTTTCAACCCTTTTCCCGCCGAGAAACATGACAGGCAGGCTTTATATAGGGAAATATAAACCCAGCAGAACCCCCGTTCATAACAAAGCCCACGAACAGGAACAAGCTTTTCTCGTCTCTCTTCCCCGCATCCCTCCAAATTACTCCTAGATCTGCAGTACCAGCCGCCGTCAGATACCTCGTCAGATCAGAGCAGGATAAAGGGTAGCGTAGCATCTACCCAGTAATGAAGGGGTGCTGAAGGAGAGAGAGCAATACTGCCGGAAGAGGAAACCAGTCATATACATATAGTACGGAAGTATGCAAAACGTGGCGAACGTGGCTGGCTGTGACGCAAATTGCCGTTTATACAAGCTTTGCGATCGACCTCACCTATCTCCTAAAATGAAAAAGTATATGCGAATAAATGTACTATGTAAGAGCGGAAGTGTCGTATCGGCTAAAAAGGTGCAACGATGTTACCCCCCGTGCCATTAAGCGGATGTGCGTTGGGACTGCGAATCCCTCCCCCTTTCTCCCGCGTAGTTGGTTATTGGAGCGCAAGGCGGATCTTTCGCGCGTTTATGTTAGGGTTCATATAGGAGAGTAAATGGAATATTGTGTGATATAGGAGGCTTATATGTTTCTCAACCTGAGAATTTCCTCCAATGGTAGATTTCTCCGGGACTGTGGGTAAGGAAAGAAAGCATAGAATGTGGCAAGGCGTAGGATAGCCTAGGAGAGAATTACAGTGCATTACCGAGGGTCATCCATGCGTGAGCCGCGTGGCAGTTGCACGATATGGGAAAACCTAGGCACGGCTGTGTTAAGCAGGAAGACTCAGCTCCATAGACATGTCACGGTAGGAAAAGTAAAAAAATTGATAAAGCCAATACATTGCATTTGCGGTTTCTATGGAATTCCTCTATGTATTCCTAGAGAATCTCAGATTCATGCCAGGCAAGCCATCCAATCCGGGAGCATATACTGGAGACAATGCTGTCCGAAGTGGTGGTACAATAATGTAGTGGAATAAGCTACCGGGTATCGTAGGCGTGAGCCCATGCTGAATTAACATTCCGAATGACGTCCCTTTTGTAAGCCAGGTCCTTTTGTGTCCTCAGACTCCAAACTCCCTTTTGCGGTGCCTGAAAGTAACAAACCCCTCGGAAACGCAATGCAATGCAATTTTCGTGTTTTCCTCTCACTGGAGGGGACAAGTAGTATAGCAAGCAAGAAATTAGCGATTTCATTATTCGTGCCTCATTAGGCTCGTAGGCTTGGAAAGTATTTCCGTGGCTTTCGGAATCGACGATGTCCTCCTAGTTCGACGCACTATTGTTTCCCTCTGTGACGTGGGTGAGAGAGGCGGTTCTGCGATTATAGAGCGTCCATATCTTCAGAAAATAGCCGGCTTCTCTTCATGTGGCATCTCGAGAGAAATAATAGAACGGTGAACGGTCGAAGCGTTGACACGTATAATCCCGATCTTTACGATCTGGTATACTTTGATTACCAGTCTGGGTGTCTGGCGTGCTTGAATTTCGTTCCAGGTGGATGCTCGTCAACACGGAACTTACAGTGAGGATGCGTACACGCTCCATTAACAACGCTAGGGCACTAGTAGCAGTCAGCACGTTGCCCTCAACGCCTATTTGGCTCTTCAAGATTACGATACGGCACATTATGTTCAAGCGAGAATCCAACTAGAAATTACTCACATGATGGCCGTAGATGCAATTGTCAACATCACAGTCCTGACCCTTGGTGCAAGGATTCAAGCGAGCAAAGAGCGCGATGACGTTCTTCTCGTCCTTTGTGGGGTTATAGTTATGCTCGAAGCTACACTCGTCGCCTTTGGAGCAAGGACCTCGGAGGAAGTGATTGTTACATAGCTTGTCCTGGTCCTTTCGCCTCTTCATGCGCTCCAGGACTGCAACATTGACCTGTATGGGAGGGTCCAGCCCACGAGGACCCGGGTTCCACACAGGGGTGGGTGGCTTAGCAAGCGTTTTGCTCGAAGTTGTCGGGGTAGCCGTTTTCAGGGGAATCGGGAGGGTAATCTTGGGCGGCGGGTCGGCACCCTTTGCTTGAGTAATAGCCGCATACGAAGCGCCATTGGACGGGATTCGAGGGGTCGACAGGGAAGGCGACTTCAATCGAAGCTTTTCAGTACGGAAAATGTTCTTAAAGCTTGTAATACCGATCCCAGTGGCCACAATATCCTGGACTGTGGGAATCCCCTCGAGAATTGTAATGCGCTGCTTGGTATCATCGTCGTGGATGATATCGCCTAAGAAAGAGGCATAACCGGAATCGTGTGATATGCCTAGCAGGACTTGTTTACAGTTGAAGTTACGAAGGTGGAATCTCGTACATTCTGCCCATGTTGTTAGACAAACAGGAGACGGCCATGACAATCATAATTACTCAGGACAACTTACCAAGGATCTTCGCGTCGGTACGTTCCTTCCCATGGCCGACATCCACAAAGTCGAACGAAGCCTTACCCTGGTTGAAACCCGATATGAACGAGTATAGGATGGTTTCGGTCTCTACACAACCATCACGCTTCATAGCTCTACTTAGCCCGGGAACATTGGCGACGACCTTGACCGAAATCTCGATCGCGGTCTCTTCCGAGTAGCTGAACTTCTCAACGATAGCTTTGCGAAGTTCCTCGGCGGCCTTTCTGCCGCCCTCGACACCCTGCTTAACAAATTGCTCCTTGAACTGGAGTAGGAAGAGAGTCAGTTAACTATACGAGAACATAGGCTCGACATAGTCGCGACTTACGATTAGACCGTCTCCATCTATTAGAACCTGAATGTAAGGGTTGCGGTCCTAGAAAAACATGTTTCAGCCATGCGATGTCTCGGAAAGAAAGCTGTTGTTCGAGTATGGGTACGGGGAATTAATTACCGGAACAAAACCTAGACGAGTCTCCAGATCCTTGAGACGTTGCTGAAGGTCCTTGCGAGATTTTGTGGAACCCTCCAGGTCTAGGCGCGCATCGCCGAGCTGTTGGCGGAGACGGTGATTCTCCTTGCGGAAATGCGACTCAAGTCCTTCGGCGTACAATAAGAGGTCCTAGAGGCACGTATGATGTCAATCGTTTGAGGCGGTCGGCGATTTGTGAATATGTAATTATCAGAACATACCTTAATGAACTCGTGAGTCGTCTCTTTCTGGACCTCGTACTCATGGTATCGATGGACAAAGGCCATAAGACCTTGCCCTCCCATCTGGTCATACTCCTTGGAGTCCATGTCGGCGTATTGACCAAATAAGCAAGGTATCAAAGTCGGTACCGAACTTGGGTATACTTAGGAGGAGCTTGTCTGTATTAATGGTATTGATGCGATGTAGTGATTTGGAGAGGCGTGTTTGGATGGAGGCAGCGAATGATGAAGAAAGGAAGAGATGGGATGGTGTCGATGGATTGATAATTATTGGTTAAAGAAAAGCGCATTCGCGAATTAGAGCAGAACCCGCAGCTTCGTAGCCAGCTGTATGTAGAGAAGCCGCCTCCCCAGCAACGAGCGGTTAGGTGCGCATCTCTTGAAGTCGGCGCATGTATCACAGCAATGGAGCTTTGTCTTTGACGGGACGGAGGTAAAGAATATTAAGATGTGGGAGGGAGAAATGCAAATGTTATCGAGAGTAATTTGATTTCATGTCCGTCCTAGGTCTTGTCGGAATGGAATACTCTCGGTGAATGGGATGTGAAGACGTCAGATGCCCAGACGCCGACAATGTGGACGAGAGAGAGATATGCGAAGGACGCGGAAGCTCGAGATGGATACAAGCTGTAGAAATAAAGTGGACCCTGTTTACCCAGGATCGTCGCTACCCTGCTCACTGCCCCTGCCACGAGCCGAAAGTCTGGGGTGGCGCCGTCCCACTAAATTTAGCTGGTGGGATCTTGGCTCCTAGAAGGGTTTTAGCGTTTTAGCATTTTAGCACATGTGCCGTCCACCACCGGATAGATCTTGAAAAAAAAAAAAACTAGCAGCAGCCCTATTATTAGGTACAAGTAACATTAACCTTGGTCCTTGGGTACGAGGTATTTATCGTCACGTCCTACATGTACATCATAGTGCATCATATTCAATGTTCTTATCTGATTCATTTCATTCATTCTTTTAGTCAATTCAATCTTGCATCGCCGTCATTTCCAGCTTTTAAAACGTGTAAATACCCAATTGAAATCCGACAAGCACCCGATTCGTCAAGATCGAACAAATTCCCTTCCCGATCGCCGCATTCCCAATGCGGATGACAGCTTTCCCCAGTCAATACCATCCCACATCCAATGCCAATCAATATCGGCGCTACTGACGTGGAAGCTGCTACAAACAAGCAAAGTGCTAAGGCATTCAAGTACCTGACTAGAGGTGCATGGTAGCCAATCATGGCTTACATCACACTGAATAAACATCTTCCACCGAACCAACGCGCCCCAGGCTGGTACATGTATATCAAGAGACATTAGAATTCAGAGTCGGATAAGGGCACGCTAATGCCAAAGTTCCCTACGAAGTCATCGACAATACACCTCAAGAGTCTCCTCAGCTTCTGCATGGTCTCCTTGGCGTCAACACCCTTGGAACTCCACAGACTTGCACAGATACATACATGGTGGATGGCTGACCAGATAGGCAGCGCTAACCTGAACGCCGGCTTTCTATCATAGGTAATCATGTGCGCCATAATATCTTTCACCTAGAGCGAAAATCCTCGGCGTGTTACCCTGAGCGTATGTCCGCCGAATCAGATAGGGGTTCCCGTTGGTTCATTTGAATTGAAGTAGCACAAGACGCAAGCCATCATGCGCAATTGAATGCTATAGATACAAAAGTCCCAAATATTGGGTAGTTCAACTGTGCGCCGACAAATCTTATATATGCGATAGACAGACCTGATTAAATGATGATAATCGAGTAAGTCCAATACCGATGCTGCTTGAGCAATTGTCGTCAATCGTGGTGTTCTACCGACTTTCCATACTTCTAAATAATCGCTCGCAGCGTTATTTTTGCGCGGATGTTACCGTAAAGACACAGCAGCAATGGTTACACAAACCCCCTACCGCATTTTCGAGCTCTACTATTAGCTCCTAAAAGACGATCTCTCAGGGCAACCATGACCATAGCTATCATCTAGAAGTCCGCTGCTGATCTTCACCTGTCTATCTGTCCCATCTATCCTCTACCCCCCCTTCTTCCACCAAGAAAAAAAGAGCCTCATATTTAGTTCATAACCAGCTTAGCCCGATAGACGAATAGCCATATCGTCAATCGTCCGTAACCGTAGCACACCGAGTTAGAAGAGGTCATTAAGCGCAGATAGTACAACAGCTGACAGACCTGCGGGGGACCAAGAAGAAGAACAGGCACGGGAGGTAAACCAAATGACCCTTAGGAGATCTAACAATCGGAAGGGATACGAGAAAAACATATAGGTTAGGTAGGTAGCCAGCCAGCCCTGTTCCAGGATGCGCCCGCTTCGTAATACGAGATCTTGACAACACTGCATATGTGATTCACGTCCACGACTTGAGGCAAATTTTAGTCATACCATGCCGTATCAAAACTAGCAACTAACCCACCCAGGCAGCCCTACATACCTACATACCTAGATGTGTGAGATCAGTTCAAAGATCCATAGGAATCAGCCAATCGTTACCCAGTCCAGACACGAGCGATGGAAGCCAGGAATAGCAGCATCCATCTCATCTGCAAAGCCTGGGCTCCCCGGATACGTCCCCCAGATGCAGGGCATCCACCCCCGTATCCCCCATTTCCCCATATGGGGGGAAAGCATTTAAAAGCCGTCGGCCATAACGCCGATCCCACGTATCAGCGCGGTCCCCATTTTCGGACTTAAGGAGCCCGAAACGAGCTATGCAAGGGGGGGCGAGTGCCGTAGTTTAGAAAGCCATCAGTAATATTTACTTTGCTTGGGACACACACACGAATTCGTTCTATGAACTTCTTATAAACATAAAACACTACCTGCACTCTGTACTCCTACGTATCGTTTTCAACTACATAAACCTACATCAGGTACTAAGAATTGGGATATCATCACTACATACACGTACGAATCATTTAGTTACTAACAACCGCTTAAACGCTTAGCTCCCGCCTACATGTATCTGTCGTATATCATTCAAATGTCATCCAAATATCCAACGTGTCAACTAACTAGATCAGTATGTAGGAAACTGGTTTAATATGTTCCACAGCGTGTCGTTACCAAACTCGCCGCCGAACTGCCATGCCGCGGGCTGTTCCTCTCCGACGGAACTTGTCGGTATGTTCGTGGACAGCCCGCTCCCCACTCCCGTCGTTCCCGTCCCCGGGAAAGTCTCCGGCCACGTCGTCGACGGTCCATCGCCGCCGGGTATGGCCGTCAGGTCATTGTACGCGATATCACCCAGAGGATACATGGGCATGATGGAACTGAAGTCGAAATCAGTCGGGAACGTCCAATCCGCACTCGCAAACATGTTATTGTCGACGCCGGAGGCGGGGGTCAATCCAGTTCCAGAGCTAACGCTCCCGCCTCGCTCTGTTGTCGTTGTCGGCACTGTTGACGGATTACTTTGGCTCTGTGAGGTGGGTTCCGATAGAGAGTTGGGCGTCTGCATATCGGAAGAGCTACCATTGAGTCCACAACCGCTCATAGAGCTGCCGCCCATTTCGCTAGCAGATTTGGTAGTGAAACCAAAACCGACAGCCTTCTTAAAGCGGATGTAGATGGCATGCAAGACCCCTAATGCAGCTTTCGCGAGCCGGTTTCGAATGGCCATCGTCTCGAAGCGTTCGATTGCCCACTCAAAGTGTTGCCGCACGGTGGGCAATAACTCCGCATGTTCCCTCGGGAATAAGATATATATCGACGCTATCATTATAACGGCGTCGAATGTGCCGAAGAAGAGAGTAAAGGTCTTATGCTGTTGAGGCTTCAATACGGAGTAGTATAGTTTCTGCGCTTCCAGCATGTCTATACTTGCTTTGAGCGCTTCTTGACGGCTGGTAGCTCGAGTGAAAACGTACGGACGGTGCAGCGCCATGATGTTAAAGGAGAGAAGTTGGGGTAAAGTCGGCCGCACATATGGCAGCCACCGGCACTCCGGGAGGTCATCGAATCGCGTGTCTGGGTTCTCCAGGCGGAACGGTGGCGGGGTCCGGGCTTGAAGATCTAGTAACTCTTTGTGGATCTTTTCGACTTTAGAGAAGTCCTTTGGAAAAGGGCCTTCTTTCTCTAGGTCAAGGATTTCTCGCAATGGCTTCATGACCTCCCAGGACCAGATGACTCGCGTCAGGGGTGTGGGTGGATCATTCTCACCACGCGCGATTATCGGCGACTTTCTTCTATCTTTTGGGATGATGGAGTCAACCGGAGGAGTTCGATTTACGAGACGGTAATCCACACTAGTAGGTCTACCAAGTACGGCACCAGTGTGTAAATCCCATCCGAGAAGGGTCATCCAGACTCGCCGTCTGCTCTGCGCCATCCACATCTTTTCCAAAGCTTCCTCTGTTGAGTCTTCTGGGCTTGGCTGGGGATCCATCTGGTCGCGATGCAGTCCAATTTCTTGCGCATCTCGAATGCTAGTTCCCACTTGATGCCACTACCAGTAAGTTAGAATAGCGGGTTAGCCGGGGGGTAAGGAGTATGCAAACTTACAGCTTCAGTAACCATGCCAGTATACTTGAGGAAAGCTGCCCTCACCCAACCAGCTAGGACCGTTATGATAGACATTTGGCGTTTGCCCAGAAGCGATAAAATGGAGACACCGGATTCGCTATAGTCGAATGCCAAATCTTCGAAGGTCATGTTGCTCGTGTATTTTAGCGATTCAAATGTCTCCTCAGTCCCTTCGGGAAGGTATAGGAGAGAAGAGGCTAGCACTTGGAACATAAGAGACGGAAATGCTCTTAACATGGGATCCAAAGCTTGTGGGCCCGTCGTTGTTAGGACGTTGAATGGCACACTATACCATTGCTCCATCAAGCCTCGAAAGACGGGTTCATCGATGCTAAAGTATTGCCAATTGATATCGCGAAAGTAGATGTCCGCCAGCTTTTCGACATATGTCCTCGCTGGTAATAAGCGGACCAACGTCTTGTATCGCTCGCGCATCCCAAAATTGCCTCCGTCGAAATGTTCGGACGTCATTCCTGGCAGCAGCTCCCCCTCGCCCTCGATCTTGCGCAATATTCCGAGTGTCGAGACACTGTTAGAAGAATAACCGAAGTCTGCATTCTTGATAGGTATGCTCTCGATCGATTCGGGGGAGCGGTCATTTCCGTTCTGGGAAGAGTCTTTCCGGGTTGGCTTTGCGAGCGGAGTCCCAGTCTCGTAGTGGCAGGCTGATTCCTTATTCCGTGACACGCAATTCGTACAGGGCATCTGCCGGTCGCACTAGGAAGAAGGTTAGTGGTTTGCGAAATACGATGGTCTAAAAACAATCGCAACTCGATTACCTTTTGCTTCCTCCTGTGGCACTCGGTGCAGCTTATGACAATCCTCCTGCGCTTGCGGGGTGGCGCTTTGCCGTGTGCATCCTGATTCGCTTTATCGTCCATCTGGACGACGGGCTCAGCCACTTCGGCAGCAGACATGGTGATGCGAATAAATTGGACGAGTTTGAAGCTGGTTACTATAAAGCGATTCGACCCCGGACGGGTTGAGGGGTAATAATAGGTGGACGGATGGTTTTTGGTTCTGACTGCTACGGGAATTACGCGGTGAGAAATCGTATGGATGGCGAGGTAATGCGATGATTATTTCTAAGTTTTGCCAGACGGCCCCTTGCTGATAGATCGAACGGGTACGGGGAATTCCCTCCTGTCTGAACCTTGGAACTCGCCCATACAATTTGAATGTACCTGCCTATATGTACCCAGCCATACCCATACCTACAATTCTGCTATTGTCCCCGTCGTTCCTGCTTTACTAAGGTATTCAGTCCCCGCCCTACAAGGTGCACGCAGTGCTTATACAGAGTGGAAACCCCCACCATCTTTTCCATTGTATTTAAGCAGTACTAGCGAGTCTATAATGACAACTCTCTGGTTTTTGTTAGTGTTTCTACTAGCGTTTGTATAGATCAGCTAACTAAGGCCGTCGACTCCACCACGGCTTTTCCCCGATAAAACCGTTGTTCCCGAGGCTTACGTAAGAGAAGGCCGGATATATTGCAAACCTACCACGTAACTCTTCTCATCCCAAATAGGTTAAGATTGATGCTCACATGAAATTCATGAATTTTTTTTTCGATATGTCCTATTATCGATTGAGGATTCCCCGAATCAGCAGCTTCTTGGAAACATACATGCACCTAGCTACTATGTAAGTAAGCAGGTAAGTAAATGTAAGATACCTAGGTAGGTATAAATAAACGGAATAAGTCGGGAACATTCCAGTTCTAACCCACCCATACCTTTGCTTTTTAAAAGAGTGCCAGATACACCCATCCTGATTAAGTACCCATTCTCCAGTACGCAAATCAAAACTCCATCATGCTTAAAACAAGATGTTGATATAAACTTCCAGGACGTCGCCAACATAACTCAGCTGTGTATCATTTAGTGTGACTTGTTGACCGTCTTAGAGCCCTTCCAATTTTTGCTAACCATAATTCCCTAATAAGAATGACTATATTATATAAAGCCGAAAACAACTCCAGGCTCCGGGACGAAATATATCATCCATGCTTGATATAAATCCGCTTTGGTGCGAGACGCCTGTCTAGTTTCACGTGTGTTGCCCTATCCGATTGAGGTATGCTTTCCAGGCCTTCCTTCGGTACCGTTCAGCTTCCACCTGCGGGGACGCTGCCTTGAGGATGCCCCGTCCAACAATGATGATGTCGCTACCACATAGTCCAACAAGCTTCGCAGGCGTGTTATACTGCTGGCCCAGACCGTCACCTGCAACCTCCCCATCCTCTTCATCACCCTCTGGGGGCAACTGACAACCTGGTGTCATAGAGATAAATGCATCCGTCGGTTGGCTGTTAAGTGTTTCTTGCGAAATAAACCCCATCACGAAATCGTTGTGCTCTCTGGCAGCCTCCACGCAAGCCTGCGTGTACTCCCTGGTCATGAAGTTCCCCTCGCTCGACATCTGTGCCAATATTAGGAGCCCTCGCTCCCAAGGGGGCTCTTCAATGCCTGCGTACACAAGCTCGTCTCCCTCAGCGATAGAATTGGCGAAGCGCGGCGAGTCTACCGGCTCGAAGGACTGCGTGAGCGTGGTGATAGACACAATGCTCCCTTTCCTACCGTTGTTGTGCTCACCGCGATAGCTTGACGGAGGAAGGTCCTTCGATGCCGATGCCGGTGCAAGTGTCGACTGCTCATCCACTTCCTCCCCGTTCTCGTCAAATGAATCTGAGACTGGGGTACCGACGGAGACGGACGTTCTCACTTCATAATTGACACGCGAGCGCCACCGTGCGGCTGCTTGTTGGAGTGCTGTAACAGCAGCCTTGCCTGGGACCATATTGACGTTTACAATATGTGCCCAGTCAATAATGCGGGCAGTTCCAGCTGTGTACTGTAACTGGACCGTGCTGCCAATGTCCCCAAATTTCCTGTCTTCAAAGATGAGAAAGCCATGTTTCCTTGCGAGAGCGCCGAGCTTGGCGCCGGTGCCGGTTTGTGGGTGGTAATCCCATCCGGCGACGAGGTCGTAATGCGTCTTGAGGACGACGATGGATGGACCGATTCTGTCGGCCAAGGTGAGAAGCTCGCGGGCGGAGGTAACGTCGGCACTAAGGCATAGGTTCGACTTCTTCAATTCCATTAGGCGGAGGAGGTAATTGGCCAGCGGATGGGAGGCATTGTTCGCTCGTTCGGCGAAGCTTGCCTTGAAGGTCGGGTGGCGATCCCGAGTTGCGCACATCGCTCAAAATCGATTGATAGTGTATTTTCCTGTTTTGTTTACTTTCTCTCCTTGTTTTGCAAGCAAGAGGCGGAATTCAAAATAGCACAGAGATGCTATCGCAAATTATTGTGGGCTGGCAGAGTCCCGGCGAACACGTTGACCCGGTCAGGCTCTGCCGACAGGAGGGTCTGAGGGTCTTGAGGGTATCCAGTATCGGGGGACGATCGGCGGTTGGGCGAGAACCCTGGAAGTAGTGGAGCTATATGATGTCAATTTAGTACGGGGAAGACGACAGATATAAGAGAACGAAATGGGGTCAAGATGTGATGGAAGCTCTAACGTCCGAAGAGCTATTGATATATGCACAAGACTAAATTAATCTGACGATGTGACGTGCGTAGGTAGGGTAGTAAGAAAAGACGTAGTACGGGGCAATGGCTTCACTGAGGAGAAACCGTGCATACCTGAAAGCTGGAAATGCAAAACACGTAAGGCCGACTTCTCGGGTAGACCGCCCTCGTGCTCTGGAAGTTGACCGACAATCTCGTGCATATGCTGTTCTCCTCTCAAAACCTGAAAACCTGAGAACCTGGGGTCTTCGGGCCTATTGTCTCCTTGGTGCGATTGTGTGCCAGAGAATCGGGAAAAAAAGGTACGTGGCCTCGGATCCGAATTGGATCAGAAATCGGGGACACCTAATCAGCTTTGGAGGAGTTCGCTAGATACCAACGGCAGACTTGGCACTGAGAAACATATCCAGTCTCTTATTGTGTCGGACGAAGCAAACGGCGATCGTAGAGAGGGGAGTAGACGGGACGGGAGAAAAAGAAAAAGCCAACGTTTGAGGGGGAGGGGAGCAGAGGTTGGCGCTGCTAGTCGATTTTAGTTCCAGTTCATATAACAGCTAACGGGTTCCTAAATTAGGCCAATTAGCTCCTTGGTCTATTTTCGACTTTGACTTTGAATTCGAGTCCAGATTTCAATCTCGTCCCGTTGGTTATCGGTTGGGAACACTCGTGGTAAGTGGTTGTGAGATGAGGCGGTGGAGAGCGTAGCGCAAGTGGAAAGGTGGGTAGGTTAAGCGGTAGGTACGCTATTAAGGCCCAGCCCTGGAGGTGGGATGATGGGTTGAATCGAGCCTGGTCGAGTGTGACAAGAATTGAGCGAATGGTCAATTGTCCGTCAGATGCATGTACATAGAGTACAAGTGCAAGTGTGTACCTCCCTCGTCTACACTGCCTTCCCTGAGCAACCTGAGCAGCCTGAGGAGGGACTATGACAGGCTTTTTATTCATAAAGGTCCGAGGATGAGACTCGGTGGCTTTGAATGGTTCAAGGTTGCAGCGCAGCCCAGCTGCCACTGCCCTAATTGTACAAAATTATACGGATTAGGTCGAGTCTGCGATTGGTAACTGGACCCATGTAAAACGTACCTGGTACGGGGAGGATTGCATGTGCTAGCCAACTAGATTGAAAAAGGGTGGGCCTCGAAAAGCAAAATGTCCACCGTCGAGGTACCAGAGTAGAGGCTTCGTGTACTACTACATACAAGCGGCACCCTGATTACATGTAATAACTGTAATACGCAGGCAGCCACCATGATATATTGAAAACCCATCGCACTTAATAGGTGGGAATGGAGTCTCTGCGACCAAGCACGAACTAATATAGTAGATACATACTTAATAAGTATCTCAATAAGAGGCGCATGGTTTGTGGCTACCCAATCCAGAAACTGTTCTGCCCGCATCCTTCTTCTTCCTACATGAGATGCAGACTTGATGGATCCGTTTTTCTATTTCTAGGCCGGCTTCAAAACGAACAAGCCTAATGAACTTCCATGGAATGGTCTGACTTTTTAAAGGTTCGGGAACAACATTCTCGCACGCATTACACCAACAAGTTGGGGGTTAGGATTTGTAGTAAGATTTTGTTGACAAACTTGCCTATCCAGGATGGCCTGCTCCTGCGAAAAGTTATAATTTTTTAAGGGAGCCAGGGCGATATCTTGGAGCCTTTTGTTGTAGGCGAATGCGATGGATATCACCGGCTAAGGATTTTGCCTACTTCAAAGTTGTAGGGCGAATGCTGTGTACCCATATGTATACACATGCAGGATCATGATAAGCTGAAGAGGAGGAACCCAGGTAGCGACGTCACTTTGGATGTAGTGTTTCGATGGGTAACACAGTCGGTGAGGGTTGCTTGAGCATGAACATTAGTGTGTATGATTTATAGTATGCTCTCAGCTGTACCATAGCATGAAGCCATTGGAAGAGTCTTGTTTCCTTTCGGGGTCAGTTATCGGGATTCTGATTCGTCTCTTTCCCGCAATCTATCAAATAGCAACAATCTCGCAGCTTGAAATGATTTATCATCGTGGCACAACAGCTCGTCAATGCAGACTGCCAACAAAACTGGGTAAGTATCGACGTCGCAGGTGGCCAAGCAAGGCGTCATATGAAAGGACAAGATGAAGGGAGAAGAGCAGTAAGGAAAAGAAGCAGGCGATTAACCAGGCTTAGATTTGATCGTCCCGTCCCGAATTACGATTAGCGATAACGAAACATGCCAAATCTTATCAGCGCACTTTAGGTTCATGACACCAATACATGAGTACCTACCTACCTTAGGTACCCTTGGTACCGAAGCTTAAGGGCACCTGCAGCCTTATCTAAAAAAATAAATTAGTGGGTCTGACAGCCTCGAAGCTGTTCAATCTCACCACTGACGCGATCCCTGGCAACTGGCAACTTTCTCTCTCCGTCCTTCCCGACCCAGCCGAAGGGGTGCCTTATCAGAACTTCTCCTCTTCGTTCCTTTGATATCTTCGATGTTGTTGATTTGACCAGCCGATTTTACCTCTTTATTCGCCGTGACATCTATACTTTCTGTTTCTACGGTCGCATCCTTTCCTTGACCTGACAGCTCCGTCGTATTCTACCACTTTCTTTTTTCACGGAGGGTTATCCACCATATCGTATTCATTATCACACCACAAGTGCGTAACCTCAGCACGCCAGCGCAACCCAGCCGAGCGTCTTCCGAGCATTGTTAAGCCCCGTAATAGTAAAAGAGACAAGCCACCTTAATAAAACATCATATCCTCCCCAACTCTTTCACCGCGCTTAGGGGAAGCCATCATGTCCGAAAGGAGGACCAGGCGGCAGGCCGCTCTGGCAGCAGCTGCTGCGGCCGCAGATGATACGCCCACCAAATACAACCAAGACGAGGCTGTCATGAACGGAAGCAGCAATGGAAATGACAATGGCGAAGCTGTTGCGCCGCCAGATCCCAAGGTTGATAGTTCTCCGCGAGAGAACATATTTCTATTCTGGCCCAATATTATAGGTATGCGCTTGCCCTGCTGTGCCCTCGCCCAAAGCACCTCTAGCGCATACTAACCTAAACTTCGAATTAATAGGATATTCTCGAATCGTCCTAGCTATTGCGTCCCTATACTATATGCCTCTTCACCCTAGAACATGTTCTCTACTTTATAGTATCTCGTGCCTTCTCGACGCCCTCGACGGCTATGCGGCTCGTTACTTCCAGCAGTCGACCAAGTTCGGCGCCGTCCTAGACATGGTAACCGATCGATGCACGACCTCGTGCCTGCTCGTCTTCTTGTCCTCTGCGTTCCCGCGATGGGCTATCGTGTTCCAGGGCTTGATTTCCGTTGATTTTGCAAGCCATTACATGCACATGTACGCCACGCTAGCTATGGCTGGCTCGGATACCAGTCACAAGAACGTGGACAAGTCAAGAAGCTGGCTGTTGAACTTATATTACACCAACAAGGTTTGCCTACCTTAAACTTCGGAGACATCACATCAAAGCTTACCGTATCTTAGACTGTCCTTTTCCTGTGCTGTGCTCTCAACGAAATCTTCTTCATCGCGCTATACCTGCTCTCCTTCTCATCGCCACTTTTATCACCGCAGCTACTCGAGCCCCTTGGCGAGCACAAAGCTACCGCCATTCAGACCGGGGCCCAAGTTAACAGCTCAGTGCTACGCCAGTTGTTCACCAACCCTTACAGCGCCGGCGCCTTGGAGATGGCGCGTGCAAACAAGATGGATTCAACCTTCCCTTGGATCCTTGCCGGGATTAGCGCCCCCGTCATGGCACTAAAACAGTTCCTTAATGTCCTTCAGATGGTCAAGGCAAGTAGATGGCTAGCCGAAGGCGATGTGAATGCCCGAAGAAAGGCCGGGCTGCCCAAGAGAAAGAGCACGAAGAAAGCGTAAAGGGGTGGAAATAATCACAGGGTAGGAAACCCAAAGCAGAGGAGAGCGCTGGGGATAGGTCCGGGCGAACCCAAACACGAAAAGGTGGTGTTGGTTTGTACGAAATGTTCCGTTTTACGGAAGGGGTGTTAGGTATTAGACGACCGGATGGGGTCGTCTTAATCGGTTGCATAGGATCGGGCATGGCAAGCATAGAAAGGGATACGGCTCAATAACGGGTGCGTATTTCCCAGATTGAGGCGGGGCGAACAGGGCAAACTAACGAGCATGCCTGCAGGACCTCGAAAACAGTCTTCATTGTACATATGTAATCTTAATAATGAGTTTCATTGAGCTCATGGATTCGACAAACAGGAGGCTCCGCGCGTTGGGTCCTTTGAGTGGGCTCCGTTAAATAAGGTCACGATGTTTTACATTACCATCTATTAAGTTTCTATTACATCGCAGACAATTACTCCCGGCCGAGTAACATAAACAACCCCTTTTATCCAACTTCCAACACCTATCATGAGATTACGAAGACAAAGGACAACCCGGCCATATTCCCGTTTCGACCAGATTGCTACGAGTACCTACTGTACCAGGAGATTTTGTTTACGTAATTTCATCGCACCTACATGCTACATGTAGTCCAAAAGTCTGAGGATCTGATAAAAGATCGGTTGGTGTAACGTTGAGGATATCAAGTAAATACGATATCCGCTAGTAGATATTAGCTAGTCGCATGTGAGGTGTTCTTGGCTAAGAAGCTTGTCTCGATGCCCTTCTCCCTATTATAACACCCTAACGTTATCTCGGCCGAGTAGGGATATCTCTAAAGCCGCAGCAGCCGCATATACAAAGAATGACCGGTGATAGAGGAGTTGAGTTAGTTTGTGATAATCGTATGCCAGAAAGGCATGATTCTCGTTGAATCGTATGATACATATTCATCTCCAGCAGCCAAGACCAACATATTATTAGCCCTTACTTATCCTACTCGTCTATAATGGCCTCACACAAGCAGCCGGCAAAATGCTCTCCATGGATTTACCATGCAACAAGGCTAGACCAACGATCCCCAGAGCCAACTACACTTCAGTTCCGTTCGTATTGATCGCGATTAGGTAGGCAGTTACTGGGGATACACAGAGTGATACCAGACGGATAGACGTTTTCAGTCTCGGTAAGACTCCCATGCTGTACGTTTTATTTGACTTGATAGCAGCCGGATATCCGTTGATGTCAACTAATGTAGGCGGCTATGCGGCTTTCTCGGCACCCCGTTAAAAGGCCGATATGTACAACCATAAGGCAGGAGTCCTCTAATTTTGGTGTAACGTCGAATCATGAACTCAATGACAAGCAATGTCATTTCTGATAGCACGCTCATATCCGGCTCATAGTCACTTTCCAACTCGACCAAATCCGAGGGAATACTAGTACGTTCGTTACAGATCGAAATCCCGTAAAATTTTCGTAAACATATAACGGAAGGGAGGTTGTCAATAGTGGTACTACTCACTATTGCTTATCAGATTAACAGCCTCCTCGTATACCATATCATATAGCGTGGTTACATCTTAACGCCAATGTGGCTGAATACTCAGCCTACGTATCTTCGCCGGTCACGAAATGTAGGTCTAGCATCCCGTCCGACCCCCTACGACACAGTCACTCCCCGTCACTCAGACCAGTCTAAATGCGCCTACCCGTTATGTTATGCAGGTTTGACGCCGGACCTAGGGCTATGGCACCGCCTTCTGCAGTACGAGTTGTACACATCACGTCAAATGACTCCGCACACGACACTATGATTCGCCGTACATAGAAACAGGGCCGATGCCCAGGGAAAGGGGGTTTGCCGTGTATTATTTACCTAACTACCAATCTACCTCTCTGGGCAGTCAACATCCGTCAATGCCCTCACGAACGTCATGATCCATCATAGTCGCGAATTCCCGAGGTGTCTCGTAAAGGAAGCCCTCACAATCTGTCTTGTGATAACCGGCCACACACGGGTCCTCCGCATACTCGGCGCAGCCGTCAGAGTAATCGGAACCGGCGCGGAAATGATCAGCATTCACATCTTGCAAGCGCACCGCTGAAAGCCCCCAGCCCCAGCTCAGCATTAACTCCGAGCACGAACTCCGGAGCTGGCGCCTCAGCTCTGCGTTACCTCTCTTCAGGCTCTGTTCACTGGCGTCAATTTGACCATTAGGGGCGGCTTCTGCCAAGCGACGTAGTTCTTCTGGTTCTCGAGCCAGTTGCTGCACTCGGGCATCAGCTCGATGTCGAAGTTGTAGATCAGCTTGGCCAGGATGGTCCGGGTCTCCATGCGGCCCATCGTGAGGCCGATGCAATTTAACGGGCCCGAGCTGAACGGCTGCAATTATTCAAGTCACGTCAGTTCAGCAATCTGCTCTCGATCTGGGAATAAACTGTTCCACTATGTATGTAGCTCCCAAGAAAGAGAGAACCCGAGAAAGCCGTTAAAAGGGAAATTGGAATACTTGGCATGAGGACTGGGCTTGCTTACCTGAAATAGCTCTTTGGCGTCCCCGGCGTACCTCTCGTCGCCGAGCCAGCGCTCGGGAACAAACTTCTTGGCGTCCTTGAAGTACGTCTCCAAGCGGCCAATGGCGTGGTTGTGGATGCCAATAACAGAGCCCTCGGGAATGAAATACCCGTCCACGGTGCAGCCCCCTGACGATACCTGCCTGGGATTGAACGCCGTCGCGACCGGCGGCCAGACTCGCATCGACTCGTCGATCGCAGCGACAAGGTACGGCAGTTGGCTCACTGAAGCAGCGGTGATGGCCTTGTCCGAGTCGAATGTAGATCGAATCTCGTGCTTAGCCCGGGCCATTGTCTCCGGGTGAGCTAGGAGCAGGTAGAGCGTTCCCGCAGAGGCTGTTGCCACGGTCTCCGACCCGGCCATCACCAGCATGTGGGCATTGGCGTACATCTGCTCCTTGGTGAGCACCTCGCCCGCCTTGCCCTCGCCGGTGATGAACGACATGTAATCCGGATGGCCAGTATTCCCCGCCGCCATCCTCTTGTCCACAAGGTCCAGCGTGGTCTTCGTGTGGTACCTCTGCGCCTCAGCCAGGCTCTTCGACACAATGAACCGCTGCCAGAACCACAACGCCCACGGCGAGATGTCGTTCAGCGCGTGAATGCAGACCTCGCCGGCGAAGTACGTCAGACTGACGTTGATCCAGGGGTGGTACCGCTCATCCTCGATGCACCTGAACACGTCCTCCCCGAACACGAGGTCGCCCTGGATGTCGAAGGTCACCCACATGGTGTACTTATCGATATCGACCACGGGCTCGCCCCTCGCCGCGGCGTTGCGCAGCTTCTGGACCATGGCGTCCACGTAGCCCATCACCACGGGCTCCTGCTCGCGCGTGGCCTTCTCGGAGAACGCGGGGTTGAGCTGCCGGCGTATTCGTGCGTGTTCCTGCACGTCTGCCTGGAACATGCCCACGGCGCCGAAGGCCTCCTTCGGGACCGCCGTCCGCGCGTCGCGGGTTAGCGGCCCGCCTTTGCCATAGCGAGGGCCGTATACTTCTTTGAAGGACGTGGGGCTTGCGGTGGAAACTTCGTCCGGGGCAACACGCACGATGGGGCCGTATTTCTCGTGCAGCTCGGCGAACTTGTAGGGGGATCTCCCCTGGTATCGCGACCAGCTTATGGGGAGAGGCGAGATGGCGTAGAGCTTGGGGCCGGGGACGGCGGCTAGCGGGTGGAAGAAGACATTGTAGATGGCCTTAGTGATCCCTAGCGTGAAGACCTTGTACCAAGTTCAGCACATATGTTCAGCTCATGTCGTTTATTCAGGTTAGCCTTACCAGTAGGACAGCAAAAGTCAAGAACTCCGATAGAGAAGAGTTCCGGAAGGGCTCTACGAATTGAAGGTACTTTGTCGACATCTTGCGTTTCTACTCGGCACCGCAAGTCGGCTCAGCGACATACACGAATGTCCCCATCCATCCATCCATCCACGGCGCCCGCAAGATATTAACCTCATAAATACCCCCCTTTTCGTCGCGATCTTCCGTAGCTCCGTCTCTCCGTCCCCTCTACCACGACTCGCGATCTCCCCACGAGAGCGGGGTGACGGTGGTGACACAGAGGAAGGACAAGCTTTATCGATGGAGGGATGCTAATCAGCGTGATAGGGTATACTCCCCCATTTTCGTCATATTGGGAATTGGGGTTAATGTAGGATGCTCATGTCATATTAGCTGACCAATTTGCGTGGTATCGGCACTTGGATGAAGTGAGTTGCTATAAACACGGGAGAACGTCGCAGCATTAGATCGCAGCCTATTGCCAACGGGTTATTCGGAAGGGCGAATCTCGGGTTCATGTGAATAGTGACGGCTATCAAATGCGAATGCACCGGGAGCTGTCAACACGCTTGTGTCTTGAGAGATCACTCGGCCCGGAGAATGTTACCGTATGAAAGGCCTCTGAGTAGGTAGGTTTTGGTAGATACCATCAACGGATGTGTATATGAATATCATATTGGTGTTGTTATATGGTTGGACGGACTAGAGACCGCTTAATTTGTATGGGGTGAGGCTAGACTCGAGCTGCATAGGAGGAATTGGGGATAGCCAAGAAACTAGATATCGGCACTTTGTATCTAGGTAGGCACGTATCAGAATAACCTAGTTACGGGCTGTTTGATCCGAGGTCTAAAACCCATGTCTTAAGGAAACCGAGTAGTCGATGATAACATGCCTTGCTCTTATCTTTCACTCTTTTGCCCATACCAATTGCAGACGAAGTGAAATGTTTCTTGGGGCCACAACATTGCCCCCTATTAGATCCCTAGTTCCTTCTTTACTCGAGATCGCGGCGAGCCCTTTACAACGAAATTTACGGCCTCTGTCATCAGCACCAGGAAACATATAAGGAGCCATTCGGCCATCTGCTTCGCAGCGAGTTTCGTGAACCTACTCCGCGCCTGAATCTTTGGCCATTGGTCGCAAAAGTCGAGGAAGCGTTTGGGATCGTCGGTCACTACGCCGTCGAGCCCCTGACGTATACTCAACTCCATCCATTCGTCGCTCTTAATGGTCCAAGAAAAGATCAATCGGTCCAGCTTTCTAGCTTCTGGTATAAGCCGGGAACCGCCACGCGTGGCTAGGGTATGGCAAAGCATATCGAGATTCAGGTTAGGGACTCGCATTATGGCGGAAGTGTATGAAGCCGACCATCCCTGAAAGGCGAGTGGGAAACCTGGGAGGATCTTGAGGCTTAGTGCCACGTAATTTGCCTGCTACTAGGTTATGATTTTGCCTCATATTGGAAGACGGCATCGCTTACATCCCAGCAGCCGAGGATGATTCTCTCATTCCAAGGCCGTGTTGTTGAGACAGAAGCAAGAGTTTCTGCTAGGCGAGTTAAGATTGTACTGGCGTCGTCGTCCATCTATACAGTCATATTAGGTCCAGGACAACGTATCTGAATGGCCTGGACTACCTTTATGTCGAGCAATATCCAGATGTGCTCCTGCTCTGGTTGACCCAAGTACTCGAGTAAATCGAGCAAGCGAGGCATGGGCTGTTTCGGCTCACGGAGGGTGCGCAGCTTGCTTAGCTCATCCCAATCACAATCGGCAACCTTCGAGGCCTTGCCAAAGCAGCGCATCAGCGTGGCATCCTATGGGTATTGTTAATCACTTCAAAATATTATCTATGGCACTTGAGGGTGACCGACATGCGAGATTACGATGATGCCATCTTTGGATAGATGAAGATCAGTTTCAATGGCGTGAGTCCCGACTTCAACAGCACTTCGAAACGCAACCATCGTATTTTCAGGAAACGCAGCCATATTCCCGCGATGGGAAATGATCTGTGGCAAGGGGCCTGACTTAGTATCTAGGCGAGCGGCCCAAGGCGCGGCTGTGGTGGGAACTGGTTAACGAGAGGCTGCTCATCACTCCAGCAAGTAAGAAATGACACTCACCCGGTGGAGTGCTCTCCATCTCGGTTTCTGACGTTTAAAAGCGAGGCGCTAGGCCCCAGTCTCTACTATAATGAAGGGAGCATGCGAAGGAGTGAAGGCAGGCAACGATAACAGTGGTATACACATGCAGTTTATATGTATTGGAACAAAGGCTCGGATCGTAGGACAGCGGAGTTAAGCGGAACTCGCGGTTCTTACTGCAGCCACACAGGTGGTCATGTAGCTAAGAGGCGTATGTAGTGTAGCCACGTCCCTTACTTAATAAAGATAGGCCCCTGGGAGTCAGATTACGATGGAGTCATCTACGGATGTTATCGCCTATTTGGTAGATATCTCTAGAGTTAGCTATACGAGCATGACGATGCTCACAAATACCCTGTTATGTAGGCCATATGCAAGTGGAATAATACAATTATGAAACATAGTCCCATCTTTATGTATTTTAGCCTTACTAGAAGACACATGTGCATGTAGGAGCATGCCCGACTCGTGGCTCCTTAGTTAACAGATTGCGACTTTCGGCATAGCGGCTTTTATTTCTCCACCGAAACCCGGGCTGCCGGGTTGGGAGTTTGGAGGGACCTGCACCCGAGTTTTTATGGCGTTTACCATACCTCCCGCCAAACTTGTTATAATACTTACCACAACGAGAAATCTCTGAAAAATCGACGCTCAAATTCCCACGATAAGGAGAAATTGATAAAGATTCCAAGTTCGACGCAATAGCCCCCGTGAAACTCGGGTAAAAGCGATGCGTCAAAGCAAGATTATCGGAAATCTACCTGGTAAACAATTAAGCAAACAGATTACGGGGGCGTAACAAATAGTCCTAGGGCTAAATCCGAATTTATGCCCGCGCCTCTTTCACGCGTAATACTGCTCTGTGATTTGGTTGATCCGCTCGAAGTTATGTCGCTCAATGACAGTCCACCGTTGACTTGATACTATGGCCCACTGGACCAGGCTACAGCCATTGCTTAGCACGAACTTCAATGTCTGGAGCTGAATCTCTCCGGTGAGAGCTGCCTAGGGAGAAACTCCTGGAAGAGGACATGGACTCTTATATTCAGGCCTTCCATTGTCTCTGATGAGTGAATCCTGCAGTGGCTGTAAAGACAAGATACCTGGAATTTCATAGGGGTTGTATAGATTGATTTGTATATAGAAATCCGATGCTATTGAACTGCGTTGAAGGTCTTGAATAAGTGAGCTGTGGCACTAGCCCTGATTTGAAAACACCGGGCAGGGGTCGGCGGCCACGCTGTAACCAATTGAAGTATAGCGGGGTCACCCCACTACCAGGGAAGCTCAACGTCAATTGAACCCACCAGAAAGGTGAGCCTTACAGCTACCCCACATCCAAAATTCAAGGCTGAAGGGTTCAAACTACAAGGGCCTTACTATACTCATATATACTTCTAAATCTTAACAACCTATTCCCAAACCACCACACCGCAGCCAACATGTCACACCCGCGCATAGAAGAAGTATCAGACAGCGACCTGTCGGACCCCAGCGAGGGCGACATCGACGACTTCGTGGAATCCGACATCCTACGGCAAAAAGCGCCCGCGTCCGCACCCCCATCCTCCTCCCGCGCACCGCAACCCTCCTCCTCGTCGGGGCCTCGCATGGTCCACCCGTCCGCGGCCCCTCAAGCGCAGCAGATCCAAGCCAGCGACATAAAAGACTACCAGATGCTGTACCCGGTGTACTTCGACCTGACGCGATCGCGCGCCGAGGGGCGGCGCGTGCCCAAGTCGCTCGCGGTGAAGAACCCGCTGGCGCGCGAGATCGCCGCCGCGTGCGCGAACCTGCGACTCTCGCCCGTCTTCGAGGCCCACCGCATCCACCCCAAGGACTGGGCCAACCCGGGGCGCGTGCGCGTCAAACTCTCCAAATCCCCTAACACCAAGAGCTCGACCCAGAACCAAACTCCATACGCTGCACAAGTCAAGAACAAGCACCACCTGTACATCCTGGTGGCGAAGCACCTGCAGGCGCACCCGACGACGGACCAGAGCGACGCGCTGCGGCGGATCCGGGTGCCGGGGCTCCACGCGCCAGGCGACGACGAGCCGTGGCCGCGGCCCGCGGTGCCGCGCGGCTGGAAGATTGGCGACCTGCTGCCCGCGTACAGCGCTGCGATGACGGGCGGCGGGGTGAGCGAGAATGCGTTTAAGGATATGATGCGCGAGATGCAGGGAGGAGGCGGCGGCGGCGGTGGTGGTGGTGCTGATATGATGAGTATGCTTGGCCAGGGACTTGGGGGGTTAGGAGGGCCTGGAGGGCCGGGTGCGGGTGCGGGTGCCGGTCCGAGTGAGGGTGGAGGAGGTGGGAAGAAGGGAAAGAAGGGTAAGGGGAGGGCGTGAGGTCGAGTTAGAGGCTCGGAACGAATTTGCTATAGAGACGGGACAAAACACCATGTCTTTCCGATATAGATGAATAGGGGAGGTATAAATTACTACCGTGTAATGGTATATTCCGTACACCCTGATGGCATATATGCTCCGGAGTTACGAACGCATCTTCAATCTCAAAAAGGTGAATCAATAAGAAACATATCATTATTGACTGTGGCCTCAATATCTACCATCCGCCCCATACCGCCAAGATAAGCGTGATGATACGTAACGATAATGATACACATTTAACAAAGGGTATCTCCATCTGTCTCCATCTCCATATTCTACTCTCAACGTCAATACTTTACATAACCGCAGCCAACCTCCCCTGCAGTCCCTCCCACTCCCTGGACCCAACAATCTGGACCTCTCTGCTTCCTACACCGGGTATGACCTTCCCCTCCGCGTCCGGCAACCGGATCTGCAGTCTCGCAGCCGCTTTGCGCATCATCTTCGCGTGGTCAGGTTCGTGGTGCTTCTTCGACGCCAGCTCGGCGCTGAGCACCACCCTCGTCTTCTGCACGATAGATTCCTGCCAGCTGCGCCACGCCGCGTAGTCCTCGGCTTGCTTCGCGGCGTGGTACTGCGGCGTGACCTTGGCCGGGCGCCACGCCATCTTGTCCTTGGGTAGGGAGCTCAGATCGTAAACCTTGGCGGACGTAGCGAGTTTAAGTAGCTCGCCCAAGGCGTCCCTGCCCTCGGTAGCCACCAGCTGTCTTCGCTGTTCGGTGACAGGAACCGGTTTCCGCAGGGGCTCGGCGAGCCAATCGTATCTGGCTTGCTCGGTGGCTCTTGCGCGCCTGTTGTCTTCGCGTAGATATCTGACTGCAGCTTGGAGACTGGCGATATCATTCTTAAGAGCATCCATCTCGCGAGCCGTAGCCACAGCGCGCTCCTGACCGGCCTTAGCCCTCGAACCGTCAGACCCAGCCTCATCGCCGAACGCGCGGCTATCGCCGGCGATCTTCTTCCACTTGTCGCGGTCGGCCTCGAGGGTCTTGGCCTCGCGGTCCTGCTGCTCGATATCCTTCTTGAGGCTAGCCACCAGCTCTTGCGCGTCGACGATCTGCTGCTCAAGGTCTGCAATACGAGAGGCCTTGGCATTGGCGTCGCGCATGCGGGCCTCGAGCGTCTCGATGCGGAGCATCGCCGTGCTGAGGTTCTCGTCGCGAAGGGCGATGGTGCGGCGGGCCTCGTTGTAGTGTTCCTTGAGTTGCCGTAGCTCCTCCTCGGCATCGACCGGGATGGTCTTGAGTGCCTTAAGTTCTTGCGCTCGGAGGATCCATGGCGCTGGACTACGTTCGAATTCTTGTGTCTGGGATAGATCCGCGCAGACGGCTGCAAGATCGGATATCTGACTTGTAAGGTTGCGGAGTTTGGATAGGTAAGTAGAGAAGAGATCCGATTCAGCTGATGAGTAAGCGGACATCATTGTGCGCTGGACGGTCTCCTGCACTTCGGGGTATGTGAACGGCTCCGGACGACCTTCTTCGCTCAGTAGCGCATGGAGATCGACGCCAATCTTGCGAGACATCTCCGCGAGCTCCCGGCTCGCAGCTTCGCATTGTTCAAATGCATCTGCAGTGTCAGGGGTAAGAGCCAGTGATCTCGCTCTAAGATCCTCAAGAGATCGCACCGCCTTGCTAACAATTACCTTAGCGCTACGGGTCTGAGTAATGACAGCCTCGGATTTCTTCGCAAAATACTGGGCAAGCTCATCCTCATCACCGTTGGGTGGTATAACTCTCTGGACCATATCCTTGGTAACATTGAATGCTGTAGCAGCAGACTCTAGGTGACTCTGCATGAGGATCGACTTCATCTGCATTTCATCCGCGAAGCTTTCGAGACCTTGTGAGATGTGGACTTCGCCTAGATGCGTCATGAGGGCGATAGTGCGTTGGAGTTCACTAGCACACTGCTTCTCCTTCAGCTCGTCACGTCGCAAGCCATCGATCCAGGCATTTAGAGCTCTCTCCACAGGTTCAAGTTCGTACAAGGCACCCTCATACTTGGCGAATTCTTCTAATGAGCAGTGGCTGATAGCGTTCACAAAACGGTCGCACATGGATGACACCCAGGTAAGCTTGTCCAACGCGTCGCAACCAGCAAATAGGTCGTCTTCGTGGCCGGGGTGGGGTTGTCCATTGATACGTTCCTTAACAAATCCATGTAGTAAGTTCGCCTTGAAAGCCAAGCGGCTGAATCGCAGCAATGCCAGAACAGAGTCCTTATCAGCATTGTAGCTCTCGGGCAAGAATAACTTGACGATTTGGAGGTGCTGTTGCGCTTCCTGTGCATCCATGCGCTGCAGTTCTAAGTCAATGGTCTTGACTTGGGTCTTGGCAGCTGAGATCTGGAGTTTCTGGTTGAGATCCATCATCGCCCTTGATTTGCTGTTGAGCTGTTCAGACTCGGCCTCGTTGACAGCGTGAGATGCACGCATATCCTCAAGGTCAGTCTGGAGATTCGTGACAAGTTCTCGGAATCGGGAAAGTGTGTATTCCATGTCTCCAATGGTGTCGTCCTTCTCAGCAGCCCTTCTCGCTTGCTCCGCAATAATGCTATCCTTGAAGTCGAGCTCCTCTTGCATTTCCTTTTCATTTTGGACGTGGTTGACTTCAAGCTCATCGTTGATCTCCTTGAGCGCCTCAAGGTCGTCGATCACGGCCTTCAACTCGTTGATTTGTTCGGATTGTTGCAATTTCTCGTAGCTAAGCTGCTCGATCATAGACACTGCACCCAAGTTGTCGTCGAGTTGTTGTCGGAGATCTTCGGCACGAGTTTCGGATTCCAATAGTTTCTCCTTGGCAATCTCATACTGCTCCTTGATGGCGTCGAAGTCTTCAAGGTCCTTCTCCAATGCCTTGATCTGTGCTTTTGACTCTTCTTCTTGCTGTTGGGTGATATCTCGTAATCTGATCAGCGCTTCGCGTAGCCGTTCGTTGTGTCGCTCCATTTGAAGCCATCCTGCACTTGCTCTTTCTTCAGGAGACATGCCCTGGGCGTACTCTGCATTCTCCTCGCGCAGAACCTCGACTTCGAGTTCGAGCTCCTCTGCTTTCTGCTTCAAGGCCTCAAGCTCGGCTTTGTAAACTTCAGCAGTCTCCTCGGCCATCTCTCGATCCAATGTTGCGAGCTCCATAATAGTATCATGCTCTGCTTGCAGGGCCTCGATCTGCTCTAATCGCTCCTCTGCTTCCTTCAACTGTTTTCGCAGGGCGATGTTTTCCTGTGCCGTGGTTTGGAACTTGCCCTCGATCTTCTTGTTAATACTTTCGAACTTGTCTCGTTGCTCTTGAAGCCTCTCTAACTCCTTCATCTTTTCCCGATCCTCCGATCGCTTCCGCTCGAGAACCTTTAGTTTTGCTTTAAGGTCTTCGTTTTCTCTGCTGACAGCATTAGAGGCACCCGAACGAGTACTGGATCCCACACTAGCAGGTGTTCTTGCAGATGTTGCGCTCGCCGGTGCTCGGGAGGATGTCGCTGAAGACGGCCCTGCGGATGTGAGTCTCTCCAGAGCTCTGGTTCTAGAGCGAACGGGACTAATAGTTTGCTCTCCATCGCTCTTAAGAGGAGATCCCAAGTCTGACCTGTTCCCGCCTTCATTTCCTGACAGCGAGTCTCCTGATCGTACTCTTCCAGACGTAGGACGAGGTCGAGTAGGCGCAGTCGAAACTCGCGCGCCAGGTCTCGTGACCCCACTTACAGACCTTCCACCAGTAGTAGTAGATGTAGTCGGTGCTCTTCTGGGTCCGGCGGAAGGCAGCGCTGGGGGTCCCATAGATGTTCTAGCCCCTCCAACTGAAGGTCTCGGTCTCGCTCCCATTGACACGACGCGGGCGTTCGAAGGGGTACCTGTCCGTGAGTTTGCGACGCTAGATGAAGCGGTTCCGAGTTGTTTCGTGGGAGATTTAGTAGGAGACTGCCAGGCTAGACTTAGCATTTAAAGAAGTCAGACATATCCCAAATGGAGTTGTACATACCCTCATCACACTAGACGGTCGGGATGTTCTAGGCACTGGGCTGGGACTCGGAGCATTCAAGCTCATTCTCTTATTCATAGTCGCTTCCGTTACGGAACTTGACCGTCCCGCGACCGTGCTTGTTCGCGACCCTCTTCGAATAGGGGCAGCGGCTCGCGGGACAGGAGTTGGAGCGGATTGCAGAATCGTCACGGTAGCTGGCCGGACAAACATGCCCTTGTTCGTGCCGCAATCGAAGTATCGTTCGCCCTGGACGGCTCCATCGTTCTTCCCGCTGTCATCCTCGAGTTCAACGCCCACCCATTCGCCTGGAGCGAAATGGGTCTGGCCGACAAAGCGGACGATGGCATTGCGGCCGTCGGGAAGTTCGATCAACTGCCCAACTGCTATCGGCGACATACTGGGCAGGGTTCCTGGTGGTTAGTACATAATGTATCGGGAGGTTTGGCGTTGACCCTGAGAAGCTTAGGGGGGCGTTTGAAGCTCTTCGGTCCCTTTGTTCTCTGATACGCGTTTCTTCGTTTCTTGATTCGCCACGCGAATGTTGATCAGGTACCGGGTACTTGCTCTACCTAATCGGGGCTACTGCGGAAAATCACAGTGTGGGGAATACAGTTTATCACGCTAGCCAATACGGTATCAATACCGCCGCATCGGTACAACACCATATCCACTCCATGCAATGCTTCACATTAACAACATCGTCACATGCTCTGGGATCAACTTCGCTATTGTAATAAATTCCTGGCTAAGATGAAGTAAAGTGCTTCTAATATTCAATGTGTCAAATTTATTGGCTTTTCTATTCGGCTCATTGACTAGTGATCCCTTAATATCAACCCTGAGATAATCCCCTAGATACCGATACTAACTGTCCCACTCGGAGGTCTCACTCATACTACCTACATGTAGGTCGCAACCGAAGCTAAAAGTGAGACTTCGTGGAATCATAGCGGGAGAAAAAGAAGTCAAGTGATCTTATAGACTACATGCCATGTGTAGGGTATGTCCTGCTATTCCAACCTGTCCTATCCTGCCCTGTCCTGTCCTGTCGTGATTATTTCCATTCTCCATGCATCCGTACATACAAGTGTAGAACATTGAAGGTACTATTCAACATAATGAACTTCCACCACCACTCCCTCTACATCAGGGTATTGATTCCACACGCCCATCTACCCACTCTCACACGCGCACATACGCACAACGCTACGCCCTCACCGCAACACCAGCCCTGAAACTCCCGCTGCGCACCCACTCCATAATCTCGAAGCCAAGGCGCCTCTCGAGCTTCTCATCCACCCCCTTGCCCTCAGCCATCCGCAGCACCATGACCGCCGCATTGGCGAACTCAACGCAGTTATTCCCCTGGACCTCGGCCTCGCCCACTCTCTTGACGTAGATGGTCAGGTCCGCGCCCACGATGCCGCGCCACAGCGTGGCTACCCACTGCCAGTGGTCGTCGGCGCGGTACGCGTCGTTGATGTGCAGCATGCTGGCGTATCGATCCGATACCGTCAGGCTGTACCCGTCGGACACGACGGCGACTGGTAGTCTGGGACTGGATCGCGACTCCGGGGGTGCGTTTTCAGCGGGCTTATCACCGTCGCCCATCTCGATGTCCGTCTCGCTTGTGGGTGGTGGTGGTGGGGGTGGGTTGCTCGTGATGTATTTTATCAGGTCTTCGGACGTCTTGTGCCATTTCAGCATCCTGGCGACGTAAGTAGCCAGCGGGCTGATGAGGCTGCTTCGTTTCGCGGGGCTGGTTTCTCGCGATTGTTGCTGGCTCTCGCTGCTGTTGCTCCTGTTTCTCCCCTCGGCTTCTCCACCGCTAGGCTGGGGCTGGGTTTGGGTATCTTCTGCCCACGTCTTCACGGCGTAGTCCCCCGACACGGACAATGCTTTCTCTACTACGGCCGCCACCTCCTTTAGTATGGATGGGGCCGCTCCTTCGACGGCAATGAGAGGCCCTCTTGTCTCAAATGGAGGCGCTCCGGGACCGGGAGGTTTCAGGGGCGGACTGATCGAGCGTAGCACATCGAGTTTAAACAAGAACGATGTTGACCATTTGGGTGGTGCTACAGGCTGTGGTTGCCTAGGGGGCCCATTTGTCCCGTTCACGATGCCGAGGCCAGTGCCGTGCGCAGGTTGAGCGGACGAGGCCGCGCGTCCCGTACTTGGGTCTGGGCTCATTGCTGGTGAGCTTGGGATCTGTGTCTGTAACGGGGGTAATCGGAGCGACTCGTCAAACGAAGTACTGACACGGCTTGGTGTTTGGACAGGTTGGTATGCTACTGAAGGACGCGGCGGTGGTTGCATATGAGGGTGACCCGGGTAATTAGGTTGGTGATACTGCATCCCTGGTCTGGGTAACGGTCCCGGCCCATAGCTAGCAGCTGAGATAGGCTGTCCGCCCACCGATGGACGCTGGTACCGCGGGTCAGCCGATACGGCTGGCACATACCCCATGGGCGGCGATCCAGGTACGAAGATATTCGGCCCATTGAACCGACGTCGTTTTGCGTCAACCGGTGCTGCTACCGGGGACATCATCTGGTAGTCCTCCTCGATATGTTGTAAGTGTGGTTGCGTGTACCTGCGGTCGTGAGCATCTAGCGACATCGTACTCGAGATAGACCCACGCCGGAGATGGTCCGTCTCGATCACACGTGGATTTGGTGTTATGTATGGCGGCATATTCGTTCCCGGTCTCGCGAGATCCGGGGGCGCGGCACTGAAAGGGGTAGACGGTGTTCTAGGCGTCGCTATGTAGCGGCCGCCGCACTTGGGACAGTGTCCGGGATCCTCTCCGGTCGCTGGTAAGGGTCTGCTGCTGGCAGACTTGCCTCCTCGTCGGGGTTGATATCTGTAATCGGGGTACTGGCGTTGATGACGGATCTTCTCTTCTTCCGCGAGTCGCTTCCAGTTGTTTTTGACTTCCTCCGGCTGTTCTCGCCACTGCTCGCCAATGAGTTTTGAGATCTCTGGATTAGCGAGCCCTGGGTGCCGAGCGGCGACCTGGCCTTGGTAGTGCTGCCGATAAAGGATGAATGCTGTTGAAAGGGGAAAAGGCACAAGCCCAAGAGTCAGCCATATACTCATCTAAACCCAAACAGGTTTGATATTTGTTCGGTTTGTGCGCGTGCTTGCAGCATAGGAATAAGACAAGAAAAATTAGGTCTCGACCCTTTCATTTCCGCCCCCTTTGACTCCTAAACACAAAAATGGCCCCCGGACAAAGAGACACCCTCCCCGAGGTAACCGTCTCGGGAGGGGGGTTATCTCGTGCCGAGAGACCAGTGTTGAGAGGCAAGTGGAATTGTTAAAAGGGTGAGAGGAAAAGCGGTGGGGGAGATTCTCGACCCCAAGCAAAAGTTCCAGACCAGGTTTGACAGGAGGGATATGAACAAGAGGGAGAAGAAAACTGCCTACCATTACGTGGCCTGGGGACTTTTGGTGCCTTCGTACAGAGGCATATTAGTTCCCTGGGCCCTTCATTCGACGTTGCTGTGGTAGGAGTATAGATTCTGAGATCTTGGATTCGGGGTTGGTTCGCCTCTTCGACATCAATGGAATATGCTCGTTTTCGAGGCTGTCTAGTAGGTATGTTTGTATCGGTAGGAGGTTGTGTTTCCGGCGCTGGTCTCGCTGCTGCTTCTACCTCTCTGTCATCGCGGGAACTCATTGCCATTGCAGGCGGAGTCTTGTTTTGTCTCGTGGGCCTGGTTGTTGGTGTGTCGGGCGAAGCTGTAGTTGGGAGAGACGACCTACGTTTCGGGGAAGTAGAGGGAGAGGAGTCGCCGCTACCAACGTCGGTCATGGTCTTCGCAAACGAGTGAAGCACCACGCAGAGACTGTCGGTGTGTGGGGGAGGACGGGCTGTCCAAAGAGCGGAGTCCAATACGGCAGCATACACTACCTCGCTACAGCTACAACCAAAGTCTCAGGATTCTGACATCTGAGAAGGAAGGTATTCTGAGAGACGGTGACCACAATAATGGTGTGATAAGATAGCTGCCTCGTGGTGGATGTGTATGTGGCTGTTGATTTGAAGCAGAGACATGAGACATGAATAAATGGCGTGGGCAACAACTAAGGGCTTGTTGGGATTGTCTTCTTTGTTGGTATCTTCCATTCATAAGGCTCCAGCCAGGAGACAATGATCCTAGGAGGAGAGAGGCGCCTAGTCAATGACCTTATGCCATAGCCGCCGCCACCGCTGCTGTTGCTTCACCTGCACACGCAAATACAAAACTAGCGTTGGCCATTACTGAGAGGGTGTGTGGCCAAGGTAGTTAATGGTTAGAGCAAAGCAAGTGAGTGGGTAAATTCGAGAGTGAAGGAGAAAAAAGACAGGTTCCTTTGGAACTGTGTCTCGGGAATATACTGAGGCCCAAGCTGTTGCAGATTGGGAGCCACATCTCTCTCTCTCCACGTATCTTTCTCTTCCCCTTTTCTTTGTCCAGCGTTTGCAACAAGCAGCCTTAACAGCCCCGTTACCGTTCGCAGTAACTGATAATAGGCCGCCCGTTCTAAGGATGCAACAAAAGTCATGGTATACAAATAACAAAGTTCCCAAGATCAATGATCAATAGTGATAGAGGCCTTGTTCCAACTTTATACAAGGAGGCCGGGAAATTCTCTTCCCTGCTGCTTGACATAGGACGGCAAATCATCAGTCCAAGGCCACGCATACACGCTAGGAATGCTTCGCCTTCCGGTTGGAACGGGAAGGATGTATATTGTCTCTCTTTAACAAGCCACCCTTTTACTAGCAAGAACAAAGACAATGTCAGCCGAAATTATTTTAGATACCAATCACGTGGGCTCATAATGTCTTTCCAATGTCGTGGTCAAGTTTTCTGAAGAAAGGTCGTTTTGCAATGTCTTAAAAGCCTCTGGGGTTGGTGACCCGGAAGCAACCAACCAGGTTGTCTCTCTTGGGTATGTAGAACCAACACACGCGCATACACGTAGGAACTCCGAAACCCCTCCGTAATGTAATTTTCCTAACCCGATTTTCCCTTTAATTCGCGGTTTAAGAGCCGTGGTCGTGCGAAATTAGATTATTAAAACGAGTCCCCTCCATGGTCTAAAGCTTCCCGTCTCTTTGAGACATAACCACGCTCATTGGAGAAACTCACGTCCTGTCTCACCGGTCAATACGTCGGCACTCCGCCGAGCATCGAGGAAAAGCTCTTCGCACTCCGCGACATCTTGCACGTCGATTTGACTACGACCATTGACTCGAGCAAGAATGCTAGTTTGACATGTTAGTAATCGGTGGTCACAAACAGTAGAGAAAAGAGAGGAAAATACCTTGCGGGGGTTAATAATTGGAGACAGTATCTTAAACTGATGCGAACGCCATGTTCAGCGATCTTCTCGATGGCAGCATCGGTAATCTGTACGCCTTCCGTAGTCGCTCGAATGCGCACAATTCTCTTTATTTCATCGGCATCGTATGGCGTGGTAGGGATGATGAGAAGTCGGGCAAGGAAATCTGGAGGAATGCCGTGTGCGGCGACGACGCCGTCTGTACCGCGGATTGTGCACATGCCTCGGTTTGAAGCAAGCACAACAATCGGTGAGATGGTCGTCTCCAATGCTCGGTTAAGATACGTAAAGCACTCGATATCAAGCATGTGCGCCTAGTATAGATTAGCTCGTCAACGTTCGGTGTGGTATACTGGAGCAGTTTGATAGTACCTCGTCGATGAACAGCACGCCAGGAACGAGCTCAGCCACACCCTGGTCAATGTATTTGCTGACGACTTTGTTGATCTCGCCTCGCAGCTTGTCCGTGATCTCCGTCAACTTAGGCTTCATAAGTTGGCCCATCATACTCATAATGTCTTGACCACCTTGCGGCCTAGCATTGGCGACGTCAAGGTCGTGGAGTGTAACATCCTGCACGATCTCCTTTTTCTTGTGCACCTCACCTTTCGGAATGGGGACGTACTCCTCGGCTTCCAGATCGAACTCAGTGGCGTATGCATCCGATCGTCCGACTCGCTTGCAAGCACCAGTGTTCGCTTCAATGTAGATAACATCTCCGACCGTGACTCGCTCCTTTTGGATAGCCTCATATATGCTTGGGTCTAGTCTGAGCTTCTTCTGGCCTCTTGCGCTCTTCAGCCCTATTAGCAATGTGCTAATGGTCTTTCCGTAGCCGCCTAGTGGGTTCTCCGCCTCCTCTGGCGTAAGCTCTGTGACTTCACCCTCGTAGACCTCTTTTGTCTCGCGAACCTTCAGGCCGATCGCCCTTCGGAAGTTCTCCATCAAGACTTCGGTCTTCTTCACTTCGGTCGAGTAGATCTCGCTGCCGACGATAGGGCAGAAGGGAATCTTGGTACCGAGTTCGTGGCTGAGGGCGAGCGCAAGAGCTGTCTTTCCAGTACCAGGTCCACCAGCAAGTAATACACCTCGACCGGCCATCTTCTGCGCGCGAATGAGGTCGACAACAACACCGGCAGCCTGCGTAAGGAAAAGACGTCAGCCTTGTCAAAAGGATAGCTGGTGATGATTGAACCTACCTCTCGGGCTTGCTGCTGGCCTACAAAGCCGCCGGCCTGCTTCTCAGCTGTGCCATCGGATTTGAGGCCCAAGCCCTTGATGTGTGTGTGGGCTGCAGTGCGATTCTCGCGGTTGTTACCTTTAACCTCGCTGATTTGTACCATCTTGCCGCAGGGATCGTCTGTCGCTATAGGAAAATAGTTACGGAGTGCTCTAGTGGGCACTAATTAATCGGTGACCGATTTCAATTATCGATGGAAAGCTATGCGCGATTGAAAGTAGCAAGGAACACGCAGCGTCGAGGCGTATCGAGGATTAGGATCGCATCAGAAATTATGAAGTTATCAGAGCTGAGAGGAGCTTGTATTGGGAAGTTGGGAGCTCGAAGTCGCGAAACTTTTCTGGGTCGCGACTGCGTGCACAGTTCACACACCGTATACTATTACAGTATCTGTTATCGATGGGGAGATAGGGAGATAGGGAGATACCCACCACGGAGCGTCCCATAGCTCTTCTTAGTACACGCCTCCAGCACCGATCTACCATCTACCTACAAATACATACAAACGTATAGCTGAAGTCGCTATATTTATTCTATTACGAATCTCCTACCTATATACAATGTTATACTGAGAAACAATCCCTTCCCAAGGACCCAAATACATACATTTATTTCCAGAGCCCCAATCCTATTCATCCATCGTGAGCCCAATCTATCCGATCTTCATAAAACCCATTATATCATGTCTATAGTCGTCTAAGCATAACCCCTTCGTCTTCATCTGTATCCGCATCCGCGTCATTGTTGAGCATCCGCGCGCTCTCACTATCCGCTGTCGCTGTGACGCTTACGACTCCTGTCTCTATGTCGCTATTATTGCTGGTCTCATCGTTTGCGGCTTTCTTCGTGAGCGCAACCCAAAGCGCACTTCCGATAATCAGCCCGCAGCCAGTGAGACTCATCCAGCCCATGATGTGTCCAAAGATCCAACGGTCAAAAGCCGCCGCGAACAGCATATGCGTATAGATCATAGCTGTAGCGCGGTTGCTCTTCTCGCTAGCTAACCCCGCAGTCATAAGCATCTGCATGATGAGTCCGCACGCCCCGATGACCAAGAGGAGTGCCCATTTCCGTATCGAATCTGGAAACTCTAAACGCAACTCGGGCTGCTCGTAGTCGAAAACCGGTGCAAGCGAGAGAACCGTGGTCGTCACAATTACACACCATGTACCAAAGTAATTCACTGATATTAAAGGATGTGCTCTCTTTCCGATACATCTCAGTGTTGTGATGGCACCCGCTGCTCCGAGGACGCCTAGGAGCGCGACGCCGATTGCTTTCAAACGCTCGGCACTGGTAACGACGTGCTCGCCGCCATTGTACGAGGTTTCCGCCATTGTGCCGTTTAAAACGGCCTCTGCGGTTAAAATGCTAGGGGCAGTTGATGGAGGAGAAACGCCCGAGAAGAGAGACACCGGCCGGGTGATGAGCACCACTCCTCCTAGGGCTATGAACGATGCTAGCTGTTCCTTCCGCGTGAAGGTGTCGTGGATGAAGATGTGGCACATATACCCCGCGATATTAGGGGCAAGGAAGGTAATGACTGTTGCCTCGGCCAGCGGTATATACTTGACCGAATACCACATACCGTATATACCAAAGAAACCGCTGAAGCCTCTTAGTAATAACAGCCATCTAACTTCCTTGGGCCCTAGTATTCCGTGGGGTATTCTCTTCCACCATATATATAGGGTTGAGCATATCGTGGTTATCACCATTCTTGCGAAGAGCAATTGCATGGGATGCATGGGTTCTTCGTCAACCTCGAGTAGGCGGGCCGAGAGGTTCATCAGAGCTCCGAATAATTGAGCCGAGAACATCAGGAGAGGTGCTTTATTCGTCCTCCATGTTGATTCACACCATCCTCGGAATCCTGCGTTACGGTGTGTCCTCAGGGGCTTTATAGGAGGCCCGGGCGACGGGCCTCTAGAGCCAACAGGAACGACTAGCCCATCTGCAGCGAAGGGGTATGAATCGTGATCTACAACGGTAGATGTATTTGACGCGAACGCGTCCTGCTTCTCGGGTTTATCGATCGAGGTAGGGAGGTAAGAGAGAGCAGTTCCTTCATCCTCATCGAAGGCATGTTTAGTCTGAGGAGTGGATAGGGAAGATTGCATTGTCGTTTATGACACAGGGTACTTGAGCCAGTCTCAACAACACCAGCTCCATACAAGACCACGCAAACTTTAGACACGACACAATGGGTAAGGCATCAGATTGTGTCACGGTGTAAAGGGGATCTAACTTTTCTACCAAGAATGTTTCAAAACGTTCAAGATGGGAAAAGATGCGAGTAACACAACTCGGACAAAGCCGACCTCTAATGGGCGGGGGAATGGCAAACAATTAATAACAATAACGTGCTTCCCCCTTTGGGAACCTACCTATCCCCAGTTGCAACCATACAACCTACGCGGCGGCCGAAAGCTTCCATTATGTGGAGACTGAGCAACTTGCATACATGAACGGGATACGACGGTGACTGGGAATGTAGGAAGACTAGGTATGCATCATGAGGATCATGGGCCACAACTGACCCAAGAATCCGGCTTAACGGCTATCGGAACGACTGGAAATAGCATCCATCACGGCTAGATATGCAGGATTCTGGTGCTTTCGCTTTGTGTGCTCCCCGATGTCGCGGCGCTACTCAGCGAATCGGTGGCTACCCCGCGTGGGTCACACGCCGGACTAAGCCGGCCTAGTAATCGATCCGGGGTAGGTACCAAGGTGAAGGACCATTTCTAGGTGAGCATGGGCGTAATAGAGTCCATCCCGATGCGATGGAACGTTCTAGTTAGGACTCAGCCATCTATACCTAACCTAGAGGAATCCATGATGTCGAAATTTTAGAAAACAAGACGAACTTCCGTGTCGTCAAACTCAAAAGGAAGCGCCGACGTTACGTACGTAGGCGCATACCTGGATAGTTCAGCAAGAGCTTGAAGAGTTACATAAGAGGTAGGTATAATAATAGTTACAAGATCTGTGCTAACGTCATTTCAAATCGGTGTTTATACTCTCAAGGTTTTCGGGAGATGAGGCCAAACTATATGCACCTGCAAAATATTAGGTGCTCAACATACTGCTCGTCTCAATTATATCCAAAGCATATGTGCTCTTTTACCACGAAATAATTGAACAGCCTCTCGCGACGTCTACCGAGAAGTAGTATTCCAGGCTAATATATTTGATTCTTCGCAAGCGTCCGGAGACGGAGATATAGTGGGAATACTCAATTCAGTCAGCGGTTATGCAAGGGCGCCCGATACTCCACCGAATATCGACCCATATTCATTGCGTCCTTTGAAGATCGTTGCTCGTCAAGGTTGCATCGGGAGGCTATCCGTATAGCCATACCAAGTATCGTTGTCAGCTTCAAGCTAAGCTTGGCGGTGTTTAAGATAGCTTCTATTGGAGTGTAATTACTTTGAAATTATCTACAATCTGTATCCTGTATTGAGCAGTGATAACTTCAAGATGACACTATGTACGAGATCAAGAGCAATAAATACCTGATCAATCACCTTTTGATGGTTGGAAATAAGTTGAGAACTATTATCTATCTTCTCTCCCTCTCCCTCTCCCTCTCACTTATTTCGATCGTCTTTCCCTCTGTCTCACAGCTCTCCTTGGCTAAACAGGAAGGCATCGCAAGAAAAGCCCCTAAATGCAAGGCATGTATTCTATAATGACTCTTTCGCGAGAAATAAGGCAAACGAAAGTTAGAGAGATAATCACAATAGAACATATTGCGTGAGTTTCATTCTTCTGAGAACTTAGATATTTGCGACCCCTGAGATAAGCGAGCTTGGTTAAACAAAGGCAAAAACCAATGAGGTATGGATGACCTTCGAATGCTACACTTCCCATGACGCCTTTTCCGATGGGAAACCACAGCAATTGCGGAATACCTTTCCAATGCGCTCGTTACTTAAGTTTACTCAGACGTTTATGAAAAATGGTGCTCAAGGAAGTTTTCATTCAATATCAATCGCTGAAACTCTCCATTATCGCCGGTTAATCTTGACGGACACCGAATTTCATCTTAGCATCGGAGCAGCAAGAATGGGTTAGGATATCGTAACCGACACCCAGAGCAATATCATCAAGATATTTCATTCTCGCTTGTCTCTGTGCCTACAATGTCCATCCCCTTTCTCCTTCAACAAGCACCCACGCACCACCCCCTAACCTAAAGCCCATCACCATCCCTAGTACGACCAACTCGCCACCGCCGTCCCATTCAGCGGCACACACAGTCCAATCGTTGCTCCAACCGGCACCTTGTCACCCGTGCAATTCGCCCCGGTCCAGCCCGTCAGGGCCAGCGTGTCGGGCTGCTCGTTGTAGCGCACGCGCGCCGACCCCGTGCCCGGGATGGCGCGGTTCTGGCACGCGCCGCGGCTGTACAGGAACGCGTAGATCCCGGTCGTCCCGCTGCAGTCCGCCGAGGAGCTGAAGAGCTCCGCGTAGAAGACGGTGGAGGGATCGGATTGCGGCATTGCGGCGGCGAGGGCCGCGAGGCTGGTCGTGAGGAGGGTTGAGGGGCGCATTTTGGCTGGTGGATGGAGGTGCGTTGACGTTGAAATGAGGGCCTGGGTGAATTAGCTTTTATCGCTAACATAGTAATCTGTGATACTAACCTTGTCTATGTGATAAGTGGGAGAAGAAAGAGCCGCGAGTGTAGATCGACAAAGGTTCGAAGTGAACTAGACGCCGGTCCCCTATTTATAACCGCCTACAAGTTCTTCATCGAGGCCATTCCCTCCGCCTCATCGAGGTTATAGAAAGCCCGTCTCGGCCAAAAGCCATCTCGCCTCGGCGTGTAAGTGCTTCATAAGCCGTTGATTCGAGTTAGCAGCAGAGCCCCGGGATCCTCCCCTTCACGATCTCGACCTATAGCAGATAGCACTAAAACAAAATGTCCCTGTCCTCAAGGAGGATTTATATGTTTCCCCATAGTCAAGAACAATGCGCTAAGTTTACCTACTAAATGCGGTTCGCGTGTAGAATCTGGGCGGGTAGACGCCATGGTTCGCGATCCTTCGTCTTGGCTTTTCGCCATTTGTTCGGCCGGAGGTTTCGCCTTTGAATTCCCATTCTAGCCTTACGGAGTGGGTTGGAAGCATATGAATGAATGAATAGGTAAGAATTTTGGCTATTTTTGGTTGTACAACTTTAAGAAACATCAATTCAAAAGCAGTGGTGTATCAATCTCAATGAGTCCGGCCTAAATTACGCTGACTCTGACTCTGTAATGCAACCTGGTATCCCCGCTCGTAACGCCGTGCTATGCCTGTAAATGCAATATCGTAGCAGCCGCCAGTCGTGATAGTACAACGTATCATGTCCATCTCGGCACCAAGCGGCACCTTCAAAGATGATCTCCCTTATTTCGCGGCCCTCTTTCGCTTCTTGCTCTCCGTGCCCTTGGAAGAGGTATCGATGTTCAACTCGAGATCCTCATCCGCCTCATCCAAGCCTAGCAGCTCATCCTCTCCATTATTAGCAGCTACGCGACCGCCATCCTTCCCGTGCTCCTTAGCTAGAGCGTCATCCTCCTGGTCGAAAGTTCGTCGCATCTCCTTGATGGTCTGGCGCTTCTCGATCATGGTCTTGACTCTGCCGAGGTACTGCGGGTTGCGACGCAGCGCGAACTCGAAGTCGTCGAACTTGAGCTTCTGACGCCCGGCCACCTGCGCGTGGCGGCTCGCTTCGAAGCACACGCCTTCTAGGAACTCGGTCACGATCTCGTCGAGCACGCGGACCGTCTCGGGAAGCGGGTCCTGGACGTCTCCGAAGCCGTAGAGGAGGGCGCGGACTGTATACAGGGTTTTAGTCAGATGAGAGTGTGTAATGGGTGATTTGTGGCGACCTTTGGGTCATATGGAATAACGCTTACCCTCTTTGGCATTAAAGGTCTCCTTGCCGACATTCTTACCAGCGCGAGCTCGAGGCTCCATGGCGGGCGGTCGAACAGGAATGAGGTCGCGAAGAATGTGCTATGAATGTGATTTGTTTCGACGAGAGATCCCGACAATAGAGATTGAATCTGAGGTGCAGAATCTCGTTGCGCGTATTCAGAATCGCGAAACGACTGGAGTAGTAGATGTTGGCTTCGGTGTTGATGTTTGGTAGACAGTTTGTAAGGTGAAAGGTGCGAGGCTGAGGAAAGTCGTACTCGAGATTTCAATGTTGGTAGTGGGGTTGGATTAGACAGGTACCTGCCTGCGGACTGGAGCTCCCCCAGTTTGTGCAACCTTTAAGCTGAAATTAGCGTACCACATCGGGTCCTAGATCCCTGCTAACCACGCTACCGCGCGACGGACTATTATCGGATAAACTTTCTTTACGTAAATCTGGTGACAGCTGGCTTCCGGAAAGGCTTCAAGGCTAACACTTTGAAGCGTCGCATCCGAGAGATGGTTCGATAACTTAGCACATTACCTACAAAAGTGAAGATAGGGAAAGAAGCGTGCTTTTGACTCGGTCGCTGCACGTCGGTTGTCAAGATGGTAAGTTTGATATTCTGCCTGGACTTGAATTGACAGCTAATACTCGAGTCTCGAATCTAGTCTGCGCTCTTCAACTTCCAGTCTCTCCTCCTCGTCATCCTGCTCCTTATTTGCACATGCGCCTACGTACATCAAATATTCCCGACGATCCTAGACAGAAATAAGCAAGGGTAGGTTGTCCGCTGCCCGAATGGTGCGCGTCGTTATATTGCGACTGGGACTAAACATGACATCACAGATTGATGGGCATCTTCTGGAAGGCAGCAAGAATAGGGGAGAGACTAAGTCCATATATAAGTCTATGTTGCGTGTTCATGGCGGTAGGTTGAGTCTTTTCGGAACTATGCGTCCATCAGCATGGCTAATAGTCCCTAGTTCTCGATGGTGATTGGCAACTAAGAGTATCGACCGACGGCCTCCTCGGTGTACCGCATAGGACAAGGAGTTTGGCTTGGTTTACGGAGTAAAAGGACAAATGGGGACCGGTAGCACACTTTGATGAGACGTTATGGACGAACGGACTCCCCTAAATCGATCTACAACAACTTCCAGCTATGCATCGGTCGGATTATTAAGACATATGCGCCAATCTACGCTGGCAAACAACATGTCTCATCATTCCTTGTCACCCCGAAACAGTAGTTGACCCAGTTACCAATATGCACCGTCAGCTTTTTCCGTGCTAGTAACTAGGCTTGACACAGTGTCTGGTCGGCGATTTGGATGGTATACAATCTTAGGTTATGGACTAGTGAAGGTTGGCTTCTACAGTCGTTCATTCGATCACCGACTTTGTGGCGAGCGGCTTAATAAGACGATGAGGCTCACCGAGATGCCAGGGGCAATACTACGGCTATCTTACGAGGCTAATTGGTTCTACGAAATGGCGCCGAATGCAGGTTGTAAAATCCTGATAGTCATAAGGCCCCTAAAATTTTGTTCAATATACCCCTTTAATTCGAGTGAGCGACTTAATAGGACTTGTGGCAACTCGTCGGTAGGCGTACTTGGGCGTTATACAAAAAGGGAGACTTGCACATCTTACACACAATGTATTGTGTGTCGCCGCGGTCGCCGTTCATGTTTAATTTGGTGTTCAGCCCTTTATATCTTTTATGCGCGCTGCGGATCTGTCCTCTTTGAGTGGCAAGAGCAGGAGAATATTTACGAAGGGAGCATTCTGATTTGTCAGAAACTGGCCTCTGAGGGTGAAGATGTGATGAAGTCGTGCTGACGGCAGCTTTCCTACACCCTCAGCCTTGTATTGACTGCATGTCAGATTATGGTTTCTAAACCCTATGGAGATCGGCCACTCTGGTGTCTCCTATTCCCGGGAAACGCGTGCATAATTAATAGATGCGAACACGGGGGTTCATACTTCGATCCTTCGGGCTGTCTGCGGCTTTTGTTGAAGGATGACTTGCATACGGCCATGGACCTGTGACGTCGCACGACCTTAAATATATTCGTTTACTTGCTAGAAGAACCCTACGCTACGTTGAGTCATGGTGAAATGCGGCGGAAACTGGTCTATAATGCAACATTGCGCGATGGGAAATTCAGAAACATTGCGGTAGTATATCGATAGTTTGAAGCATTATGCACTTTCTCCATGGACTTGATAAGGGTGAGACAACAATATCGGAATATTATAATAATACGTAGCGATTTGGAGTCTTTGACGTCATGTTAAAAGTTCAACTACCTAGACTTTGTTATGCCCGATTGTGGATAGGGGTTTAATGACCTGGAGACAGGGATTTTCAAGTACTCGATGTCAAAAAAATCAGCGATCCTCCTCCGGCCTACCGATGGAGCTTCATGACGCAGACGCTCTTTATTACCTACCTTAGTGATAAGCATCTTCCCGATGGCGTTTGAGCGATTAGCCTACTGTCACCGCCAAACGACAACTACGCCGCATCGTAAGCGGGAGGCAGCAGGAGCCCCTGTGACATCTCATCCGCGCCGCTCCGTTAGTTCGTCAAATTTACGACCTGTCAGCTCGAGCTTAATACTACCCAGGTAGGCATTCCGAATGCACTCGTTGGAAACATCTCGGCATGGCCGGGCCAGACTGCACTTACACAGGATTCCTTGAGTAGGAGTAAGCTGTCTGACTCGTACAGAGCTGCCCTCTTCGATGCTTATTGTTGTACATTGACAGAATACTAGTAAGTAACAGGTGAGTGGGTTAGGGGAGATTTCAGACAATTCTACGCGTTGAGCCTCTTGGCGAGCTGCAGACTTAATTGCTACACCTTCGCCGAATAGCCACTGTTTCAAGACTCATCTTATCGTACAACCTCAAATGTGCCAGTAACACACCATAAGGAGTAGCAAACATGTTACATGCCGGAAACGGAAACCTGTGCAGGCAACACGTTTCAGCGAATGAAATGGCGCAATGGAGTCTTGGAGTTTCCTATGTCGGCCAAAATGTTCGTAACCGCGTCAACCGTATGATAAGCTCCCTGTTATATCGTGAGTTAACGGTCTTCGAGTCAAGATTCAAGACAGCCTCATCAAGGGAGTACCTAACATACCACCTGGGTAATACCTACATGTAATGTACCGGGGCGGAACAAGGCGGACGCGGTGAGCCAGCTTTCTCGGAAGGTGAGGTTAGTTATCCGTGAAGGATGGTGTGAATGTGCTATGGCGGCTATTTCATTTTAGTTTCATTTCATGTAGTCTTATCACAAGTTCGATGGCATCTCAGGCACCTGGGCCGCTAGGTAAGCGGCATGGCGCCGGTGCTAGCAGGCTGGTTGCGTGTGCTATGTATCCCGGCCCGGCCTGGATGTAATGTGTGTCGCTACATTGACCTACACATGCATCGACATAAGGTACGGAGTAACATCGCTACACTCAATGGTCAGGGGTGGGCTACCGATCAATACTTGATGAGTGCATATATGCCGTACCATGCGTGGTAGCGTCGGCAAAATAATACCCCAACATGCTCGACCTTGTGTATTTTCAGGTACTTGCATGACACCTAACTTATGCCGTTTCCACTCGTTTAGACCGCCGATTCGAGCCCCGTAGCGGCGCAGAAGCTGCAGAAGCCGTTCGCCTCACTTTCTTTTCTATCCGTATCGAAATTAATATCGAACGCATGGCTATCCACGCAACATGCTGAGTTGCAAAGGAACAAGGCGCCAATGACAACCAACTGGCATGTCCATCAGAAAGGAAACTGGGACGACGTCTCATACACCGCCGGGTACATCCCATCAGCTTAGCTGAATCGGAAGTCATCTCATTCCTCCCGGACCTTCAGACCTACATACATACTGCATAGCATGTAGTTCACACACCATGATCGTCGTAAGACTCGTGGCAATCTCATGGTCGTTCCTTTGAACTCTCTGTCCAACGCCCAGCGTTTCTGGCTGCACCTAAGAGACAATGTTCTGTTCCATATACACATATACATACCTACCTGCATACCCACTGCCGCTAGATGATATTATCATCATCGTCATCATCATTATCATCAAACTTCCTGACTGCCGGGCTCAATGTTAAATGTTGGGTTGAACCATACCACCCACTCACCGACAGATGCATGATGCTTTCTGCTGCACACCACGACTGGTCATTTAGGCGACAGGTCATCAAAGACAAGAAAAAAAAGAAGAAGAGTGCATTTCTGGAGACATCTTGCAGTCTTCTTCGTATTTTTGTCAGTACGGGTACCCTTACTTACTGGAATACCATCCTACATATCCGAGAAATGACAGGGTGTGATTTAAAGAACTGATGGCTGGGCGAGAATCTTCTACCTTGTCATCCCCTACACCACACGCATTCTATTTCTTCCAGTTGTTTGCGCGTCGCAGCACCATCCACCGATCTGGCTGTCCGGCAAAATTCCTGGAGGACGTCTGATACGGTGATACATTAGCATCGAGTGGCACCTAGATGGGTCGGATTTTTTTCAGACAGCAGAAAACATAGTGGCATGTATTAGGTGGTGACATGAATAGTCCAGATACATGTGTGATTAGGTTATGCAATTGAAGCATGCAGGGACGGGATTATTACGATTCCAGGAAGGGCATTGGCTGGCCAGATTAGTCCCGGACAAGACCCAAATCAATGGAACTCGAGCCTTATTAGAGCCTTAGCTCAGAAGCCTTGGGTGACGCTACCTTGCCTTAGCGTTCAAGTCATTGTCTGGAGGTACAGCGACCAAGTACCTACCATATACCTGTAAACACCCTCCACCCTCCACCTTCCGCGGGCTGCTATGAGGTACGTACAACTTGAATGGTAGCTGCTTCAATTGCTTCAAGTCATGTCCGCTAGACCCAGGCAGGGCTAGGGCGACTTCCTAAGGCGACACCCCCCTGAGCCACTTTCCAATTCCCTGGTCTAAGGGATTTTATACCCTGACGCCGAAACGAGTCGAAACGGATCTCTCTCGCTTGGGATTATTTTTTTTTTTCTTTTCGCCTCTTCCCATCCAGCCATTGAATCCACTGCTTCCTTTTGCGTTCTAAATCTTTTCGCTTGGGACCAGTCGTCCCCACGTCCTTCAAGGCCCCGGACGCTAATTAAAGACCGTCATCGGAGTCTTTTCCAAAGTCGGTGTCAGCTGTGTGCAGCGCTGCGCTGATCAATGGCTAGCCAATGCTTTTGGGGGGGGATCTCGTTGTTACCATCCCTTCCCAGATCCCAATTTGAGCCATTCTTGATGAGATGTTCAATGTTCTCAGAAAAAAAAGAATCCCACCTGCTGCAAGCCAAGACACGCCGGTCCTAACCTGACTAGAGGAACAAGGGCACGCCTCGTGTGTGTACTCTAGTATGTATGTATGCATGCGTTGCTGGTGCTTTGTGGTTACTAGTTGACTATTGTGCTGCTAAAGTATCATCATTCTTTGCTATGTTGGCGCTCGCAGATCGCAAGTTCTCGTCCCTTTGCGGCCCTCGGAGTTCATGACTCCTGAGTCGTGGACGAGTCCGTCCCGCCGCTCACTTTACGAGTCTGGCATTTCTCATCATTCTACCTAACATTGCATACTGCCACCATTGTGGCGATCTACCCATCCCTGGGGCTCCTACTACACTACTTAGGGCCGCCCCTTGGATCCCTTGGGTCTTTCGGGTCCCACGCCGCCACCGCTGCTGTGCGTGTATGAGGAATTCTCTATTCATACTATCGTCTCAGCCAGCAGGAACGAGGCGTCGAAAGGTAACGAGTCTCGCAGCAATGCGTTCCAGCCGTGTGTTTGAGGGACATGATTAGCACATCACCTACTGGGTAGCAGGTAGTACCGGGACCTTAGCCCCATTACCCAGCATCTACCTGAGCTACCCATTACTACCATTATCCATGAGCCACGGAAGGATGTGGTGTGGATGCAATAGCGCATTGATGAGTATCAATGCTTCACATTCTCATTTCCCCCGGAACCATGTCTGTCCATCGTCCACCCCTTACCCGCGTGGGCCGTGGATACTATTACTCTCTCCCAAGTTAATAATAATCTACTTTCCCGTGATTGATTACTGCTTTTAGAGTCCAATGCCACCCTTGCCCTTTTCTAATTCCCCTTCTGCCAACACTACTTATTATTGATCGCCTCGTTCCTGGCGACTCGCGATATCTTCTTTCCTTCCCCTTTGTTCGGCCCTTCCCACCTCTCCCACTGCATTGGAAGAAAAAGAAAAACGCAGCCCAAAGGTACCCGGCTCCTTGTCTGAATCCATCCTCCAAGGATTCCTACCTGCAAACATCCATAATTCCCCTGGCGGTAGCTGCTAGTTGCCAGTCCTTTTCAGGGTTGGCTTGCAGCATCCGCTCTCAAATCATAGGCGGCCATGTAAGACTCAAACCCACACGCTTTCCCACAGATGCAACAAACACCACTGCTTCACACCTCTCGATTCCCTTGTCTCGAAGTACACAGCAGGCGAGCTAGGGGTACATCTGCAGCCATCCGCTTTCACGAGACCATCCCGTCCAACATCGGAGCTGTTTGCCAAATCTCTTTCATATAGAAACCCGCCCGCTGACCAACTTCCCGATTTGTAGTCATCGTAATTTTTTGGCCATCAACCTAAGTTCCCTCGAGACCGTGACTTGAGTTCTTAAGCAGGAACGAAAAAACAACCCACCAACCAGCACACGAGCCTTAGGCCCCAATTGAACAAGTATCGAGCCGTGGTGATAAGTAAAGACACCGGTATAAAAGATGGGGGATCAAGGAACGGGTGGCATCGAAAGTCGAGGTGTTGAGAGCAATACAACGAGACGAATGTCGGAACCACGACCCAACTCCCACGACGAACAAATCCAGCAGAAATCAACCGAAACGAAAACATCGAGTACAGAGAGTGAAGAGCAAAAATACGGTCAGACTGGTCCAAGGCATCTACTTCCAGTGCATGGAGTCAACGCAACTACAAATGGCGGTCTATCACGAAATCCATCCACAAGCTCCAACGCTTCTAGAGACTCGCGAATCGTGTTCGAATTTCCACAGAGATCTCGGTCTTCTAGACCATTGGAGCCACCGGTGACAAAGGCCACTTTGAGCGAATTGGATGTAAATAAGATTATCCATAACCCAAAGCTGCGTCACGATATAAACTTCGATCCGGATCTTCACTTCAGGCCCAATGTGGATGGAGAGAAGGGAAGGAGAAAGCAAGAGAAGGCGAATCAGTTCTGGAACACGCTCACGGAGCAATTACAACTGTTTATTGTCGACCGAGACGAGTTCATGAACAGATACGGGCAAGGCGAAGACTGGTGCCTCCCACAACTACTGAAGTCGGTCAAAGAAATCATACAGACGCTGGTACCTCAGAGGGATCGCATGTATCTGGATGAGGGACTAAACGTCGAGCTAATCATGCAGCAATTCAGTAGGGGAATAGCAGACCTGGAAAAGTTAGCCTCATGGTTGTCCGGAGTCCTCAAGTCCCATTGCGCCCCTATGAGAGACGAATGGGTGGACGAAATGTACAACCAACTGACAAACGGCAACAAAACCAACGATATGGAGGAGCTGGTGCAAGGAATGCGTAGTCTATTGAGCGTCCTCGAGGCCATGAAACTCGATGTTGCCAACCATCAAATCAGATGCCTTCGGCCGATTCTAATAGAAGATACCGTGCATTTCGAGCAGCGTTTCTTCTTGAAGAAAATCCAGGATCGCAAGATGAACCCGGGCTCAGCTCAGGCGTGGTATCTGACAATGAGTCAGTGCTATTCCCATGATCCTGCGTCTGTTCAGGCCTTTGGAGAAATGGGTGTATTTTTCGAGGCGCTATGCAGGATGATACTTCCGTCGACCGGCCCATTTTCGCATTCTGATACGTACGTTCCTGACACATTCGTCTTCGATGAAGAGCGAATGGCTAAGCTCCGATCGGATATGCTCGACGCGATCAACTTGGAAATCTGCATGCGCCTGTATGAAGAATTGGAACGAAAATACAGATATTGCGATTCAATGTCTAGCATGAGTGCTATTCCCACGCCTTTCCTATCTACACCCTTTTCAGATGCTTCCGGCTTCCTGAGCTCGAGAACTGAAGATGACGACTCGGCACATTCAAGACCGTCCAGTCTAATTTTCAGTTCTGCCGGATCGGCTCACTCATCTCCTCGTGCCTCTCTCATTCTACCGACCGCCAATCGCTTAGAAGATCAACAAACCAAGTCGAAGAACCTTTACAATTCGCTTGTCGCCTTACTACAGACTTCTCCCTCCAGTTCGCGATCCGGTACTCGATGGAAAGCGATGAAGGATTCATTGGCCTTACAAATCTTCCGATTCACTAACGCGCCAGCCCAAGATCTTCTACAATTCGAAGATGAGCTTGACAGCCACCTATCAGAACCCTTGTCTCCGCTCTTCCGGCAGGTAGAGGAATACTACCACCACCATCTACTCGTGGAACTTCGACAACGTGTCAAAGACTTCAAGGGGCTTACGGGCGCGGCTTTGTTCTCAGTTGCTACTGGCGGCCGTCTACACGGCCCTAACCGTGCTTGGGACGGCCCCCATGAGAACATGAGCCGGGAGCGTACCTCGCTGGAAAATGCTATTCGGGAAGCCCGGGAAGAGGGCGGTGTAGAGGACATGGCCACGCGGTTAGCCCACATGGGCCTTCTTCATTGGAGAGTCTGGTCGCATTTGGTCTATGCTGCAGACCTCGAGAGTATCACGACGGTGCCTGACATGCCCATGGCGATCTAAGTGTTGACGTGGCATGCGAAAAAGATGTTCGATTCTTCAAATCCCGATTTTCCATTCATACAGGAACACGACCTTAGACCTATTAATCATCTCACCGTTCTTCCTTCATGGCTGCGTTTCGAGCGATATCTGAAGCGATTCGACATACTTAATACCCATACACCCCACTTAATCACATGGCATTGGTCGTTTATTGCTTGGACGCGTTCTTCGATAATCTGGACCGGCATCGTTTTGGTGTTTGTTTAGGAGTAACAGGCTTCTCATCTGGTTCTGGGGGTTTGTCACAAAGGCATGGATGAGGCATAGTCAGTTTTTTAGATCTGCAACCTTTTTTTTATTACCCTACATTTCTAGCTTTTTTCTTGGTTGCAACGTCTCTTTGGCGAAAGGGCCTGCATCAAAACACATACCCGGTTCTACACATTTCACAGGCGTTTGTGTCTTTATTCTTCGGCGACAGGCGAGGCGAGAAATTGATTATTTTTGCATCATACATAAGAATTACAGGATAACTTCCTCTTTTTTCTTCGCCCACGTCATTCTGGAGACCAAACAAGCACGCAAGGGGGGGCCTGGTTTTTACGAGGAGGAAGAGATTACCTTACGCCTTGGAGCGTGGCGGCACATCAGCAGACGAAGATGGGTTGCAATGATTGATGGGATGGGTCACAGTTAGGAAGATACCTCGCCGCAAGGTTGGTGCGTATGTGTGTACAGACAGTATTCGCCTTTTTTTCTTCCTCGGTGGAGCGGGTCGAAGAACGAGATGCAGAACGGAAAAAGCCAACGAGACAAGTCATAGACCCAAATCCGTCTAATAGATTTAACTGCGCTATGGAAATGATTATTGGTGCCTGTCTTACCTACATGAAATTGCCCGCCCTCGCAAGGGGCCCACGGCCCCAGTACGCGCGTGTGGTGGCAGTGGCTGTGATGGTGGAATATAATGGATATGGGGTGAATCCTAATATCACTTTGCATTGTGGCGTTTTTTTTCTCCTTTCGCACAGACGTTCAATGTTTTCCAAATGTTGGTTTGCCAGAACATTCTCAGCTTTTGCTATTTGATACCCAAGAAATCGAAATAGACAGCGTAGCCAAGAAGCGCCCCGGCATGAGAGGACATTCATGTGATTTAGTAACTCTCCTATTTTAATTTTTTGCCTTTTTTTTCCTCTTAAAAAAAGGCAAAAAAACAAAATAGATCGCCTCTAAATCGGCGCTTATAAAACGAAAGAAATTTCCAAATCCGTCCACCCGGCCGATTTCCAGCCAACCACGTCCCGAGCGTCCCTGAAGATCGCCCTGAGCCACTAAATGCGGTAGGCGGGCTCGCATCGACGGGGATAAACGGGGATTTCGCGAGCTGAAAAAAAAAAGTTCAGGTCGGGTAAGGGGGGGAATGGGGATGGGCTAAAAATAAATTTCGGGAGCGAAAAAGCGCCAGCGCTCGCGCTCGCGCTGGTGAGTGAGAATGAACTCCGTGCTTCAGCTGAGACAAGGTTATGTTGCATCGTGTATCCCTTGAATAGCTCGGACGCGGTTTGCTTCATGCAAATGCGGATTGGAAGGAGGATAATTAGAGAGGCGTGTGTGTGTGCTGCAGGTTGTAGGCCTACATGATATGTAGGTGTGTATGATGTAAGTAGCTAATTTCCTAATAACATTGAATGACAAAAGAACCGGACCTTCACGTTTTAATTTTGGAGCCCACGTGCTGCTCCCAGGTTCCAGGTAGATATTGGATGTGTGCATACATGAAGTGTGACAGCAGATGGCCTAATACGACACAGATGTAGCTACTACTATGGATTACAATCCTCCTTCCTGTAAGGAGGTCCTACCGTAGGTGGCTCCGATTGCCAAACTGTAGGATTGAGCACGTTGGTGGCTATTGAGCCACTCGGGGTTTGCGAACCGTAAGATTATGTGTATTTGAGTTTTGGATTTATAGGATGTCGTCGCATATAGTCCCAGTCGCACAGAGCCTCCAAGTAGCACTGCTTGGGTAATATGCCTTCCTACCTAATGCGAGGCGGCGGCGAAATTACGGCAGGTCTCATAAAGCGTTCTCAATGTATCATTTACAATATTGCATCTCAGCTTTACATGTATTGCCGCCTCCTAATTTCTTCGGTCCCTTACTTGGTCTCATATATGCCCGTCCGTCCGTTCCCTCGGTACCTTAGTTAGGTGAGGCGGAAGCGAATCGCCGAGGCACATTTATTATAGGCAGGCCTCAACAAAGCCAGAATTAGAAGAGCCTCGCCCCGGAGTAATATAGAAATAAATTGCCCAGCTAACCAACTGCCGGTTGATCTCTACCTAAAGTTGGGGGCTACGTAAACGGTTGGGCGGCGGCGAGTCCACCCCGAGCCGCAGACCGGCATATATGGGGTGCATGTGTACGTACGGGCGTACAACCGGCCCCAAACCTCCAATTCCGGGGGCTGAAAATGACGACGCAGTTAGAACACTTCTTGCATGTGGAAATAGGCCTCCCGATGCAACTACTTCGATTAGAAATAGATGTAGTCGTCGGTCATTCCTTGGGCACTCGGCCAACCCTTTGAACCAACTTTACAAATATGGAGAATTAGGCTAGAGGGCTGTAATGCCAATGAGATTATGCCTCCTATTTCCTGAGCTGTGCTACTAGGAAAATCCGGGGTGTCGACATAGTCGTTGTACACACCATAGCAGTATACGGGAACCCCTCTCCCTAAATCGACTATCACAAATATCGTCGTACGTAAGGGAATGAGGCTTATTTACTTCCAAGCGCTTCATATTCGTCGGAGTTGCATATCATATTTCCGTACATCGCATAGGCCCTTCTAGACTACCTGCCTATCTAACATACTCCCAATACTCCCGGCGTTAACAGTGAAGAAAATAAAAATAAAACTCGACTAATTAGGCACCTACTGTAGGCTAACTAACATATATCAAACTTAGCAACACTCGGGTCATGATCCGACGTCGCATCATCGTACGCGACCCAAGTGTTCACATGGACGTGCTCGAACCCCTTCACGCGGCGCGCCAGCCCCGCGCTGACAAAGACGTGGTCCAGCTCCTGCGAGTTCATGTCGTACAGGTACGTGTACCGCTCCGCCGGCGGGATCCCCGCCACGGCGTCCAGGTCCGAGAGCCCGGAGCGGGACGCGAAGCGCGTTGCCGGCGCCGCGAAGGCGAACTCGTTGAAGTCGCCGAGCGTTGCTATGTATACCGAGGGGTCGGCGGAGAGGAGCGAGGATATGAAGGACTAGGGTTGGGGTTGGGTCAGTGCAAGCGAACTCGGATATGGATCCAGACTGACACTTCTCAGAAGTTCTGAGAGAGACCGCCCGGAAGAGTATGGTAAAGGGGGGAGAGGGGGAGGAAACGGTACTTACAGCCGTGACTTCCGCCTGCGCCAGCCTCGCCTCCACGCCCCCGTTCACAGGCGGCCGGGCGTCGCCGTGGAGCGACGTGCTGCCGCCTTTAGATGTCCAGTGCACGTTTATCGTGAACAGCGGTTTACTGCCATTGCCACCAACGACTTCCCACGCAGCAGCCAGCGGTTTCCTACTATCAGTCCACGCCGAATTCAGGGGGTCCACGTATCCCGGGTTGTACTTAAGTTCCGGACCTGGTAATACTTCGTTGGCCTGCGTCGCGTTTCCCGGGCGCTGATTGCGGAGTTGTAGGACGTTCGCCCGGTACAGGTACGCGACGCGGATATTCCCGCCGGGCGCGCCGCCCGATTCGTCGTTTAGGGGGCTGATGTACGTGTAGTTGTACGCCACGCTGTTACCGCTAAGCTCCTGGATGGCTGCAGTTAACGCGGAGAGCGTCTCGTCGGCGTCCACCGTGCCGTCGTCTGTCTCGCCGTTGTTATCCTGGATCTCCTGGACGGCCAGTAGGTCGGGCGTCTTCATGTACTCGACGATGTGCCTCGCGACAGCCTGGACGTGCGCTGTGTCTGCCACGTAGAAGTTCTCGACGTTGTAGTCGCCGAGGGTAATCCCCGCACATGTGCCGTCGCTGACGAGTGAGGTCGGCGGGGGCACGTCGGGGGTAAGGGATTGGATTGCGGATATGTTTGTGAGAGGCAGGATGCGGTAGAACCCAAAGGCCTGGTATACGACGCCCGTGATGGTCTCGAGGCGGTCGCCTAGCTTTGTGTCCGTCGGGTTGTCGGACCCGTCGAGTGGACTGCCGATGATGATAGCCTCGGGGTTGCCATCCCCGGCGGAGAGGGTCAGGCCGGTGCGCTCGTTGTCGCCCATTGTATTCCACTCGCCCACAACCCATGTATCACCGTATTGGTTTGGTCGCCCTACCGCACGCGGGTTTTCAATAGTGACGAGTTCTCCCATCAAGCTCTCCCAAAAGTCCAAGCCGTACAATTCCGGCTCCAACTGAGGATTCTCGACGGAGATCAAGCTCTGATTGTTCGGAACAGCAAACACGCCTCCCTTATCGAGGCCAGAATACTGACTCGTGGGCGGACTGAGCCCTCCCTTGCCAATTACGATCGGATTTACCTTCTTTCCATGCTCGAGGATTGCCGTAACCTTAGGTGACCCGAGTTCCGTCATGTACAGGTAGTCCTTGTTGGAGCGGTACTCGCTTACCTTGCCGTCGAGAACGATGACATCGCCAACGGCAATACTGGAGTTACGCGCAAGTGCTGAGCCGTAAACATATAAGCTGTCTGAGACGCGCCTGTTGGAACCCGACTCCACGGACCGGAGCCAGATACCGTCCGGGCCCTTCGCCGTTACAATCCCCGTGACGTAGGTCACGTTGTGGCCATTGAGCGGCGATAAAAACCGGTCGCCATTAATCTGGGCGATTGATTGTCCCGACGCGCTGGTAATGAATAAAGTGACCGCGAGCCAGTGGAGGAGCGTGGTGATCGTCTTCATCGCAGCAGATGAATTCTCTCCTTGAATTGGGGAGCGTTCTCCTAACCGATATCTTCACTCCAGCAACTTGGTCGAGATCGATATTAGATAGAGTAGAGGAATGCTCAACCAAGAATCAATGAGAGCAGTTATATCATGACCTCCTCTTACATCTGAACGCGCGGAGATGAGCATTGAACGTGCATCCTGTACCCTATCATCAGCCCGCAGGATCGCAAAATCTAGATTTAATCTCGCGGTCATAAAAGAGAAATCGACGCAAGACATCCCTATTGGACTCGTGGCTGCCGGATAGGTACAGGGGAGAGGACCAGTGGTGTCGACTAATCTAGTCCACGTTGCACCCCTATAGTCTTGGCGTTTTCCAGAAAGCGAAGGTCGATGATGCATTGCAGCTCGCCTGTCGGCCAGCCAGCCATCGACCTCGGCCTCGGTGAACCTATTTACTAGCACTCTTTGATATTGTCTGCACGGTAGGTAGGTAGGTACAATAGTGACTTCGCCGTAGGTTGACAGGGTACTTCAAGTTTTGATAAATTGTACTAATTGTAAAAACAACGTCGATTCGAGTACTCATTTGCTCATTCTCATCCTTCAACTTTCAACACGCAGTGGCTCGCTAAAACGAACATCCAAAACCGAATAGCTCACTTGTCTAACCAAGTCGAGCGGTATAGTATAGTCCAAGAAGAAGTTTTCCCAATCGCCTTCCCAATGCATAGTATCTAGACCCGGGGCCGAACCGTTGGCCGAAACTTTTATACAATAACGAAACTAGGAGAAGACGGATAATGCTTTCAATGGCCATAGGCATCTATACCAACCAAAAGGATATATATGGGTATAATATTCAACAGCAGAACGAAAGATTGGGGGTATTGGGTCTCTCATCGAGGTCCTGGGCTTAATGGACTTTTGCCCGGTCCCTGTGCCCTTTTCAATGCTCTTAACTCGTCTTCGAGCTTTCTCCGCACCATTTGTTCCGCCTACAAGATATGTCAGTAAATAAGCTCTATGAAAAGGCGTTCATAGTCAGGACATACCCTTAATTGTTCCTCGTACTTCTTTCTCTCGGCTCTGAGACCCAACCTGTAGGAGTCTGTTAGGTAAGACGTCTTGGTACCGCCGGGAGATAGTGGACCTCGGGCGGATCCCAGTCGCTCTTTGTCGAGTTCGTCCTGTATCTGTTCTTTCTCCTTCCGGAGTCGCGCGATCTCGCTCTCCAGCCTCTCTTCGATGTGGCTGGTGGCATCATGGAGTCGCTTCTCGAGTTCTTCGTCCATTCTATCCTTCTCGTCTTTAATCTTGGAGCGCTCAGCCTTGACTCGGTCAAGCTCGTCCTCTAGTTCTCCAATCTTCTTTTCACTCTCGAGTGACTGCTTCACTACGTCTGTCAGATCTTGGGCGGTGGCTTTAAGTTCCTTCTCCAACGCATCGACTCTGTTCTGCATCTTAGCAGACTCTGAAGAATTATGTAGAGCGGCAACCTCAGCGGCCCTCTCCTTCCTTGAGCCGTAGGCACCATCAAGTTCTGCCTTAGCAAGAGTAGCTTCCATCTTAAGCTCAGCAACCATGCCCGTCATCTGTTGAAGCTCCTCGTCCTTGGCCTTGAGTTCCTTCTCCTTATCCTCAATAGCCTTGCTGGCAGCATCCTTGGCTTCATTGGCCTCTTGCAGCTGTGCAGTAATGGCCTCAACATTAGCTTCGGCTGTTGCCAAGCGCGCTTGCATATCTCTAGTGCTAGCTTCTAGCGAGGCAATCTTGGCGTTTCGTTCCTTGAGAGCCTCTCGCGCCTCATCGATAGCGGCCGATTCTTCGTCTCGGCCCATCTGCGACCTTTCTAGATCTTCTATGGCCTGCGTTAGTTGCGAGCGGACATTGTCTGTCTCTCGCTCTTGCTGGTGAAGCAATCCCCTGGCCTCCTCTAATTCGTCGATCTTGTCCTGTAGTGCTTGGTCCTTCTCTGAGTCAGATCTGCTGTTAAGCTCACGCTGTTGCTTAATCTGGCGCTTCAAGACACCCTTCTGCTCTTGTAACTTGGTGGCTTGTGTGTACAACCACTGGATCTTGGTCGAAAAAGCTGATAAAGAGTACGGTTCGTCCAAGTCGAATGCTTCACCGCCGTCGGACATATCCCCCTCGTCCGGGTCTAATCCTTTATCCATACGAGCTTTCCGTCGCTCTTGTTTCCGTTGTCTTATGTCGGCATAACCTGACTGGATGATGTCCCAGAGCCCCATAAGGACGGTTTCCGACTGTTCACTCTTATTCTTGTCGGCAGAATTTGAGCTCGTCACCTTGGCAGCCCGCTGTAACTCATCCTCCACTACCTGCAACATGTCTTGCAAATACCCGAGCTGTTCGTCAACGCCTAGACTGACGTCTGGTGGAGGCGGCTGGTTTATATTAGCAGCCAGAAGTACATCTTGGATCTGGGCGTTCGCGGCCTGTATCTTTCCAGCTATATCCAAGCTGTTGCCGTTACCTTGACCTTGGGCGATGGCGATTATGCCATTCTCAAGATAATCTAGATGGCTGCCAATCATGTCACCCGGCTCAATCCGACCAGATGGTACAGACCTGTAATTGCCGTTCTTTGCCGGATCCGCGTTCACGACGACTTCCCGCAACCGGCGATTGAACATTTCCAACTTATCTTCTGTATCTGAAATCAACTTCCACTGATCTGAACCTTGACCTCGCAGTTCGTTGATCTCAGACAACAATGAGTCCGTTTGGGCCCTAAGCTCCCGGTTTTCTTCGCGCAATCGCTCAGTCTCTTCGGTAAGCTGCCTATTTTGCCCTCGAATAGGTGATTTCATTGGAATTTCGATGGTGTTTTGCTTGCTTCGATCATTGAATCTGTCCGATGGATCAAAAGACAAGTACAAACTTGCTTCATTGAAGGTCATGCCATCTTCTAGGAAGTCACTAAGACTATCACGGCTATTTGACGTGGTATACATGCTCTCGGGACTAGCAGGAGCGCCATTAACAAGAGGCATCTGTGGAGAACGAGAAGCTGACTTGTTGGTTGATTTGTGCGTAAGTTGTAGGATACCGGCAGTGTGTTCCAGCAATCTCCTTTGAGGTTCCATGGCGCGCTTCTCCAGCGACCATAATTCGGAGGCCAACTCCTCACATTTTTTCTGGATTGTGCTGAGCTCATGTTCGGCCTCCCTCGCAGCATCGTTCGATCCATTATGTCGATGACCGAGGAGGCTTCTCCTCTTCGCGTCGGCCTTCGGCGGAGAATATAGCTTAGACATTGAGATCGCAGCATCGCGGTATTTAGATTGGATAGCAAGGTTGGCTCGGGTCTGCTCGATCCGCTGGTTCAAGAGCTGGCATTGTTTCTTGAGGTCGTCTACTTCCTCTTGAGAAAGAATCTCATATTCTTTGCTGTCGAGCAAGGCGGTTTCGGTAAGCAAGTGTACCTGGACGGGGTCTTTTAGGTCGACTAGCACCGAACTCTGGACGCGCCCCGGATTCATCTAAGATTATGAGTATACTACGAAATGGACGCGATAGCTCTTTCAAAAAGGAGCTAGGGCAGGGTCTTACTGGATTGAATCGCGGCTTATCTCTTTCAAAGTCATTTAGACTATCTTGTCGATACGACTCGACCAACGCCGGACCCTTCGGTGGAACCATAGGGCGCAGAGGAGGCGGCGCTCCTGTATCGAAGCCATTCTGACCTCGATATGCAAACCCGTTCATTCTTGTCACTTATGAGTAGACACGCCAAGTTTCAAATACATTATACTAGAGGGGTGCCGCGCAAAAGGCAGTGAGGTTCGTTCTATGGTTGAGTCGCCGAACCGCTCGATTCGGTGGCTGGCGCAGGATTCTGTTGTTAAGGATAGTTCGACGAAGCTTGGGTAGGAAGTCAGATTACAAAGAGCCAACTAGGTCTAAGACGCGTATCGGAGAGCAACTTCAAAAAGACATCCAAAAAGCATGAATCATGAGGGTGACGGTGGCGCAAGAGAAGATTAATTAAAGCCCAAAAGAAAAGTCGCGAGTTGGGTCAATTTGGTGATAGGATGAAAAGGAGTTTCGTAGATTGATGATCTATGCGGGCGACATAATGACCTAAAAATGATTAGTGGCGTACTTTCCCAGGCACGCGCTTCACATTAGAGCGACCGCGCTAGACCGGGCTGGGTAATTAAGTGAGATTCGCCCTTCCCTTGTGGCTGGGTCAATCAAAACCGACGTGGTACGTAGCAACCGCGAATGAAGACCCCTACCGCAATCTACCTTCACACATGAGCACAGGTAGCAATGTCTTGAATTTCTTCAGATCGACAACTAATATTAATTGGAATTCATACGTAATGCTCGTGCGTATTCCTCCTCATTTCCTATGCTTCTATTTGCTTCCCACAGTCATACATTTATGTTGTGATACTTGCTCATCTATACTGTGCGTTATAGATTTGATAGGAGGTATGTGGTACTTATGGATAAAAATAAAGTCGACTACGCCCCTGCAGTAGTAACTCCACTTCTTCGTACCTACCAGCCTACTCGACTACGCATCTATGTATGTATGAGCTGAAGCTCCATCATGATTATCTAGATACGTCTCGTTGTTATCACACTAACTTACGGCCGCCGCCGTCAATCGGAATTATACCCGAGCATTACACTGACGCATAAATTGAATGATATTTGATATTTACTGGTATCGGAATCATAAACTGAGGTTTTACAGGCCCGATGCCTTTGCAGTTTATCCATCGGGGCTTGGCATATTGACCGGGGTATCCTTTTTCAAATTCCAATAACGTGGTGCGGCTTGCGGCTAGCGTGGCGTGTAAAAGTACTTCTACTTTCGATGAATTGTAAGACATCGAGTTGGCTATGCTTGTCAGCAAAGCCTTCATTGCACACGTGGACGGTTCCTACAGAACCATAACTTTCTATATACGGTACCGGATGTAGTCAACTAGCCGGAGGCGTTTTAAGTCGCGGGTCGTGCTCGCAGCGAGTTCTGAATGGATGAGCCCCGCATGTGAGGGAAGTTGAAGCTGGCCGGGGACGAGGGACAAAGGCTCCTTTAACTAGCTCGACGATGAACTCCATAGAGTATATTTGCTGCGCCATCCTCGCGCAAGTATGCTATTTCGGAGACTGGACTACCGGATGCACCCGGCCATCTAGGTATGCAAGGCAGACAAGGACACAATTATAGGTCAACACATGGAGGAAGGGAAGATGGGAGTTGGAAACGGAGGATTTTATGAACCAGTCAACGGGACTAAAATGCTCCTTGAAACTGATCCATGACTTGCTGGCCCATCGTCCGGCGTCTTCCGCTTTCACCGTCAGCTTGGCTCTGTATACCTGTTGCGGCAGCCGTAGATGCGCCCTCTCCCTCTAGTCGCCTACGCAATCCTTCGAATTCTTGGCTTCTTCTCTGTGTCCGAATCCCCACAACCCACCCAGGGAGCCGCCATCGAATTAATGATCGTGGCAGGACTTCCATTCTCCATGACAACCCTACCATCCAGCCAACCAGCGCGCCGAGTAGGGATCCGGGCCACTGGAAAAGAGCTAGCTGGAATGCAAGCAAGTACCGGTATGACTTGTCAGAGAACGTGATGCCCTGCGTCTGATCATCCGTGGGTGCCGAGATCGAGGTCGCGATCTTGTATTTATAGATCGGTGGCACCATAGCATGGTATTGCGCCAGTACCGCGAATATTATGGGGGTCGGCCCCGCGGGAAGATAGTTGAAGAGGCCTAGCGTGAGCGGTCTTAAGAAAAGAGCTAGTATTGCAGGAGTCAGGACGCTCGTAAATATTGAGGTGACGAAGACAAAGGTCTGTAGGGTACTCGCCGTTAGCTAGACATGCTATGATTCAATAATACAATACGCTCACAGCAAATTTCCTTGACCCCCACATTCTCTCAACTGCTCTCATGTTGTAGAGCGTCATGGCGGCAAACAGAACCTCCGAAGAATTGGTGTAGCAGAGCTGATATATGAGAGCCCTCCATGTCTGGTGGAAGCGCCAAAGATGAAGATCGACTAGGATATAAAAGTAGTGCTTGATATCAAGTAGGCTCACGGCTATTGATATTCCAACAAGACCATAGACGAGGGTGCGCGTCACTGGCGCATTCGTAAAGGACATTATATCGATGCTGCGTCGAGGATCATGCACACAGCTATCGGCGCATTGCAAATTCCCCGTCAATGGGCGACTATGGGACGAGAGTGTCTTCGGTCAGCGGTGTCGCTTCTATCGGACTCAATTGCAATCTACATTTATAGGCAGGTAGGTGGGTATGAGCATACTCGAGAGGTATCGTTATCGTCTTTTTGAGCGAGGCATCGGGACACGAATTCCATATATGTATCTTCGTACTTGATAAATCCATTACATGTATTTTAAGTGGATTGATAGCTTGTCTTTAACCGGTTGTCTCATATTGGTGCATAGCAAATTCAATTATCCGATAGCTATAACTTGGCAATGAAACCTCCAGCCAGCCATCGACAGGGGTCTGTACGATCGTTCGATGACAGCTGAAACCCAGAATACCAATCCCGTCTTATCGATAAGTTACGATCTGGCCACAGCTACCTGTCACATCCCTACATGTAGTACATTCATGTAGGTCGCGCCAAGCTCGAATGTTTCCATTCCTAAATTGTATTCGCGATTCCAATTCACTGCGGCTATTCAGCCACCTTCGTCGTCATCCACCTGCGATGAGAGAGACATAACCCTCGTTAAACCGTTTCCTTATAGCTACTTGTTTTTTCCCTGATACCCTATACAGATAATCATCCGCATAGTCCGCGTCTATTCAGCATTCCTCCAACTATCAACTATCGACCTCAGCCATGTCCGACCTCTACCTCTCGCATGTTAGGAATTGGATCTGGAAGTCTCCGCCGGCGGAATGGGTCATGAGAAGCGCTCGAGAGTTGCTTATAGGCACTCTAAAGCAAGGTCCGATACCACAACATGTCGCTTTTGAGATGGACGGGAATAGGCGCTTCGCAAAAAACCACAAAATCGAAACTATAGAAGGCCACCACCTGGGCTTCGAGGCACTCGCAAGAGTACTCGAGATTTGCTACAAGTGTGGTGTCAAGGTTGTTACTGTATATGCTTTTAGCATCGAAAATTTCAACAGACCCAAGCACGAAGTGAGCGGCCTGATGGCTATGGCAAAGGTCAAGCTAGAACAACTTGTTCAACACGGCGAGCTTCTTGACCGGTATGGCGCTGGTATCCGGGTATTAGGGCAGCGGGATCTGATTCCAGACGACGTACTGCCTTATGTCGATCGAGCCATCGAGATGACAAAACATAATAAGGAGTAAGTCTACCTCATAATTCTTTCTACCGACTCTTGCTAATCGCGCATACTAGTGCTGTGCTCAATATCTGCTTCCCTTACACTTCACGGGCGGAAATGACCAGCGCCATCAAGGCTACGGTTGACGAGTATACCACATCACCTCGGTTGCCGAATACGCCATTTTCACAGTCGCGAATCACGCAGAAGATTCGATCCAATAGGTCGAAGAAATCAGACACTTCTTCGCTTAGAGATTCATCTCCGGAAAATGGGAAGTCAGACGTCGATGACTCAATGTCTTCGACTACTGCATTAGATCCGGATTCACCGCCTCTCCAGTCCACACCAGTGAAGACTGTCAAATTTCAGAACCCGGAGACCATCACAGCCGAGACTATCAACAGTCATACTTACACTGCCGAGTGCCCGCCATTAGACATCTTCATCCGCACAAGCGGTGTCACGAGGTTGAGTGATTTCATGCTATGGCAGTGTCACGAAAACACCCAGATATTCTTCTTGAAGTGTCTATGGCCCGAGTTTGATCTATGGCATTTCGTGCCCATCCTTCTGGAATGGCAATGGCGACAAAAGAAGCTATTAGAAAAGGAGAGCCCACGAAAATGAGCCACGCGAGTGACGCGGCATACCCTTGGATCGGCGTTGAGATGTACAATTAAGAATTCTGTTATTGGGAATGATAACGCATACCAACCTAGTGCTTGAATTAAATGGTATACCGGGATAGAAGAAATAAAATGGTATAGGAAATGGGCTCTGAATCGACATGAACTAGATACATGTATCTCTCCTAGACGAAACTCACTGTCCGAATATGTACCATAATGTAGCTTCAGATGTCTTCGAAGGTAACTCTAATAATCGAACTTGACCTGAAAAGCTCTTCGAGATTCTCTCGGACTAGTGAACGCCTTATAGATATCTATAGGTATGTAACACGGATGACTTATTAGACTAATTTGGATACGCCATAGCATGCATTATTACTCGCATACGTGTAGTCGAGAATCGGAATGCCGCAGATTTAGTTGCAATGGTTGGATAAGACGGATTAGGTAACTAGAAGTGGATGCCGCTGGTAGTGCCGAGGCGTACAGGGACCCAGGAGCGGAGTTGATGTTTGGCTGGCTGCTGAAGTCATTGTTTTCTCCCTTATCTTATCGCATCGAAGCGGATTAATGTCGGGTTAATAATGGTCTCTTCCACCCGCAGGTGCGCGCCCCAGCTGCCCAATAGGATTGTGTCTAGCCCAAGCCCACACTGCCAGGAAAGTGCCCGCCGATAGAAACCCGCGCGCAATGGGGGTCCTGGCAACTGGCTGTTTAAGTGCTAACCTTGCTAAACCTGCTAAACCTTAGAGTCTACTGGCCGACTCAATAAATCTCATCCATCCAAGTCGGCACACCTGGTCTCGTAGCTTTTGCGCCTCTCCTCTACGCAGCTTCTTTCGCGATACTTTTCATACTACTTGTACTGCTATTGTCTACTACCTATCGCAAAATGACATGAACTTCATTATTTGAAGCTCCCTGTCAACTTACTCCTTCCGCAAAATCGCCTATTTTCTCCAAGAAACCCTACCACCCATTGTCTCCGGTCTCCTATCTCGACCGACACAACCATTTGACACCTACTCCCTCGAATAGTCAAGATGAAAACTGCAAAGCCGCTTCAAGCAGACGCTGGTCCCTCGTCCAATCGAAGAGCCCAACCAGTTCGCCAGACTCGGACAAATCCCCCGCGAACAACGTCTGGGTCAGCCCGCACTTTCGGTGCCAGAGATTCGGCTGGAGGCGGTCACAGTCATGATCAACCTATCGACGTTTTTCCTGCAATCACATACTTCACCGATGCTATAACGTCCCTTCCTAAAGACCTCGTCCGACATTTCACTCTCTTGAAGGAGGTCGACGCCAAGATCTTCGCGCCCGAAGAGACCCTCTTCCAACTCGTTGACGCTGTTCTCAAGTCGAGCCCTCCCGAACCTAGGAACGCCAACGATGCCTCTAGCAGCATCGCCGCCGCTTCGACGCCAATGAGCGCCCAGAACAGCTCGACCGGATTCTCTGCGAATGCCAATCGTCCTGGATCGACCGATGACAACTACAATTCTACAGTCTTTGACCCAAGCAACCTCCCGCGACGGCAGTTGTTTCGCCAAACTGCCTTTAAGGTTCAAGAAATGCTTGTGTCCTTAGAAGAGAAGAACCACGTCATATCAACTGCGAACGAGGCGCTATCTAAACAGCTGGCTCGCATTAACGATGTGTGGCCGCACCTAGAAGCTGAGTTCAGCGACGAGGCCAAATGGGGAAGCACCACACACTGGGCCTATCCGGAGAATCGGATCAATCGAGCGAATCAAGCTGAGCGGTCGCGACGAGATGGTGCAGCTACCATCACGGCTGCAGCCCAACAACTCGCCGAAGAGGCTGCAGCACGAAGCGACGCTAGGAAGCAAGCGCTCATAGCTAAGAAAGGCCTAAAGAACCAACACCAAGACTCCGACGCAGATGATCACGATAACAAGCACAAGGGCGAGTCGACCAAAAAGTCCAACAACAGCAAGGCTCGGAAGACCGCTGAGACAACAGCGCCTGTCGGATTGGGTATTACTTCAGGCGCCCCTCCTGCCACCACCAACGGAAACCCTCCGTCTAAACGACGAAAGGTCGAGGCCAACAAGCAGGCCAACGGGGGACAGCCCATGGAACGTGCGATGAGTTCGGTCTTTGGCAATAATAACACAAAGGCCAAAAACTCTAGTCCGAGGGCAACGCCTGCACCCGAACAACCTAAGAAGCGCAAAGCTCTCCCAACCGTCAATGGCGCCTCGAAAAAGAGGTGAGCATACCCCCTTGTTCTGGCGTGTCTCGTTGCTAACTCCTCCCTCTACAGCAAAACAAACGTTGCAGCCACCACACTTTCACCCTCAATTGCCCCTTCTCCAATCCAGCCTAACTTTGAGCCCAAAGTCGTGGCCCGTAATTCTCCTGCACCTTCTACAGCCTCAGCGCGCCCTGCGTCGTCTCGAGCAAGACAGAACTCCATACAATCCAACGTGGAAAATGGTCGACAGCGACCAACCTCATCTGCGTCAAACAGACCAAACGGCGTCACAGCCGCAACCCCGGAGCTTACGACGGGTCAAAATGGCACTCGCCCCCCAGCTGATAGCAAAACGAGTAAAGAACCGACGGCGACTGTGAAAGTCGAAGCTTCCAAAGAAGAAGCAGTTCTTACCATCGCGAGCGCCAGCAGTACAACAGTAAATAGCAAGACTATTACGAAAGGAGATGATTCAGAACCTAAGGGTGATCCGTTACAAACCCCGTCGGCAGCAGCTACAACTGTTGTCACGACCAAGAGCGGACGAGCTAGCAAGCCGTCAACGCCAGCGATAGGATCATTCCCAGACCCGCCGCAGCGATCCCGCTCATCGCGGAATACATCCACTACTAACACGAAGAGGAGCCACAAGAAGGGCGCAGCTCAGCAAGTCGCCGCTCGGGCCGCGGATGAAGATGCGAATAGTAGCGTCCAGGGCGATGACGAAGGTGACGTTGACGCTGACGAGCCACTATACTGTTATTGTAATGGCGTCAGTTATGGTGAAATGGTTGCATGCGACGCTGATGATTGCGAGCGAGAGTGGTTCCATCTCGACTGCGTCGGATTGAAAGCAGCTCCGCCGTCGAGTAGTGAGTTCACCAAATACCCCAGCGTCGAGGCAAATTTATTAACATTTTTTGGTAGTGAAATGGTACTGCGACAATTGCAAGGACCGCATCAAAACTGGGAAGAAGGTAAATGGCAGGTGATCTGCTCCTTAGCTGCATATTTGCTTCAACAGGTATATCGAGCGCCTATTTAGAATTCACGGAGTTCATGGTGTCCATTCGGTCATTGTTACAATAGGCGGCGTCCGGCAGGGCATACCGGAGCTAAGGATACAACACGGTCTCACGTATTATGGCGTCTCGGAGTTTTGAAACTCTAGATCAGCGTAGCTAATCATTGTTTTGGGAGGGTTACTTACCATAGGGTCAATAAGGTTCCAACAAGTTATTACCAGCACGGAGTATATTTGGGGGAGGAATCACACACGAAGAGGAGCCTGAGTCAGATAGATACAGGTGTTTCTGTACATTGCTGAGACCCTCTAATGTCATTAAAGGGTCTCTTACTAAGCTGGGGGCTATTACTTTTGTAGAACATCAGCAAATCCTCCCAAAAACGTAGACCGAGTCGACCTGAATAATACTATCCCGGCATGAGACTTAAAGACGGCTGGTCATATTGATTAGTCCAAGGCAACGAGCTACCTAATTCGTACTAAAAAATCTCGTGCCCTAAAGATCAACAGAAACGAACGAATGTTACAGGGGCCAGCGCTGTTCTCTGATGTTGACTGCACATGTGGACATATACCCATATCCACCCTGATGTACCTCTTACGTACCCATCCATGACCACTTTGGAGCATTATGCTGGGTACCTTTTTCTTAAAGATCGGAACATGAGCCGCAAGGTCGAACATGGAGCAGGGGAAGACGCGAAGTGATTGGTTGTTGGGATTCATCAACAAGACGTGAGGCTATTTCCCCGCAAACAACTATGTATCTTCTGGGTAAGTCATGCAGGTCTTAGATCGGCACACCCGGCCACTGGAAGCACTGAGGGCAAGGGTAGACATCAAACGTTGCATAGCAAACGAGGCTAATACCTAATAATAACATCTACCGGAGTCTGTCGCAAATGGGTATGTTTGTACTAACGTAGAAGCCCCTGATGTTTTATGACGGACCCCCTTTTTTTCCTGTCCACGTGAACAAACCTATCTGCATACAGGACAGGGCTAGTTTTACTCTAGGAATGAAATCTACGACATAATAGCGGTTTAAGTCGGTCAAAATCGAGGCTAGAGGCGGTCAAAGGCTTAGAGAGGTGGAATTCTCTTTGGTTTCTTCCATTCCGGCGTACATGTCCAGTCCGTCAGGTCCGGTGAATTTTTGGTTATTAATCGGCTTTGTAGGTATCCGGCTGCTTACGGGAGATAATCAAAGGGGAGCAGGAGGTCAAACCTCCTGACCACTTAAGAGACAAACCCCTCCGCGGAAATCATCTATTAACTGTATTTTCTTAGATGACAATACGCCTCCACGTAGTAAGATGAGATGGTGGCATTCCGCGATATCGGAATTGGCCAAGCTCGGATACGTGCATAGTGCATAGTAGGAGAAGCTTGTAAGTAGAAACGAGCAAATCATATATGGGATATTCTAAATCAGACGTCACCGCGGAACATTCTTGCATCTTGCATAGGAGTGCATTGGAGTGCATACATATCGAGTGGGATCATGTACAATCTACAGAAAAAAGAAAAGGGGGTGATGTGGCATTTTCAGGTCCATGAGACGACCTCGCCTCAACATACGAGATATAGGTACGTTCCGTATTAGTTGATAATGGGTACTACGTACATAGATACATGTACGTAAATGGCCTAATCGAATCCGGGGAAGGAGGGCGAAGGAACGTCGGGTCTTGCGCCAATTTGCCAAGAAATTAATGACGGACCACGGACGGGGCCACGGAACTAGACTATCGCTAGTCTCGGCTAGGCTCGACTTATTAGCCACTCAGCCTAGCACCTCTCAGCAGACGCGGGCAGCGACCAATTTTCCCTCCGCGAGCCCCAAAAACCTAGAAACACTACCTACTCTTCCACCGGTTTCCCCAGAGTAAAAAAAAAAAATTTCCACATTGCAATGACGATATTTTCCCGTAACAGCAGACCTGGCTCGTCTGACATTCCCATTACCAAATAGCTATCCAAGCGGAGCTCAGGCCAAGGCAACCTTCGGATCTGGCACCATTTGCCGCCAGTCTCGATGGCAACAAGCGTTGGTGGGTATGGCTCAGGTGACAAAGAAGAATCCATCTCTATGCCATTCTTTTATTTCTATTACCCAATCCATGAACAATGGAATCATGGGGAGTTTGCTCATACCATTTCTAGTAGCCACTTGCGGACCCTACAATGATTGATCCCAAGCTGAGCACGTTGCTACTACTAAGTATATCCGTACAGCGCCTGATAAATTAGACGGTGAAGAAGAACAACAGCAAGACCCGGGCGGTTGAAGGCTGGGTATTGTACGTACTATTGACATTGGCAACCCCCCCAGCTCCAGGAAAAGGCAGGAAGCTGGACACGTGCGACTTGGTAGCTCCATGCTTGGTGTTTTTCTCATACTCCATTCTTACGTATGAGGAACTCGAGCCCCTAGTTCCTAGCCGGCCACAGAACGACGCGGGCGAAAAACAAACGCCCCGTTTCTTTGCGTCTTCCGGTTGACGAGGTATCCATCCAGCAGGGACACTTCATGTCCGTTTAATAACTGCTATTTAACGTGGTCATATAGAGAGATTCCAGCGGCGAACCCATCTCATCAATACTTCCCCGCATTGCGCCAACGAAACCTGTTACCTAAGAAATCGGTGTTTTGACTAACAGAAAAGCCCATCCGGGTCGACTGGTCCTAATTTGCAGCTCCTTGGTGAAACCTGGAGCCCTGCTGGAGCCCTGGTGCCCTAGGAAGAACGGTTTGTAGCCGTGCCGTGTCGTGCCGGGCAAGGAAGGAAACAAGCCATTGCGCTATTGAGTCCGCATCTTGCATCGCTCGCCTGTGCGACTGCGACCCTGGCTCGTCTTCCGATAATGGATCGAACAACCACCTCTCATGTTGTTGGGCTTCCCAACCAGCAGCGCATTACCAGCAAACTTAAACAGAGCCCTACACCCAGCCTTTGTGACACTATGGAGCAATCTGGAAATTCAACTCCGCCGGACAAATCCACCCGCTCGTCTTTCTCTTCCGTGAGAGAGGCCGACTCGTCAGACTTACCCCAGAACTTTACCAGTAGTAAGGTATCTTCCTACTCTAAGCTGACCGAAGAAGCCATTGACGACTTGCCATCGCCCCCGGTAATGGCCACCCAGACTCAATTCGTCCCACCAATAACACAACCCCAGAGTAGACTACACGGCGCGTGGTTTCCTGCTGTCGCCGCCGACGGCTTCCAGGGCTGGAAGCAGATAGGTGTGAGAGGGAGGCAGGCGAGCAAGAGTTATGGAGATTTGCAGGCCCTAAAGATCGTTTGGTCGACGCCCGCTCCTCCAACCAAGAAGAAAGATCCCGAAAGACCAGGTCCGGGCCAGTCAGCCATTGAGAGGTTACCCGCTGAGATCCTCGGTAAGTCGAAAGGAACATTGCCATGATGACCAGGACAAGTCCCTTACAAGTTGAATTGGGAAACAGGCCAAATCATCGATCACCTCGTCCTTGATGTTCCACCGAATGGGGTGTCCGCTCGAAACGTGGACTTGATGTCCCTGTTGCTAACATCCAGAACCCTCCACTCGGCAACACTAAACGCCCTCTATAAGAACATCACGATTCCGCACTCGAGAATCTTCCGGAAATTTCTGACACACATCGCGCAGAATCAGGAATTGGGGACTATCGTGCGGCGGCTGGACTTTAGTCACTTCAATCCGACGACGCTATTCGCGACGGCAAGCGAGCGAGCTACTACCCGCAACCTGACGCCCGAAACTTTGCTGCAGTGCTTGGAGCTGACCCCCTTCCTTCGTGAGTTCTTAGCGCAGGAGTATATCGAGGATGAGCTCGACGCGAATGTCCTACGAAAGTTGTTCTTCGGGCTCAACAGGCTGCAGGGAGTCGACTTCTGCGGTTGCTCGTCGACTACCTTCAAGAACGCCTTCCAGTCAATTCTTCTGTCCGACTGGCCGGAAACACTTTCCATCTCTCGATTATCCCTGCATAAATGTATTACTCTGCCCGCTTCTGTGTTCGAGACGCTGCTTCCTCGACTCGGTAACTTGACGCATCTTGATCTCTCGGGGACTCGCGTGACGAATGAGGCACTGCAGTCTATCCCACACAATGCTAAGATCACGCATCTGAACTTGTCTAAATGCAGGCTGCTAACCGCCGACGTGATTATCGACTTCCTCGCAAATCATCCCGCGGTCAAGGGATTGGTGTTCTTGAGCCTTGGGGTCGACGCGAGGAGCCACCAGCTTTTTGATGAGGACGACCTCACCAAGCTGATTCCAGTTCTTCCTCAGAGCTTACGTTCGTTGAGCTTGAAGGGTAGCAAAATGATTGCTTCGCACATTGATTTACTCCGGCCATTGTCGAAGCACCTAGAAGAGCTTGCATTGGGTCGGCGGCTGAAAATTGCTGACATCGATCGACTCTTTGTTCCCGATGAGAACAATGACGAGAATATAGACCAGCAGCTGGAATGGATCCCGCATTCGCTCAAATACCTAGATCTTTCCGATTACACGGCAACCGAATTGGACCTCATTACTCTTTTCGGACGAAACACATCCCTTCTGAAGAAGTATTCCGCGCCGCTGGAAGTCATTGAGGTTACCGACGACTTGTACGCCCGGCTAGCAAAGTCGCCAGTCGTGAAGCAGCTGGGGTGGACTGTCACCGAAAACGGGAGCAGGGCTTGGCTTGTCCGCGTTCACGACCCCGAGGATGGACTTAGAGACTCCGGCCTCCGGTCTTGGAAGATGGGCGCTTCGTTTTGGGGCATGCGGAAGATACCCATTGCCTGCGCCGAAGTAGGCGGCATGTACGGCTCGTACATGTTCAAGCGGAAGTTGTAACGGATCGATACCCATCTCCTTTCTTCGCTTTTCATCTCGTCTCCACTGAGTCGCTTGTAGATACCTTTCTAGACCGGAGGTTGTTCGGGGCCTAGAGCATTCGGCTATTTGTAATTGGCATAGCGATTTGGGATATTTCTTCGGCTTATGACTCACGGATGAGGCATGATATTAAAAACCGGGGTGTTAATTGTTATGTTCTTCTGGGTATAGGGCTAGCGAAAAACAGATGTTACATAGTAATAGCGAATAGCGTTGTATATACCAGCTTCATAGTTATTTGTGATACGTTTTCTAAAGTGAACTTAGGACGTTGTACATACACGTAGCTTGCTCGTAAATACGAGCAAACAGCTCAATACAAATAAGCCAACGCCATAAAGTCAATCAACTTTGCCGAGGCGGACCTCGGCTCCTTTCTTCATGAACAAAGCAGCATCTACAGTCAAAAGTTCCCGGGCCGACTTGGGTCGTGATATCCAATGTAGTTGCAGAGTGTCGCGTATTAGTAGATGGGAACCTTTGAAGAGTTTGTGTGTGTTCTATCTAATTTTAGGCGCAATCTCGATGCTCTTGCATCACCGCCATCGTTCATTGTTTCCATAGGAACTTTCTCTTTGACGCTTTGGGCGAGAGGCTCAATGCCGATACACTCTCGTCAGAGGACAGAAGTTCCATAGTTGCTACGAGCCTTAAATCTACTTCCTCTCGCGCTTTCGATTTGAAGAAAGACTGGATGATAGGGTGATCTTCAGAGCATAAATGAGGTGGCTTGTTGATGTGGCGTCCCTTGCGTGCTCTTGGGGAACTTTCTTGCCAAGGATACATGTATAGAGGAATGGTACTACAACATTATTCTTGTATACCTGTGTGTCTTCCCGGTAACGGGTGACCTCTATACTTCAAAGATAAATCAATGAAGAAACCGACACGAGATATCATTTTAAGATTATTTTGCTTAGAATCAGAACCAATTAACAAATTCACCTATATGACTTTGATACCGGGTTCCTCAACATTCCATCACGGGTTTGGAGTTGGTACAGCGTCTCCCGTGAAGTTTATTGTAATCTCTACCTCACATGTATAAAGTTATATGGTAACGTTATCACTTAAAATACTAGTCTTCTTAGTCTTTTGAGTCTCATTAATGATATTAGTGTATAGCTCGACAAGTATTGTTGTCAATTGGTCTGCCGGCCAAGCATAATAAAGTCAATTGAGTTGCGATATCGCAGGATGCATACGTCATGCTTACCTGATAGACATACCTGGTGAAACGAACACATGCGCCACAGACGCGCCCTGTGACTTCAAGCCACAGCACGGACCGACTCCCTAATTGGCAGCGCATCTCAGCCCCCTGCAAAGGCAACGACGTTTAGAAGCGAAGCTTACCTCCAGAGCTTCCATTCCGTCGTCACCATCGAGAACCACCTGTCTGCCTTTGAAGCCCAGCGTCATCACCATGGGTCCTTCAAAGCAGTCCATGTTCCGCTCTGCGGACATGAGCATGGTGCAGCTGTATATATCCAATGAAATCGGCCGCGAATGTGTCAACGCGTTGGGAGAACTTGGACTGGTCCAATTTCGAGATGTATGCCGCCATCCCCTGCCATTGCGATACTGGCTCGTGTCTGTCATCTGTCAATACTAACAGCCATATAGCTCAACAGCGAAGTCAGTGCATTCCAACGGACCTTCACCCAGGAGATTCGAAGGCTCGACAATGTTGAACGCCAGCTTCGTAAGTGCCGAGGTGTCGCGATCGCATAGACTACGCTGTCTCTAACACACTGCTAGGCTACTTCCATGCCCAAATGGAAAAGGCAAATATCCCCCTGCGGAAGCTGGATCTTGAGGTCGAAACTCTTGCACCCCCTACAACCACCGAGATCGACGAACTCTCCGAGCGAACCCAGAGCCTCGAGCAACGCATCTTCCAGTTAAACGACAGCTACGAGACGTTGAAGAAGAGGGAGGTTGAGTTGACCGAATGGCGATGGGTCCTTCGTGAGGCTGGAGGATTCTTCGATCGCGCACACGGCAACGTCGACGAGATTCGAGCTTCGACCGAGGACGACGATGCTCCCTTGCTCCAAGACGTGGAGCAACACAACCAGGGTGGTGACGTTGAGCGTTCCTTCTCTGGCATGAACATTGGCTTCGTTGCCGGTGTCATAAACCGCGACCGCGTAGCCGCTTTCGAGCGTATCCTCTGGAGAACGCTGCGTGGTAACCTCTACATGAACCAATCCGAGATTCCCGAGCCTCTGGTGGACCCGAGCAACAATGAATCCATCAACAAGAATGTTTTTGTTATCTTTGCTCATGGAAAGGAGATCCTAGCCAAGATTCGAAAGATCTCGGAGTCGATGGGGGCTGATATCTACAGCGTCGACGAAAATACGGACGAACGTCGTGACCAAATGCATGAGGTTAACGCCCGTCTCAACGATGTCCAGAACGTCTTGCACAACACTCAGCAGACCCTCGAAGCTGAGCTTACCCAGATCGCCCATTCTCTTGCAGCATGGATGATCCTCATTACGAAGGAGAAGGCCACATATCAAACACTCAACCTCTTCTCATTCGACCGGCAGAGACGAACTCTCATCGCTGAGGGCTGGTGTCCTACAAATGATCTCCCTCTCATCCGATCTACGCTTCAGGATGTGACGAACCGAGCCGGCCTATCTGTTCCTTCTATCATCAACGAGATCAGGACGAACAAGACTCCTCCGACCTACTTGAAGACTAACAAATTCACCGAGGCCTTCCAGACCATCATCAACGCTTACGGCACGGCGACCTACCAAGAGGTCAACCCTGCCCTGCCTGCAATCGTTACCTTTCCCTTCTTGTTCGCGGTCATGTTCGGAGATTTCGGCCACGCACTTATCATGTTCAGTGCCTCTCTTGCCATGATCTACTGGGAGAAGCCTCTGAAAAAGGTCACATTCGAACTCTTCGCTATGATTTACTACGGTCGATACATTGCCCTGGTCATGGCTACGTTTTCTTTGTTCACCGGTCTGATATACAACGATGTCTTCTCCAAGACCTTCACTTTCTTCGAAAGCGCTTGGGAATGGGATGTTCCTGAAGGATGGCAGCAGGGCCAGCCTCTCGTGGCTAAGCTCAAGGGAGACTACCGATATCCGTTTGGTATCGATTGGTTTTGGCACGGCACCGAGAACGACCTGTTGTTCTCCAACAGTTACAAGATGAAGATGTCCATCATTCTAGGTTGGGCTCACATGACGTACTCCCTCTGCCTATCGTGGTTCAACGCGAGACACTTCAAGAAACCGATCGATATCTGGGGTAACTTCATCCCGGGAATGATCTTCTTCCAATCTATCTTCGGCTACCTCGTCATTTGCATCATCTACAAGTGGTCCGTGGATTGGATCGCAATTGAAGAGCAGCCCCCCGGTCTTCTGAACATGTTGATCTACATGTTCCTGCAGCCCGGCACGTTGGACATCCCCTTGTACTCGGGCCAAAAGCCAGTGCAGGTCATACTTCTTCTCCTCGCTTTCGTCCAAGTCCCCATCCTCCTGTTCTTGAAGCCGTTCTACCTGCGATGGGAGCACAACAAGGCTCGCGCTAAGGGCTACCGAGGTATAGGCGAACACTCGAGAGTCTCGGCGCTTGACGACGACGAAGGCGAGGGTCTCATCGAAGGAAACGGCAACGGCCGCCCTAGTGTGGACACGGATGATGGCGAGGGCGTCGCTATGATCGCGCACGGTGCCGATGAAGAGGGACATGAGGAGTTCGAGTTCAGTGAAATCATGATCCACCAGGTTATTCACACCATTGGTAAGTCGATGCAATATTTCCCATTAATATGACTACCTTATGACTAGTGCTAATTTGTCAAATAGAATTCTGCCTGAACTGTGTCTCCCACACTGCGTCTTACCTCCGTCTCTGGGCCCTGTCGCTTGCTCACCAGCAGCTCAGTGTCGTGCTTTGGGACATGACCCTTGGCCCAGCCCTCGCCATGAAGGGCGCCGTCGGCGTCATCATGGTCGTGGCCACTTTCTATCTCTGGTTTTTCCTTTCGTGCGCTATTCTCATTTGTATGGAGGGGTGCAGCGCTATGGTAAGTGTCTCGTTTCCCCTTCTGATACGATACAACAGAGCATTGGCTAACACGACTCGCAGTTGCACTCACTCCGTCTGCAATGGGTCGAGGCGCAGTCCAAGTACGCCGAGTTCGCGGGTCACATGTTCACTCCGTTTTCTTTTATCACGTTGTTGGAAGAGGACGACGGCTTAGCCGAGTTTAGGGGTTAATTAGCATACTAGCATAGGGGTTGCGTGTGTGTGAAAGAGGGTGTATGAGTAAACCTGTATTATGCAAAATTCGTAGCTATAGATCTACCTATCAATCGATACTACTGTAGCTCTAAGCTAGGATTGTGTTTGCTGTTGTGATTCGAGATGATACTGCCTTTGCAGTATTATCCCTTGCATTTGGTGAATGGGCAGACCTAGGTAGGGCAGGCGCTCCGGCATACATCCGGACATCCCCACGGATCTGCGGCGCATCTAGGTCTCCGAAGGGCGGCACAGACTTTCTCAGAGCCTTTATCGCAATCACATTCCTGCGACATTAGTCAGAATAGATGTGAGCAGCAAGTCGGGGGTGGATAGTTAGATAGGGGCTTAACTTCAGGCTCCAATGTTGTCTTCAATATGATTAGATTTTACAAGAGTTGTGTTCATGCGACATGATCTAAACTTTATAATCAATATAACGATATATCATCTCGCCCGTTCTTCAGCCTCGTAACTCATACAGGCGTCACGGCACCGGGGCCCTGACATCGTCCTCTCGGACGCCGAAGCTAAGGTGCTGCACCGCAACGCCCTCGTGTGCGTGCTCGGCATACCATTCCGGGGGCATCTGGACAACACCCCAGCGGATCTTGCTTCTAGCAAGATCCCGGAATAAGCTCTTCTCGCCATCATCCTCCTGGTCCTGGTGGCCAACGAGTCGGTCTGAAGCTAGCGACGATCGAGGCGACTCACGGGCTATCATCAGCTGCTGCATCTCGATGTCCTCTTGGTCGGAAAGTCGTGACGACTCGTTCGAAATCTTCGGAGATTTGACCGCGTAGGATAGCTTTGACACGTGGCATGCCGCCGACAGCGCAAATGAGTTGTTCCCGATATTGACCATATTTGGCGGGAGCCGTTTGGCGCTCAAGAGAATGGGGATGAAGATTAACACGCATGATGCTATCAACAACACCAGCAAGGAGTACAGTGAATAGCCCACCACGACTGTGGTATCTGGGGGCAAGCTGGGGTCACTTTCAGTTCCGTTGACGAAGTGAGAGGTCCCGTAGTAGCCTCGTGCGTATTAGCTTGAGCGAGCTGCTCTTGTTCTCGTAGGTATACTCACCTCCAGTTGAAATGAATATATAGATCGTGTTAGAGAGCAACCAATGAAGGAGTATGCTGACGGATATAAGCGATAAGCTGTATTTATAAGGTAGTTGTAACCGATATGTAGCATATTGCTCCCCCTGAACGATGAGTATACTTTCACGTCGACGAGCAGCGCCTGAAGACGTACCTGGGGATTTGTGACCCGTAGCGGGTGATAATCCTCGCTGAAACTTGCCCATTCCCGAGCCATATGCAGGCGGGTGAACAGGTTATTGTAGGCGAGATACCAAAGTGAAAGGAGTAGTTGTAAGCCATTGGCGGTAACAACGCTCTCGAAGAACGTGTAAGATTTCTGGAAAAATAAGTTCTGGTCACTTTCGAAGAACGAGCCCCATCTAGCATCCAGTCAGTCAAGTTCCTAGTTAAATGTATATCTATATATACGATATGATACTGACAAGCCGCGGGACGAGTCGTACGCGATGCCGAAGTAAGTGCCGCAGACTATGATAGCAACGATGAAAAGCAAGTAGCTCGTCACCCACACTGACGTCGGGACGGCCGCAGCTCGTCGTTTCTGCAGCGGCAGCCACGACATTGGACCGAATGACAGAAAAGAATTTCTATCCTTTAGAACTCTTCGAATGTCGCCTTGTCCGAAAGTACATAGATCGGCCGTCGCGGGATCAGGCTTCTCGATGAAAGAGGCAATGGCATCTCCGGGCGTGACTAGAGGTATTTGTTTTCGGCGAATTAAGAGTACGGTAACTATAATAGCCGTACAAGACTTGATAATGATGCAGATAGCGACACCCAATAGAAGCATTGGCGAAAGAGCAATGTGACATGTTCTGTCAATTGGTTCAGCGAGGCAGTACTTAATCGCCAGGTCAAAGGCACCAGGTAAGGCAAAGGAGTATTCGTCACTGTAATTAAGGCTATACACCACTGTATCGTCAATGAAAGGATACCGCCAATCTGGGGTGTCGATGTCGACGGCAAAGAAAGTCGAATCTTGCGGATAGTAAGGAATTCCGGTTAGAGCTGTCCTGCAGTTATTGTAGCATTGAATAGGCCGACCGGGTTCACGGCTGGCAACCATTGTACACTGAACGTCGAAGAACAGATGATTGGGTTGATTCGAAGGGACATACTTGTCCCATACTTTGGTTTGGTTGCTCCCGAAACGCCACATTTGCTAGGGCAGAAGGGGTGTAACATTAGCTGCTGATATTATATCTGGGTTCTACGGGTTGTAGAACTCACTGCCTGTCGGTTAGCTTATGTTCATTTAATATAACGAACGGATATAGGCTTTTGTCTGATTAGAGAAGGGCTTGGGTATTAATTACGACACTTTCGTACATACCATCTCGAATCCAACCGCCAGGCTTGTCGACGATTAGGACCAGGCTGCGATAGTTCTTCAGTCCTGCGCAGTTGATATATTCTTGCCTGCAGTCTTGTATGTCTAGCCTCTTCCATTGGTGCGCATTTGCTGAAGTAGCTGATATATTTCGTACGATGTCTGATCCTGTATTGGCGTAATCCGTCAAGTTGACTAAGTCATTCCCAATGATCGATTCACTCTCGGGGATTTTTCCAGCTGGGAATAAGCTTGCCCCGGGGGGATAAAATGTCCCCCCATTCACGAACTCCTCGGTGGCGATAGTCAGATGGAAATCAGACTCTCGATGGTCCGTCTCAAATATTGCAGAGTTGAACAAAAGGTGAATTGGGATCGAGCTGGCCAGCAGAATCACCCAGCACAAGGATTTGAATTTAGAAACGTGCAGAACGTTACGAGCCGACGGGACTCCAATCCCTACCCAAGAGCTCTTGAAATGGGCTGCATTCACCTCTTCTCTTGAAGGAGAGTTTAAAACCTGCATGAAAAAGTTGCTCGACGCAAGTCTAATAGGTTGGGGTTAGCGAGTGCCCCTGGAGTAAATAGGAGAGAAGAAGGATAAGCAGGTAGATGACTATGATGCTGCAAGTCGAATAATCCGCACTTGTTGGTATCATGGATTCGTATGCAGCTGGCTATGAACTCAGCTCTACCTACTACGGAACGCGCAGTTAGTGAGGGAAGCTAGGGACAACGATGGCTCAGTAAGACATACCATAAGGGTTGAGACAACATTGATCAACAGGTGAAGAGCTATGTTGACTTGAAAGACGTTGCCATTGTCGCAATCGCCCTCGTAGAAGAATAATGCTTCCTGGATACCGCCGACTTGCACGGTCACCGCACACAGGCAGGCCACCAGTGCCACTGACATAAGGATGAGCACGACACAATTTACTTTGGCTGCCTTCTTCCAGCCAGTGGAAGCGCTATTGCCTCGTTCCGATAAGTCCATCATCGGCGCTCGTGCTGTCGGGACTGTCAACTAACGAGATAATGGTATTGGCATTGCTTCCTATCACCAGGGAAATGATGCGACCCTGTACATCGCATGGCGGCCGAAGATGTATATAACCTTGGACATGTGATTCAAGCAAGCCGGCGCGTGGCAGCGCAGCTGAATAACAGCCTTGTAAGGGCCAAGATAGCTGAACATAGACGCAACACAAGGGGTGGTGGCGAGCGTATGCGTAAAATATGTAATTGGCTCGTAGCGCTGAGCACTGCCTACCAGCGTATGCGATGAAAAGATGTTGACAGCCAGTGCCTGGACATCCAGGAAATAAGATGGTGGTGTAATATTATAGTCAGACATATCAGAAAATAGAGCGTAGCTACATGATTCCACATTGAGTTTCCTGGGGGCGACTTCTGTATTCGCGCAAGTCGATCCATAGTGACTACCTTGGCCAACATTCGATGTTCGCCGGTAGGAGTACACTGAGCAACTGTCGCTGGAGGTCACGACTACTTGAATGAAATAGATGAAGCTCACTGCGCACTACAAGACTTCATATGCCGCAGTAAAGTTGATACATTACCGACGTATTGAAGAGAATAAATAGCATTTAGATTTTCGGGACAATTCTTCGTCACATCTCCAGGCTAGCTGGAGATTGCAATGAAAAATAGAGATTCGCGTCACCTGGAGGCAGTGTAATACCAGGGACACGGTGGGAGCGATCGTGGGCAAGCCCAGAGGATGCGCTCCCTCGGTACAAAAATTAGAATAATCACGATTGAGTTCAAGTAGAACTCTTTCAGAGATTAAACTGAAAAGAACAGATACTACACTTGATCTAAGCCAAAAGGCAAAGAGAGCTAAGGAAGAAAGGAAAGAAAGTTCCAAATCGTGGGAGGGAGGCCAGCTTTATATAGCAAATCCTGGGGCCTGCGGAGGCGGTGGGGCACGGCAGAATTCTGCCGCTAGGCCGAGAATGGACGGGGAGGTAGGTGCAACCTCCCCAATTTTGATTGGCTGGAAATCTGTAAGCAAGGACCGTGCGCGGCTGCCTACAGAGTGGGCCACGCTAGGGCCTTACAGCGCTCTGTTGAGCCTCACCTGCGGGCTCATTTTTGGTGAGTGCAGTACTATGTACAGTATCCCGACAGATTTGGCAGGACCGCAATGAGTCATTCGATAAATCGCGCTGGCAGGTGTTTGAAAAAAAAAAATAATTTGACCTGGAAATAGAGGACAGTACGAGAAATAAAATTTTCAATTGGTTAAATTGGGCAACTCGCGGCTAGTACAAAAGGTACATGAGCACCTTTCACAGTGCAAAAGATGTGGGCACAAGCAAACGTGCCCCACCGCAGAAAAAAAATTCGCGGCTGCCCAGTGCACCCTGGCTGATTGTACGGACGCACGGGCCCCACTCTCCAGCCAGAGATTTCCTATATAAACCTGGGCTTCCTCCCACTCTTGGAACTTCTTTTTCCTTTCTTCTTCATGTCGACAAGTCAGTTTACTCCCTCCCCTTACCTGGTCGGAAGACAATGAGCTAACCATCATCGCGATACAGTACTTCAGAGAATCATTTCTATAGTATTCGTCCCACTCTGTGTTCCCTAAAGGAGCCACAGATCCCACCCTGGTTGATGAACGATATCCCCGTCGCCCTAGAGTGAAAAATCAATTCGGGAGCACCAGGCCTCGGCCTCTTGCTCCTTACTCTCGCTCTGTCCGCAAGGATGGCGGCGCCTTCGCACATGCAAGGTGCTGTATAGAGAGTGGTGATGATCTCAACCCCGATCGCTGCGGTCTTGCCTTCGGGCGCGCGGCCGGGGTGGGCGATGGTGGCCGTCTGACAGGCTTTGTTTTTATCTTTTTCATTGCTATCGTGTGCTTGCGTACGATGTGAGGAAGAAGCCCATATGCTTTTCTTTAATTTGCTTCTGTCGAGCTCTGTGTGCTACTCATTGTCATTCCTATCTGCTATGTCTTCTGAATCGTAGGCCTGCTTATGAGGCTTATCCATTCGTGGTCAACTTCGCTGGACCTATTTTGTATGCCTCGGCTTGTAGGAGCATGATCAATTGTCATTTTGCTTCGATGGTGGTACGCTTGGAGCCCCTTCATAGCAACTTGCGATGTATTAATACACGACTAGACATTCTCAGTTGCGGTTTATATCAAACTTTGTAAATACTGTCGATTTTCCAAATGCCTCTTTTTCAGCTGCGATAGATGGAAGCTCATATTCAGAATGCCTAGTTCGTCAACTCCTACGCCCTTCCATTGCGATACACGGGTCTATCGAGTTAATCTTCATGGCACGGATTTGGGAGTTTTACTACATCGTGACTGCTTTCCTATCTGGGTATCCCGTCTTGAGCTTACTGGCTATGTGCTCGTCGTACTAGCTATGTGGTATATGGCATACTTTCGATACCATAGCGTCGTACCTTTGACTTGTGTCATCTCTAGACCTACGCCGTCGGCCGAACGAGCGTCCTGGAGGGAGTCACCTAGTAGTCATTATGGTATTTGTTAGCTCGCGATAGGAGGGTAGCTGATCTATGGGATATTTGTCATGTGTTGGGACGACATGTCACATAATATGCTCAATCTTTACTCATACCAGTGTTGATAGCAAGGTATGACAGAGAGACTTCCATCAAGCAACTAAAGGATAGCTACCTAGACAAGCAGACTAGTAACTAATATCAATTCCATGTACGATGTAGTCGACCTACGAGACATACGGACGCATAAATCACAAACAGCTTCACATAAATATCTGAGGAATCCGAACATTTGATTTCTAACTAGAGAAATTCCTTAGTTCTATTAAGTATGCCTATATCTCGCCGTCTTATACTCCGCCTGGCCATGCCCTTCCTTATGCTTAAGAGAGAACAATTGAACGACCGCGCCCGAAGACTTTCAAGGTCACCGGGCCCCAAGACCAGCTAACAAGAAGAAAAATCCATACTCCGACAGGGACCCGACCATGCAAAAAAGGGTACTAGGGATATCAAGATTAAGCAGCAGTCACAACTTATAACTTCGCCGTCATCTAACAAAAAGGGAACTGGGCTCAACAACCTAGACGTAGCGAGTGGACAGCAGCCAACTTCAAAAATCCACACCCGCCTCGTATGCTCGCCCACCGGTCCCTTGTCCGATAGTCTTGTAGCTCTGCCACGTACCGTCTGCGCCAAGGGTGTCGAATCGACTGCCGCCCATTTGGCTCATCTTAGCATCGGTGTAGCCGGAGAAGTAGAATCCAATAACAACCACCAAGTACGTGAGGATCAAAATGCTTCCCTTGAAGTAGTTGCTCTTCCCTTCGCCATACATGTAGCTCAGTAAGAACACACATAGGATTACTGTTACCATATCCCATTGCGGGAACAGAAGACTGAACGTCCAATGCGTTGGGTCTGTGTTACCTTCTGGTTGAAGAGGATAAACCGCAGAGAAGAAGACAAGTGCCGGAATCTGAAGAAGGCAGACTTGTAGGGCGTAAGCGGAACCGATTTCCATAGACAGCGCAATGTTTCCGTTCATAGCGAAAGAAATGGCGTTCTATAATTACATTATTCGTTAGCTTCAGGCTTACAACAGAGTTAGCAGGATGGTGCTTACCAAGAATTCGGTAGTATTGGGTACCAGAGCGAACAGTGTGATACCTAAGAATTTCGGATCGATGGCGTAATTGTCCAAGACCACGTCTACTGTGTCAACCAAGATCTCAGCAACAATAGCGTATAGTACAGTGGCGCCCATCAGGATCACGGAACTCTTCGTCCGGCTCCAGTTCGGAGCATCATGTCCTCCATGAGAAGGTTGTGTGTGCTCCGCAGGTTCATCGACATCTGGGAACGTTGCGGATCGAATGGGCGTGGGACGCGCAGTGGAGGTGCTAGCTCCTACAGCGGACGGCTGGGCAGAAAAACGACGCGGCCCTCGGGCGTCGCGAGCGGCAATAGCAGCCGCCGTGGCAGCTACTTCCGTGACGCTACGGACGAGGCTGTTGTTCTCTGCGTCGGAAAACCCGGGGATATGGACGTTAGAACGAATACTATCCGAAGGAGTCACATTATCCTTCGGTGGGACTTTGTGCGGCGTTTGGAGACCGCCATTTATCGGGAATGACTCTGATTGCTGGCGCGAGTGGCGACCATCTTCTAGTCCAACTTGTCTCAACGATTGGCCTAGAATACGCTTGTATAGGTTGCTGTCTCGAATATCGGTGCCAGTTGAATCAGCAAGATTGCGCGCCTCAGACATGCGGGGTATATGATGCTGAGCTTGAGCTTCTTCATGCTTCTTCTCATCGATCTCGGTATTCCAGATGACGGCAGCATGCGTTCTAAGGGTGAACCATAGGCCGATGACATATGACAAGAAAAGGCATATGGCGGCCAAATAACAGAAAGGGCGTACAGCCTCGATGTAGAACCGGTCATCAAGGGCCGGTATCTGCGAGTAGTAGCACCGACGACAGTCACGTTCCTTAGACCCTAGGAAATCAGTACAGCTCTGGCATCTAAGTTCATGGGTGCCATAGATTTGGTAGAAAAGCGTCGGTCCAAATGCAGCAACGGTAGCAAAGATCAACATCGTTGAAGTCACACCGGCTGACCTGGCATTGAAGCGTTGTGTCTTGCGTTTGATGGCGCCGAAGCACATAGAAATTCCGGGCAAGAAAAGAATACCCGCGAAGATACTCCCAATAATACTACCTTCCACCAACTGGCCTTTGCCATCCTTGAGCGCAACACAGTAGAGGAAAACCTCCACGATTGTCGAGAAGAAGGCATTGATTGCCGCACCAAGACCCATGGAAGACTGAGCTGAGATGGATGCGACGGCCTGGCCAATGAAGTACGCCAAAGGAATAATGGAAAATAAACCGGCCACAAACAAAAAGCCTGGAGACGTCAAGAAGTTCTCGATATGGAGGACTCCTTCCAGTACAAGCCAGTCAAATATGACGAAGATGACGACGGCCATCAGATTGATGAGAAAGACGTTAGTACCGTCGATGGTGTACTTCCAGTACTTTGACCCGACAGCTCGGTACGTGCAAAGAAGGATAGACGAGTGTGGTGCATCGGATGTCCTGGCGATGCTTGTGTCGGACTCGAAGGATAGAGCCAGTGGATGCCTCCTAAGATGATCAAAAAGGAGATTTGTAACTTTACCCATCGGAATCCAAAAGACCAGGAACCAACATATGGCGGAAACGGTAATCAGAGAAGGCGTAATAAGGCCCCAGAAGAATATGAAGAAGATAACCCGTCCGATATTCCACTGTCCTCGGCCAAATAGCCGTCTCTTCAGACGTCGTCCGGGGTCGATCGAGTGCTCATAGCGACCCGAACGAGGAAGTAAACTGTCTGTCTCGCTAGGCTCAGAGTCGATGCTTCTTCTTGATCGGCCTACGATGGAGCGGTTCCGTTCAGGGCCAAAGAACAACCGTCCATATTCCAGGTCGCCGCTTTGCCATTGTTCGTACTCGCTGATGCTTCGCCCCTCGCCTTGATCTTCATCCAGGTATGCTTCATCCTGCTCGAGTCGCACAAACTTCCCAAAGGGATAGAAGAGATAGCCGGCCAAGCCCCATAGCACACGGCCATACTCCCTCCCACTAGGAGCTGCCGCGAAGATGAAACAAGCTATCGCACCAAGGGCAGCAAACAGGGCCATCCACCAACCGAACGCCAGGGTCCAGATGATATTGAAGAACAGCAACCAACTACTAACTCGGCCTCCAGGGGAAGAATGGATATCCCCTTCAGCAGTCTTCTGAACAGACCGATCTTTCTTGTACAACGCTGGCTTCCATATTCTGATACCAAATGGATGTGTCTCGTTGATGGCTTGTTGACGATCCTTCAAAGTGAAGCTCTCAGCATCGCTGATATCGTCGTCCTCGTCATCAAGAATACCGGAGTCAGGAGGCACGTCCTGCATTACAGTCTCTTCATGCGGCCGCGGTGGCTGGGTCCCTTCATTATCTTCCTCTAGCACTTCATCAATGCCCTCGTCGTCGGGTCCGGTGCTTCGACTCGAGTGGACCCGAGACAAAGCGGGTGGAGCCATGCTTCGTCGTCTGAGTGTAGATGGTTGTCTTCCCGACTCATCATTATACGCTGGCAAAGGGGAGTAAGTCTGCTGTCGCTCAGCAACGTCGCTTTCCACCTCGTTGATATCGTCGTCTGTCGAAAATACTTCTCCACGGTAAGGTGCTAATGTGTTAGAGGAGGCTCTGCGGGGCATAGCGGGCTTTCTAGGGCGCTGTCGACCACGGTCTGGGCCTAATAGAGGAGAACGGGTTTGCTGAGTTCCAGTCCTTGAATGCGATCGATCGTGGGCGGTAGACTCTCCCATATACTGCGCGCTACCGCTCGCAGGTGGTGGTGGTGTCTGAATTGCACCTAGTCATGGAGCTGGGTTAGCCTAGTTACGGTCCTGACGGGGTTTCTGATATGACATCGAGCAAGCGCCGTTGGGAATAAGATTAAGTTTAGGGAGCTAGCTAATGCGGAGGAAAAAGTGGTTAGACACGGGCAACACACCATAAGACTGGTCTGCTCTTCTCCGCACAGTCTCAGTGGACTGGTAGCTTTCGGGGAGCACATCCACGTTTCTACCTTCTCTGGTGTCGCGTCGGGTGGGCTGTTGTCGCGTATCTGAAGGCGAGGGAGGAGTGGCAGTACTACCGCCCTCCTGGGAATGGGGATCCATCGCAAAGAGTATGTGCGAGGTCCTTCGTTGCAACGAGGCCTATTAAACTAGCTTGGGAGCATAGGTATGTAGGTAGTTTTGAGGGGCTTTGAGACAAGGGGGCTAGAAGTATGTAGGAAGACGGGATCCGTTGTAGCTTTAACTTTAACAAGAGACTAAGAGCGAACAATGAGGAAAGCCGGGCGATGTTCGAGGGGATCCGGAGGGAATGTATTGTATTCCTATTGATTGCTGCTGGGTGCAGATCTAGCGTGCTGTATGTTGCTGCAGCATGTCTCGCGGGCGAATGACGACGCGGAGATCTTCGGATGATAAACAATTCGGACAGACAAAACAAGCCTTATTACAGTAATTTTAGGTGGGAAGATAAGAAGGAATGAGAAAACGAGAAGCGTCAGTTAGGACCCGAATATTCCATAGGGAGCAGGTCAAGACGAAAGCAGCTTACGACTGCCACCCGCTGTTCGTCAGTTCTGTCAGTTCTCATGCAACACATAAAAACATGGCTATCGTCGAGCGTCGCACATGGCTGACGGGCAGTGGACGGGCAGTGGACGGGCAGTGGATGGAGTGAGGTCCAGTCCAGTCCCGAGTCGTGATTGTTCCTCGTGATTATTTACAGTGTGAGTGGACAATGTTTAGCGCATCCTTGCTAGACTCATCCCGCCTGGAAGAGCGTCGATTACCTACAGCTTACACGGAAGTTACAGGCAGCTATGGAGCCCTATGGCGTAGAAGGGCCGCTATTCTTTCCCCAAACCAGCTTGGCTCTGCAGCATTCCCGGCCCCTGCTTAGCAACATTCGTTCATATGGGCTGATCCCGGCACCCGCGCCTGACGGGAAACATTCACTTGGAGATTGGCAACTGCTCTATTGACAGCCTCTCGAGGCCACTATCGTCGAAGTCTCAAACTTGTTAGAGGAATTAGTCAATATTTGCTAAGGACATTGATAGTCACTATAACTATATACACATAGTCAGAGGTAGTATTCGCGCTTTGATAATGTATGTACCTGTTTATTACATGAATGGTTCTCTTCGCATTCCTGCATTGAAAAGTTCTGGAAAGCTCTTCGTAATCTACGTAATTGATGCATGTGAGCTACACCTTAATGCATGTGCTTGGCACCTGCTCCTGCTCCTCCACTGCACAACTACAAAATTCAGGTACGTACTTGAGCAAGTACCCCATGTCCAGAATTCAATATTTCTGATTGGACAAAGCTGGGAGCCCGTTATAGCGCACGGAACTTTAGAAACGCCGTTATCCGGTACGCGTTGCTGCACCTGCCTGCGCCGGATCTAAGCTTTACTGACCTTACCCCGGTCCGGGCCATCATTGGCGCATCTTTAGCCTCGCCATCACTTCGCCGCCTATCCCAACCTCAACTACAATTCATCATCCCCATCATTCGTCATATACAGTCCCTCCGTATCCGAATTATCGTAAACACTTTATCTCTTCCAACCCGCCTGAGATACGAGACGAGACTTCAGTCCTCCCGAAGGAGCCCTCGCAACCATGGCGCTCGACAACTACTACCACAACAAGATCGAGGCGATGAAGCTTGAGATCCTCAAGGGCCAAGCTGTCCTCCGACGTCTCGAAGCCCAGCGGAACGACTACAACTCGAGGGTGCGGCTGCTCAGGGAGGAACTGGGTCTCCTGCAACAACCCGGGTCGTATGTTGGCGAGGTGGTCAAGGTGATGGGAACGAAGAAAGTATTAGTGAAAGTACATCCAGAGGGCAAATATGGTATGAATAAGGAACATCCCCAATGTTTGCTGTAGCTAACCGTTTGCAGTCGTCGACGTCTCCGACTCCGTAGACATAGCAAAGCTCACCGTGGGCAAACGAGTGACGCTCCTATCCGACTCGTATAAGCTCGAGAAGATCCTCCCGTCCTCCGTCGACCCCCTCGTATCCCTCATGATGGTGGAGAAGGTGCCCGACAGCACATACGACATGATCGGTGGTCTGGACCAGCAGATCAAGGAAATCAAGGAAGTCATCGAGCTCGGCCTGAAGCATCCCGAACTCTTCGAATCGCTTGGTATCGCCCAACCGAAAGGTGTGCTTCTCTACGGACCTCCTGGAACGGGAAAGACGCTGCTGGCTCGAGCTGTCGCCCACCATACCGACTGCAAGTTTATTCGAGTGTCTGGTTCGGAACTGGTGCAAAAATATATTGGTGAGGGTTCCCGTATGGTCCGCGAGCTGTTCGTAATGGCTCGAGAACACGCACCCTCTATCATCTTCATGGATGAAATCGACTCTATCGGTTCATCGCGAGTAGAAGGTTCGTCGGGCGGTGATTCGGAAGTGCAGCGGACGATGTTGGAACTTCTCAACCAGCTGGACGGTTTCGAGCCCACCAAGAACATCAAGGTCATCATGGCAACGAATCGACTAGATATCCTAGACCCTGCACTACTCCGACCCGGTCGTATCGACCGAAAGATCGAGTTCCCGCCACCATCGGTCGAGGCCCGAGCCGATATTCTGCGCATCCACAGCCGAAAGATGAACCTGACGAGAGGCATCAACCTAACCAAGATAGCGGAGAAGATGAACGGCTGCTCTGGTGCCGAGTTGAAGGGTGTTTGCACGGAAGCCGGCATGTACGCCCTCCGTGAGAGGAGAGTTCACGTCACGCAAGAAGACTTCGAGCTAGCCACAGCGAAGATCCTCAACAAGCACGACGACAAGGAGGTTTCGCTCCAGAAGTTCTGGAAATAAGTTGGCACGCCTGCTATGGGTACGTGGTACTGTCCTCCGGCGTGCTGCCTTCATTACACACTTTAGAATGGTACTAGGGTGGACGTGATGATGACTTTGCGAAGGCGGAGTCAAAAATACTACTTTGTAAAGTGTACAATAATACTAGAGACGAAGCAAGATGGGCGAGACCTTCGTTTTGAGGTCTTGCTATTTCTAGACCATCTGCAGACGTTACTTGATTGTGACCTGTCATTGGTGCCCAATAATTCTAGTTGAGCTTCACAAAGAAACACAGTGATGTTGTAACGATGACTACCGTAAGGCCGAAGTGAGGCAGCGCTCCTAGAATAATGGGAGATTTGCTTTGTCCTATAACGTAACCCTGAGTTCTTCTATGACTACACGATGAAGTTGTCATTAAGCTCAAAGCTCCTACTATCAACACGATCCATAGACGAGGGAAAGGTCGTAACTTGATAAATATCGACATCTACAGTCACAACAGATACTTATAGAGCAGTTAAAATGCAGAGTCTCGATTATGTACCTAATCTATCTATCTCTGCTGCGTATTAGCAAGTAGGTGTATGTACCAGGATAGTACTCGCTATTATAAGTTACGGTATTCGGTATCGCTCAGAAGCAGCGCCACCGCCGACCGGTTCATCAACCAACCCACCAACCACCATCATCTCTCCCCGTCCATACTGTACAAAAAAACCCGGTGCTTCCGACGTGGCTGCTGCTGCTGCTGCTGGCAGGATCTCTTATAAGTTCCTGGGGGGTCTTCTTCCCTTTCCTGATTCCCGCTCTACGATCCAGTTGTGTGCCATGCTTTCGTGCTCGCTGAATGGGGAGAAGAAAAAAAAACATTAAATCAAAATATGCCATGCCGTAATCCGCAAACGCCTATAAGCCTAATCACCTCCGATGAACACCGTAAACCCCCTAGCCTGGCTAAACCGTCTAGCCAATGATATGGACCATCCGACCGAATCAGAATGCCGTGTAGATGCAAATGCGAATTGAATGCAGTTTTTCTTGAGCCCTCCCCCCTGAATTCCCTTCCTAAACCTTTAAGCTGATGTCGAACCTGAAACCATGTTTAGGGTGGGCGCTCCGTCGTTCTTTTCGTCACCTTCGGATATCTAAGATCTCGCTCCGTGGTCGTCCCCGGCCGCCGGTCGCACTGTTATTCTTCTCTTGAAACCTCCAAACCCATTCTACCACGGTCTCGTAGCAGAGGACGAATTGCCTCAGGCTTTGGACCATACTAAGTCGTTGTTTCCTGAAATCCTCAACCGTCGTCTCAACCAAGTCCAGTGTTGTGTCGTCGAGCCAACCGGTCTCTAATTCCTTCTTTCCATTTTCCTTTTGGCCGGGTTTAGAGCCGCTGCTCGCAACGCTCCGACAACGAACAGGAGAGCTTTCTTTCATATTCACGTCTCCATCTGCATCCGGGCGATTCATTGCCGCAAGACGCTGTCGCTTCAGCATGTCTATAACGCTATCAACAGTGCAGAAAGTACCCGTGCGGCCACATCCAGCAGAACAGTGCACGAGCATTGGCCGAGCGTTCGCATCAGACTCGGGCTCGTCATACCAGCCCATAGCTGCCGGGTTCTCAGTGGCGACTGACGCAGCAATTGAGTTCGCGTCGACAGGTAAAGCTGCGCGCTGCATCACATTAGCCAGTTCAACAAGCGCCAGCAGATGTGATGGTTGCGCCGGAGCACCAAAGTCAGGCCAAGACGGATACTGGAGCTGAGTGATTTCGCGGATAGGAGAAAAGGGATGAGCAGCATGCGATAACGCAAACTTCCGAACAATAACGTAAGGGGTTTCGGGCTGCGACTGAGAAGGCTGGGCGTTTTGGGTGGATTCGAACGTAGTTGTAGTATTAGCGCGTCGTCGTCCGTATTCAGCTGCGTTATTTGCGGATGATGTTGACCCAGAGGTTGACCGATGCTTGTCGATATCGAGCGACACTTTCTTTTCGGATAACGGCTTCAGCTTAATAGCCCCGAACTCCTTGTTCTGCCAGTACGGGTGGCATTTAAGTTGACCACCTTCCGATTCCGCCGTTAACATGACGATGACACGGACGTCTTGATCCCATACTACCGACCAGAAGTCCTAAAAAATGACAATTAGCTTTTAAAACTATTGTTATGGGAGTTTGGGGCTGAGTCAACTTACATCAAAGGTAGCCGGCAGAGGGCCCTGCGACGCAATATAACGCTTGTAGCTACGTGAGGCTTTAACGTGGCTAGCATTGATGTAGTCGCAAGCACCATCTTTTCGACCAGCCAAATGGACACGAGCATGCTCAAAGGGAAGAATGTCTTTGTATCGGTTCTTGCCACCCTGCTCTACCCCGGATAGACGGACTTTCCCAGGTTGGTCGCTCGGAGGCGCAGAGGTGTTGAAGGACGCGTAGGCTTCTTTCATGCGAGATTGTTCGCTACGCTCAATATTCAGGAATCTCTCAGACGCTTTTTTACCATGATCCGAGGACCTAGTCACATCTTGAAGCCAACGGGGGAGGGTATTAGAATCCAAACTAGAGGGCACTGAGATTTCCATCTGTCCAACGCCATCTGCCAGGTCCATATTCTGCCGTATGTTGCTAAAGAACGGATTGGGATTATTGGCGGTGGATGGGAGCATTACACCACCAATCACAGGCGCGAAGCTTGGTCGTCCACCATCCGCTGAGGCAATTGAAGTACCTGGCCGTTCCGACGCCGACTGGTGATCGATCAATGCAGGATATTCCGCAGCAAAGGCATTAAAGCCCCCTCTTAGCAAGTAAGACTTCCCAGAGAAGCCCTCGTTCGAAAATTTCTTGAACATATTCATGGCCGAAGTCGCATCCCGCTTTTCCGTCGAGGAAGCATCGTACACAATGAGATACTTGACATTTGCCCACTGCGCGAATTTATGCTGGTCTTCTTCAGTTTGGAGAGTCTGCTGCAATTTTTGTAGATTGAATGTGGCGCGCTTCAGAAGAGTCGTTGGTATGCAAAGATTCAAAGCGCCACGAATTCGCGATTGGGCGTAGTGAGTAGACACACGGACATCCAGCAAAAGGAATTCATTTTCAGGCATATTCACAAGCATATCCTTAAGCTGGCTTGGTAGAATGAGTCCTGGTCCACTCTCAAGTGTGGCTGGTAACGTCTCGGCACGAGGCTTCATGGGTTCCAGCGACTGCTCCGACTTCTCTTGAGGGAGCGATAGTCGTGGATGCCGGTCTTCAGCCTTAGATAATGTTGACTTACGAAGGGACTCAAATGGAGAGTCTGCATGCGCAGGAGACTCAAAGCGTGGCAGGCTGCTAAAAGAGGGCGGATTCAGCGACACCTCAGAGTTCCTCTTCGAATCTGATGATACATACGCAGAGTCATGCAGACTATCCGTATCAACATCCATCCGGCTGCCCGCGCCATCCGGGATCCTGCCGTTTAAAGACCTGGAACTGGACAAGTCGGAGGCACTGTCGCTCTGATTGGTAGGCAGACGTAGTGGCCTAGGTCTCGCCGATAAAGGTGAATGAACTGGCGCAAAATGGGAGGTACCCAGACTGAATCCCTTAGATCGGTTGGCGTCGACTTGGCGTCTGAAGGCTTCGAATTCTGGATTGGCATCAAGAGGCACTTGCTTAGGTATTGCGGCGCCAAATGACTTGATGGACGAGCTTGGGGGGCTCCAGTGATCGAGGGGAGCAACGGCCGAGTCTCGGATATCATTACTTGAATGATCAACGTTGAGGCCGAAATAATTGGGACTTGGAGAGCGAACGTCCGTAATAGCGGGGGATAATTTGTTGCTGCTGGGAGGATAAGGTTGGCCGACGGAATGAGGCATGCGAGGAGACGCCACCGGAGTTGTAGACCTATTTGCGCGAAATGACTGCATATTCGCTTGGGAATGACGAGAGTGATTGGAATGTGACGAGACAATAGGCGGCCTCGTAGAGGTCTTCATGGTGTAATGAGGAGCGGTAGTAGTAATCGCTGTGGCCGTTGCCAAACGATCGTTGCTTTTTGTCGAGTCCGGGCCCATCTTCATTCTCATCCTGCGTATGACGTCGTTTCTTCGAGTGTTCCAACCTTTTCTTCCCATTTCGTAAGCCACTGGCTCCTTATAAATCCGACATGGCGAGCTTCTTCAGAGTCATATAGTTCGTTTCCAGGGAGTAATAAGATTTGTAGAACAATATTGGTGTTGGTGGCACGTATATCTATCTTTGTCTCTCCCCCTGCGTCTTGCGTGGCTGAAAGCGTGGGACCGGGAAGCTGGCTTAGAGTAAGACACAGAAGATGTTCGAAGACGGCGGTCGAAACAACACAACGAACAATACGAGCATAAGGCGAGGGACAAAAGACAGAGTCCAGCTCTCTCGAATGATGATGGCAATGGAAACACCGAAAGAGGGTGGGTGGGGATGATGATGGTAAGAAAAAGGGTCTTTTCTCCTGCCGCTCCTCTCAGGCTTCCAGGGACCCCTTTGCTTTTTGGTGTGTGGTCCGGTCAAAAGATGGTGGTGGTGGTGGTGGTGTGTGTGGAATGGGCGATGAGGCCTGGACCAGGACGATCTCTACTTGGACGTAACTAGTGAACGCAACTGGTCGCACGGAAAATAAGACGAAAGATGTGTCCTGGGTTTGACGGGTTGTATGTTAGATGGGGGCGCTCCCTCGGGTTGCCTGACTTGAGCGAGGCGAGTGACCTGGGATTAGGTGGTGTCCTCGTGCAGGTACTTCAATGACAGGACCAAGGTAGGTAAGGTAGATTTCGGGGGGGTTAAGTTGTCATAGATGGACGACACTACGGGAGTTTCTGGACCCTAATAGGGCAAGAGAATTTGTCGACTGAGGTAATGATCTGCGATTCAATGGCGCTACTTTGCGACGGCGGCAAGGGTCGAAGGGGGTGGGAGACACAGAACACCTTGGAGCGTGGAGACGGAGATAATATAAATCATAGGCTGCTGCTTCTTCTTCACCAGGAACTACTTGTATAGCTGTTCCCACTCTTTCAAAACTAAGCGGTAGCTTGGACGATCAAAAAATAATGAGCCCCATTGAGCCTCGTGAGAGATGAGTGGTTGTCTGGTCAAGTGCCATAAGTAGCTAAGTTAGGTGATCTTGGTCAATCTTATTCGGTTACCGCCGTAGGATCGATTGGAAAAAAGTGAGAAGTGAAAAAAATAAAGGGTTCGGAGCTCGATGACGAAATAGCAAAAGTTGGGGTGAAAGGATCAAAGACAGGACCCTTGAAATTGATGACTCGGTGAAACTTTTCCTTTGTTGTATTCACGCGGGCAAGAGGCAAATGACATAATAGGCGTAAGCAGAGCCCCTACCAAACTACATACATAAACTACGTCTTCATAGTTCATTGTGCCTGCCTAAGTTATGTACGTAGTCTTATCTAAACTTTTCGAGCTATCTCTTTTATCTTACATGTAAGTACACTGGGTAATCCGACCAATGTCAACTTGTTCAGTCCGCCTCAACTTACCCTACATAGGGTAACATCAACGTTGAAGACAGCATACATGTAGAGGTGTGTCATCTACGACTACATGTACCGCTGAAGGTGTGGTATGTAATAATAACCAGACTTTCATCTAGCATCTGATGTATGTTTGCAAGGTTGTTTTTCGTTTGATGCGCTTAAGATACATGTAAGTATGTACATATGTACATGTAGGTCGTGGTAGCATGATGTAGGCTGGGACACGCAGTCGGAGCGCATTTGTATAATTAGGTATACGAAATATAGCCCGAAGCGTGGCACGGAACTTAGACGGTACCCGTGAAGTACAAGCGTATGATGTATTCTTGACGCGGACCCGAGGTGGCGCATCAAACACACGTCATAGTTGATGTACGTAGATACAACGCTACGCCAGTGGGTTATGATGTACTACGTTAGTGGGAGAAGCGAGCGCACAGGCCACGTGCGACCCCCTTTTTCTGGAAATAATGACCTGCCAGCCGCTAGCGTAGGCTTTTTCGATGTCAATGCTGGCAACCTGGCAACCTGGCAACCTGGCAACCTGGCAACCGCTGCCCGCAACGCTTGACGCTGGCTGGCTGGCTGGCTGGCCCGTTGCTTCCAAATCTCCCATTTCTTCTTTAAGGGTCTAGCAAGGCCGACTTCCCCCCGTCTTGGTGTGTCGCAATACTGTTCTGGACCCTTTCCCCTCACCCACGATTGACAAAGATCATCCGACTCTGCTTCGTGCTACGTCCAAAAGTCGGTTTTGAGGGCTACAGTCGTCTTTTTAATTGCCCGACAAAATCTGGACCGGTCAACCGGCGCAATATGGCTGTTGAGTCCATTAGCCGGCCAAGGTGGCATGCGTTCGACTTTCGGATTCTAAAACGTTGTGAGGCTGAGATTGTTATGGATCGTTATGGATCATTATGGATGGTTTCGAGTCTCCCAAGGGTTTATTTACCCTAGTAGCGGTGCTCGTGTGCGCTGCCTAATAATCAAACAGGTCGTTCGGCATATTCACTCATATTAGGTAAAGAAATATCAGATATCCCTTGGTACCTTACATAATATCAAGATCACATACAAAGCTCTCAGTTCGACCGGACTAGCCATCTCCGGGGAAAAGTAAAGTTGCTATTAGTCTGCAGAGAGACCATTCATTCGGGATTCTTCTCGAGATGCTTCTGGCATGCACGCAAGCCTTTCACGGATCTAGCCCCTGGAACGTAGTGCCAGGGACAACCCACGCTATTTCCTAGGTAGCGTTAGGGATTCAAGAGATCGTCACTTGCCCAACCATACGGTTCCAAGTGACCGTACGACATCGAATTATCCCGCGGGCTGTTTTTTTACGGGTTCACAAATCAAAGGAGCCGTACAAGGTGGGACGGTTGCGATAGGCCGCGCCAATAATGACATAAGATCCTCCAGCCGTCCGCATAAGGCGCCTTAGCTACCAGGTACAGGGTCGACGTGTGGGTGTAGTTCTCATTTCCCTGGTGTCGAAGCCGGCAATAATGGCCTTGCTTCCAACCTTGACAAGTCAGCCTAGAAATCTCCTGATTCTGTCATCAAAAGGTGACAGGCACAAGACACATCTACCCAAATCTGCTTCCAACTCGTCGCGTCCCACGCTAAACGGGCACGTTTTTAGAACAGCAGAAGCTTTTGACCCTTGGCGCCCTTTGCAGCTCCTCTTATCACACCATTCCTACGTCATTATGCTTCACCAAATGTTGTACTACCAACTCTCCACGAGGTCTAGCTCTTTCGCTCGAACGGCTGTTCATCGTGTATAGTCTTCACTGTTCCCTTCCTGCTATCCCGCCGTTGGGAGCTTTTGCAGATGACCTTGGACAACATCCCTTTTTAACCAGGTTAGACACGCGAAAGATGCGTTTTCAAGGCGTACAAATAAATCTAGCCAAGCCAAATTGGGACGTTTATAGTGCCGCGGGATGCAGATCAGCTTGCACAACCTCCCCGCATCAGAAAAAGAGCTGCAATCCGAGGGGGTCTGGAACCTGAGCGACAAAGGGGGACAATGTAGCAGCGTCAAATCACATTGAGGCTACCGCCAACTTGCCTGCCTGTTTCAGCACTACCCAGCCAGCCAGCAATACCCAGCAACCCCCCAGCTGATATCCCAGTTTCCCAATTCCGACTTTGGCGGCTGATCCCAAGATCTAGACATGGAGAAGTGCGGTCTCCCATATTGCGTTATCATCCCGTTTCCGCTCATTTCCATTTCTCACCGCCCTTGTACTCCTTACGAAGCTAATCCTACAGGATTATCTTTCAATCTACTGGTGATTAGTGGAGGATTTGCTCCGTCGCCAATTCGTTAGAGCTGGCGTCCGACGGAGCGCTACTGGCGCCGATCAGAACCATCAATCTCCTTCTGTAGGGCTCATCGGTGCTATCACTTAAAGACGAGCAAAATCTACCTACCCAATCTTTATCACGATTGTCAGATCGGATACTAGCGATAGCCGCCGCCACGTGTAGATGGTCAACTCTATTGGGACTTCGGGAATCGGGTAGACTCGTGTGTTCAAGCGCACGACTAATTAACAGCGAGACTAAGGAGCCCAATGAGTCGTGTGCGAACAATTTCGGAAACGCCTTGGCCCATGACTTCACACGACGCTTGTTTTGCTATTTACCCACAAGGGCCCCCCGGGGCCAACCCTGCCCTGCCCTACGCTATTACGCCCGGCACCGATAGCCTAAGCCTGTGGGCTGAAGTTACCTAAACATACTACACCACGCATGGAAGCCAGCCGCCTTCTCGCATTGAAAAGCGAATCTAGGCCAGCAGCTCCCCGGCGCTAGTAGATAGGGAGGACGCTGTGACACAAGCACGGTGTGCGGATACCGGACAATCGTAACAAATACGCACTCACCGATAACACAATTTCCGAAGGGAGCGTCTACGTATATCAAACAGAGAGAGTTGCTTTTCAATTATTCTATTACGAGCTTCAATTTACCAACGTAGTAGGTATGTAGGTATGTAACAGCGATGGTTATAACAAGTTTGTAAAGTGTCTGTACGAGTTACCATTGGTATTTAGGTAGGGTACAGTTGTCAGTCTCATCATGTTCGATCTCGAGTAATTAAGCGATTCTGCCATTTCAGAACTCTTATTTTAAGTAGGTGTAACGGTGCCTGTGGTGTTGGCTCGTGATGGTTGCGTCGAATTAGTTCTCGACTGTTGGCCTTCAAGCCTTTCGTTCTGCATCGTCAAGATGAAAAGAAGTGTTGCACGGAGGTTGGTCCCAATATTAGACGGGGCTGTTTCCCACTCCCACTGGCAATTAGGTATGCTCTCGTCCTCGCTCGTCTCGGGCATCTCCTCCTCGTCATCAGAATCGATGACGACTGAATATATCTTGAATAAGTATAGACCCAAGTCTCGAAGCGGGTTCCGCGACGGGATTGCGATATGGGAAATACTTACTACGACGCCGCTTAAAGCGCCGCTTGCCAGCCGAAGCTGGCGAAACGGCGCGCTTACGATCCCCTCTCAGGCTAGAGTACTGTGTCTCGGCTCCCTTAAGATCCGAGTCCCCAGGTCACCAAGTTATAGTTGCCGGTTACTGATATGAAGGTTGACGATGAGAAGTTCACAGAGAGAATTGAATTCACCCGGAAGTCAGATTGCCGTGAAATAGACTTGTCCCCCTCGGCTTCTTCTCGTGCCTGTCCCTCCGTAACTTGGAGGTCCGTCTTCCACTCCTGGCTCGGCTTTAGGGTCTCGATACCCCAGCGAATGCGTAAGAGGTCGTTGTCTTTCGCCGATCTGATGGGAGTAGGGTGGTTGAATGCCGGACCTACACCCCCACAATTATATCGTCGTCCAGGGCCACGACCACCTCGAGGTCGAGGTGGCCAACGCTGGAATTAGTTATCTTAGACATGTTGAGGTTTAGTAGGGTAGGCTGTCCCTGCGCTCGGTATGAGCCGACACGGGAGCGGTTTCTACTGCCGTGGCATGCACAACCATAAAAGTGAGCGACACGAGTCCACAGGGGGATAATATGGTGGAATAGGAGGTCTCGCCTCTGGATTCCTCCTTTACTCGCACTTCCACCAGACCGTCGGCAGTTACGGGCCGAGAAGTATTGTGGTGTGCCGATATGAGTGATGGTTGTAGAAGTTGTATTGTATAGAATAAGTCTACGTACGATAGCTATGTCGGAGAATTGATATAGTCTATAAGCTAAGATAGACTAGGTCTCAATCAGAGAAAGCAGTCGCAAGTAAGGTAACAAGTATTGTTGGTGTTCAGGTTGGCGCTCAAACTAGCGGCAGCTGCAGCAAGGCTGGAGGCTTTAATATCAATGAAGTGCCTGGCTAAAGCTCGCTGTCAGCTGAGGCCCGTACTGCCAAGTTCAGGCAATGGTCCACAGCCATGGAAATGGCAGATTTGTTGGTCAGCAAGTCGACGGTGGTGTGGCTGCTGGGACATCATGCCCACAGCCTGCAAAACATGATGTTAGTCTTGCGAGCGAAGTTCTTTAGTTCGTATGATAGGTACATACCGTATCATACGGGCAATCCGTCCTAAGGGCCGGGTTCGTTAGGTCCCCGCCCATATCGACGATGTCCTTGGGAGTTGTGGGAAGTACCCTAGCGAAGCTTGGGTTTCCATGCACTCTTCAGACCAGGAAGTAGACTGGAGCCGGTCTTACCGGCCTTGCCGGGCTTTCTTGGCTATTGTGGCCTTCTACTTTTCCTTGTTATCTTTAAGCTTCTCTTCCCTTGATAGGTCGAATCGCTGGAGGGCCTTAGGGAGTATACGGTCGGCAGTGAGAGATCTGTACTCTTGGATCATGTTAGAGAATCTCTCGTCGGAAGTATTCCAAGAAATGAGGTGGTAGCTCTAAGTGTTCACAGAGGCCTCGGGCAATCGAGCGCCACGCTTTCTGCATCCTTAAGATCTTTGTTCCGGTTCATCGCTGACGATACCAGTTTGACGTGTTGGGCCACGAAGGTTCAACAGCAATCACCCGCTCTCCTAGAGTGAGATGAAAAGGGGCATCGCCAGCAACGTTGGCCGGAATTTGTGGCAACTCAGGGAAGGTATACAGCTCTGCCAAAATTGGTCTCCCAGCCAAATGCTGCGCGCCATTTCTCGCTCGAAGATCAGAATATGCACGGCTACCTCTCCCGATAACCCGGCGATCACGAGATGGTCCAAGTTGCCCTCGCGCGGGAACCCGACGGAGACTCGGCGCACCACGGGCATCTTGGTGGTTACGTCGTATTTCACCCGCAGTAAACGAGGCTCTGTTCTCTGCCCTTGGGCTTGTTGTCTAGGTACGTACTCTATCATGCCGGTACAGCAGAACAGCTGTGCATCTTCGCTGACCTTTGGCCCCTTGAGCTATTCCAGAACATTGTAGAATTACATGTGTAGTATATTAGTCATGCTGTGTCTTTGTTGGCCGTTTATCTGTTCACCCATTATATGTATTGGCCCTGGTAGATTTCATGGGCGACAGCCTGTTAGTCCTCGTCCATGTATCGATAAGGTGATTCGCTAGGATACGCCGCAGTGTAAAAGCAATAAGTTGGTTATACTATCTCGATAACCCTATTCTTCTCCGGGCTAAGGACGTAACGGATGACCAAGAAGCCCAACCCTTCCTCATTTCTTGAAGAGTACCTAAACAGAACGAACTCTCAGGAGAGAAGCTTGGATTCGTAGAGAAGGGCGCTCTAGAGGCATCTCGTGGGGAAGATAATAAAGGAAAGCTTGGATGATTGTTCCGGATACTGCGTGATTGGCATATTGAGGGTACCGACTTCGCATCGTTGCTATAATCCCCCATGACTTGTGAGAACTGAAATACGAGGACGTGCTCGTGTTCTTTATCAAGCCCAGCCTTTCTTTAGGGATATTCGCCCACCACGTTTGGCATAGTAATCCGGCGGGAATCGATAGTCGCTTTTGTAAAGTGATCAAGTCTCTATGGGATATGACGATGGAGACTGACCCTCAAGAGGACAATTATAAATGGATTTTTGAGAAATTATATCTAGAGAGTGTTCGTTTCATATAGGCGGGAGGTTGGGCTCGTGTTTTATGTTTTGGATGTCATCCCGAAGCCCCTGGAGGACTTGCGCAAGCATGTTGAGGTGGGGGAGACGGGTTGGTCATGGATGGTGGCATAGGCCGGTCCCCAGAAGTCCGTTAGATTGTGGCCCGGTTTCTTCTAGGCCTCCACACCTAGTAGTGCTTTATAATAGCGCTGCGACCGCCGTCGTAGCTTTCCGTTTTGCAATAGTGGATTGGCGCCGTGATCAAGGAGGGGATTTGGGCTGCGTATCTAACAAAATAGAAGTCTATTTACGCTTGCGTCTCTGGCTAATCGAGTCCTCGAGCCAGTCAAGTAATTTTATTATGGAGTGGCTGTAGCTGCGGCGTAAGAATATCGATATAATTGCCATAGGCCCGGTAACTTAGTGTTACCATATGGCTTTCATTCTGTAATCGCTCTGGTATCGAGGCTTAGCACTTCGCCCTGAACCAATCTTTCGAATATGTATACCAACTAGGTATGTTCGAGCCGTTCTGAAAGCCATGTGTGCTGTGTAGTTTGTTGAGATACCCGTTGTTTGAAGGCACCTGTAGGCATTGGCTTTAGGATAGGTGTATTATTGACAGCCTTTACGTTCGGCCCCCAAATGTGTAGGGTCGGATGTCGTCAATGTTGTGAAGCCAACTCCTCCAACAAGAGACAAGCAAAACAGTATCGGTTTGAAATTGGCATAGTTCCTCAGCCTCTCCTTAGGAATGATGGTCTGACTCCCGTCTGTCCTGTCATTGGGATGATTCATGGAAGTAGCCCATGCCGTCTATTGATGGATGAGTGTTGTCAAAGTGCCGACATACTAGCTGTCGAGTTGGCGGACGAGCTAACCCTAACCATATGTGTTAAGGTGGTCATCTCTCCCATATAATCCCACTATAGTGTGAAGTCGCGTTAATCCTGTCCGAGATGTTGTGACGGGTCTTCTTTTCGGCCCCAGTCTATGGCAAATTGTTAGAAAAACGAACATTTGAACACTTCCTATGAAGTATTCAATATTGGGTTAAAATCCGTTACGTACCTTCTTGCCCCTCTTGGGCTCGGCCTCCGCCTCCGCCTCTGACTGCGGCTCGAACTCAGATTTGCGGCCTTTGAGAGAGACATAAGGTTAAACGAACAAGGTCTCGAGTCCTTGACCCAGATGGCTGATGTTTGGATGAGGAAGGGTTGATAAGACTCATTACCGGGATCTTGTCCGTAGTTCCTGGAGAACAATAAAGAGGCCGCAGATGAGCGTATGCTGTCTTCCTCTTCCTTGCCTGGCCCCAGAGCCCTCATGTCAAGCTCTTATCGCATTTATCTCCCATAGGATTACTCGTCTTCAGTCTTTCGTTCCTCCTGCGCATTTGACTTAGTTTTCGTCTACTTCAACACCATTGTGACTCTTCACTAGGTATATTGAGCTTGAATGATGGAACTTGGGCAGGTGTGAGCTGATGCTCTCTTTGTCGGCGGCCATAGGCCAGATAAGGCCGTTGCAGCGGCAATGCCATCATCCGTGGTCGGGTAGACAGGGCCTCTCCGCCTCGGGTTTGTCCTCAGTCTTCGCCTCTTGGCCTCTGTCTTGCGCTTGGGCTTTCGAGCCACAGTGGTGGCGACATTACCAGATATGTTATTGGTAGGAGTTGGGGATCTTTAGGCCGATAAAAATGGAAAACGTCAGTGACCATAGTACGAATAGCGACTTGTATGACAAAGTTAATGCTAAGGAGGAGGTAAAGTAGGAAATTGATTACTTACTGCTCCTTTGCGATCAGCTCGAGCCTACCTAGCAACGGTCCCGTAACCTTCGTGCTGAGGTACCGGCGAATAGGGGCTCCATGAGGAGGCGCTTCAGCCGGGACTGTGAAATCAGAGTCGGGGTGTTGCGATGCAGCACGCGCCGAGCTGGTTTCTAGCCATTGGTGCACAGAGGTGCGCCAGTGAGCTCCGGGACGTTGCGAGCAGCGGGATTGGGTGCGTTAGAGGCCGGTATGGCTCAGGGAACCCAGCCCTGTTGTAAAGGAGGGATTAAGATATCGCTGGTAACCAAGAAAAAAGTTATAAATATTTTAAAGAAGGGAATCGGTGGCAATATTTAGAATAAGCGTTGATGAAGGGAGTGACATAGAAATAAAGAAATACTTACCTGACCGCATCCTTGGTCACATTCCGACCGAACCATCGTCCTAGCAAATACTCTGATGTCCTTGGAGTAGCGGACGTCCATGATGGAGATGTTTAAGGTGCATCGAACATGACTTGTATGAGAGGTGTGTAGGGTTGTTGGAGAGAAAGAGTGTAGAGGGGAAGGAAGGGGGAAGGGGGAAGGGGGGAGAGCTTCAGCCCGAAAACACAAGCTCCCCGCCTCCCCTCCCCTACTAGGGTCCCACGGTGTAGTAAGACCACTTGAGTATAGCCCGTCTTAGTTTGTATAGTTAGTAGGATGTCAGGCGTCGTCAGGTAAACTAGACCCCTATGATATCTTCTGGGATCTTGTTCCCAGGATTAAGATACACCCGACCATAGTGATAGTAAGGCTGAGATCTCTCGAGCATTCATATTGGATAGGGTGTGCGACATCATGAAGTGACGAGGGCATTCAGATGATTCGAGTGCTGAGCTGCCAGCCTTAGATGAGCCGAGTGCTGCCATAGAATGGCAATTGTCGAGAACGTTTTGGCTCTCATCTGAGCCCACGACGTATGTCAGAAACATGGCTTCTTGAGAAAGACGAAACTTGGGTATAAAAGTCCAGCTTCTCGTATTCAGCAACCAAGTCGAGTGAGTTGGAGAACCGCCGTAGGTGTTCTCCATGAAGACTGTGATGGTTTGGTTGGTAGGGAGCAAGCACGTCCCCTGTATTAGTCGAAGATGTTCCTGGCGCGGACTCGGATTCAGTCTCGGAGTCGATATCAAAGTGTAAGCTAAGACAACTTAGGTTTCTGCCTCTTACATGATGAGATTCTGGCTGTGCCGCTAGTAAATGGGAATACCATCATCGCCGCCGTTATCTTACTTGGCCATAGTTGTGTGCTAATTCGTCCTCTGAATCGTCTAAACCAGGACAGGGTCGTCAAGTATAATTTCCATCTTGTGGTAGCAAGACAACTTTCGATTTCTTGAGAGTTAGAGAAAGCCTTTTTGATAGGCTTGGTGGGTAGGGATGGGCGCTGTTCTGCTAGTCGGCGTCTGCGTAACTTCACTTGACTCTGCTTACTAGTGTCAGAGTTTACTTCCAGCTCGGGGGGGGGGGGGGGGGGGGGGGGGGCCGAAAAAAAACACAAAAACAAAAAAAAAAAATAGTAGATATTATATATATATTATAAAATAAAAAAATATATA